>BSYO01000010.1:8160746-8522094 GCA_033239525.1 Nepenthes gracilis | reverse complement strand
AGTGAGATTTCTCGGATTGCTCGTCCGCTCGTGGTTTTCACCCCATCGCAGTTGAGGTTTTCTAAATGTGGCTGTGTTCTTCCACCACCCCGTACTTTTCTATCTTCACTCGACTTACTTCTTTTGTGTTGCTCAATTTGCCGTCTGCGTGCTTGAGAATCCATTCGCCTTTCGATTTAACTTGTGACGAGTCAGCGGACGCAACATTGGCGCCGTCTGTGGGAGACGGCGAAAGTCTGCTTTTCACATTTTCCACAGTACCAAACAACCCAAGCGAATCTCCCGATGGTAGACACAAGAGCGGCGGCGCCTTGAAAAAAAGAGTGGCCTCGCAAGGCGGTGGCGCTAGCACATCCTTTGGGGTTGAGGATCATCCCGATCAGGTGGTAGAGCTTAGCCGCCCCAGTGCTTAGGCATGTACACGAGGCCCTACGTGACCCTCTGCTCCAAAATTGACCAACTGCAAGCGGGCGCGGCTCAGACGAGTCTCCTGGTGGTGGCCATAGTCGAGGGCAGAGGAGCCAATCGCCACGAAAGACCTCCCGAGTGTGAGAACACCCAGGGACCCGGGTGGCTTCGGCGAGCACCACGAAGGGTCGGACGGCCCGAGTCCTCGGGTTCAAAGCCAGAAGCCATTCGGAGGCCCAGCGGAACAGCCGCGATCACGGCCGATCGGCGGTTCCCGAGATGAGCTCCCAAGAGGAGCCCTTACGGTCTAGAGGGCCGTGCGGTTCGAAACCTTATGAGTTAAGGCACTACGAGCGAGAAGGGCGAAGCTGCCCGCCTCGAGTGGAGGCCGAGGCCAGGAAAGATGTGGAACGTCTTGCGTAGGAAGCGTGGAGGAGAGCTAACGCACTCCAGTCTCCGTTTTCCACGGAGGTGGGGCCGAGGAGCAGCTCCCAAAGTTGAATGCCCGACCTAGAGTTGTCGACCAGTGATCCCATGGATCACCTTAATCATTTCAGGGAGCACCTGAGCCTCAGGGATTTGGACGAGACAGCCATGTGCCAGTGCTTCCTTGACTCCCCAAAGGGGGTGCGGATATGGTTCTACGGAATGCCGCGGATTCTATCAGCGATTTTGGAAGACATGGCGGCTTTCTGTCCCGGTTGCCTCTAGCGGGAGAATGGAAAAGCGACCACGGCACCTCACTCCGAATCAAAGCGAGGAGCGGGGAGAACTCAGAAGGGATTCTGGCACGGTTTGCGGTGGTGACGGCCGGATCCGAGGCGGCCAGAGCGGGTGTGAAGGCGACGCCTTCCTCTCGGCCCTCGAGAGGGTGCTCTTTAAGCACCTCGTACATAAAGGCCGCGGACCTTCTTAGAGGCGAGTGTGGCGGAAGCTTACATCGCGGCCAAGAGAATATGATGCCAAAAGGTTTGAGAGGGAGGAGCACCCTCGTGTGAGGTAGTGGAGGAAAAAAGAAATCTGGGGACTGTCAAGTCCCCAGGAGCATTCGAAAGCACCATAAAGTAGAGCGAGCTCTCGAAGAGAAGCGCGAAGTCATCTCAAGCCGTGCAGCGACTCCCGCGCAATGTCCTCTATGCGGTCAGGGAGAAAAAAGTTTTGAAGTGGCGAAGCAGGCGAAGAACCGGACCCGGTGGGGACCCGATCGAAGTATTGTGACTTCCACGCTCAGGTGCTGCTGCAGTGCAAGGGACCTGCGGAGGGAGATTGAGGAGCTCGTTCGAGGACACCTCGGCCAGCTTCCTTGAGGCGGGACGAGGCCTCGGGCAGGGCGAAGCCTTGAGGCCCAGGAGCCAGAGATAGGCTGAAGTCGTGAATATGATCTCCGGCCCGACCCGGGCAGAGGAAGGCAGGCGTGGACTTGCGGCGAAGAGGCCAAGGACGGGGCTTGGGGTGAAGGCGATGTTATCTGCTTTAGCAATAGGGACTTAGAACATGTAACTTCTCCTCTCCCAGGCCCCACAGCAGATTTATGTCCCTTTCGTTTGAGATGGAGCGGAAAATGACTACGGATAAACGAGTATTTATTAATGGAAGCTCATGATTCTTGTATCTTGATGCTTTCTTCAAATTAGGGCTTAAGAAGAATCAAATGAAAGCCTTAGGAAGAGGCAACACTGAAATTTGGACAATGAGCCGATGCAGATTGAGGTATCATCGATTAGAGAGGTAACCACGGGAACCTATCCCAGAGGCGGCATCGAAAGTCCTCACATTCCTGCACGTCGTGGACACCTTTCGATGCATAGCAGCAAAGCTTCGGACGGCCTTGCTTGGCGCGTTCCCAGTCACGGTGACCTCCGTCCCATACCAGATGGGATTCCCCACCAGTGTGGGTAGGAGAGGGATTCTCGGAGACCAATCGGCCAAGACGGATGTGTTACTTGGCCCCGGAGCACGAGTAACACTTCCGGCCATGGAAGACCTCGACCTCGGGGGCGAGAGCAACAACTGCGGCACGCTCTGCCCAGGGAGAACACCTTAGTCAGTCACGCGTTGAATCCAGCCCGGATTAGAAATACGTCTAAAATAGGGAGCTCGCCGCCGAAGCTGATGAGGACGACTCGTCGGTTTTCGGGAAAACTGGACGTGCTGGTCCCCCCCAATGACATGCCAGGGATCACAGAGGTCATCGTCCTGAGTGGCGTCGACCCTCGGCGCAAGGCTGATCCAGAGACGAAGCGGAGAAACAATTCCACCGGAGAAGTTGGTGGCCGTCGAGGAGAATCGAAACTCACGAATGACTGGATGCGTCCAGAAGTCCGATACCCGAGTGGTGTGACGTTGTCATGGTAAAAAAGCGATAGGAAGTGGAGAGATGTGCGTGGACTTCCGCAGGCCTCAACAAGACATGCCCCGAGGGAAACGACTTCCCTTTACCCGGGATCGGCCGCCCGTATGGACTCGACATCGACCATGAACTCTTAACCTTAAATGGATCGCATTACTCGGAGTGCAAGCCAAATCAAAATGAGCCAGGGGCCAGGAGCACCGCGTCGTTCGCGACGGACGAAGACATCTTGTTATAAGGTAATGCCCTTTGGTCTCGAAGCAGGGCTTGACTATCAATGGCTCGTGAATAAGATGTTCGGGCAGATGGGCGAGCGTGGAGGTATACGTTGACGACATGCTCGTCGAGAGCGGATGAGCAACGATCGCGTGAGGACTTGGTGAGACCGTAATACTCGAGAACCCGTGAAATGAAGCTATTGATAAATTACCGTTCGGTGTTGCCTCGGAAAATTCTTGGGCTACGTTGTGTCGCAGCCAGGAATTGAGGCAAACCCGTAAAGATCAGCGATCGAACATGCGGTCTCCACGAATGGTGAAGGAGGTGCAGCCGGCTTCTTGGGTGGCCGCCCTCTCCGTTCCTAAGCGAAAATGGTGAAACTGTCATTCTTAGCGCTAAGAGGAGCGAAAATCACGGGATTCCAGTGGAATGATATTTGAGAGCATTCAGGACTTCAGAGCTACCTCTCGAGTCGCCCCTGCTTCTCCTCAGCGGGCGAAGAGCCCATCTGTACCTCTCCCGTGTCCAGAAGCCAACGACAGGCTCGGTATTAGTACGGAAGCGGCATGTGGCGGCAGCCGTGTATTAAATCCCAGCCAAGACTCGCGGGCCTTGAGGCCAGGTATCCACAACGGAGAAGGTGGCCTTGGTACAGTCGGGTCCGCTAGGAAACTCGGCCGTACTTCAGTAGCAGCAATTAATAGTCTAACAGTCAACCTTTAGCTATTTTACTGAAACCCGAGATCCTCATTTGGCAGTCAAGTGAGCCATCGAGTTGGGGGTAACATTGAGTTCGTCAAGACCAGCCTTAAAGGACGAGCGCTCACGGACTTTCGTCGAGGCAACTGACCTGCCCACTGTGACGAGGCCGGCTACCACGGGCCGAGTTGACGAGAGCTCGCTTGGACCTTGCACGTGGGCGCTCCTCCATGAAGGGCCCAGTGCCAGCGAGATGATTGCACGCCACGAGGGATGGAGATAAAGTACTCGTTGACGTTAGGATTCACCGACCCTGGTGCGTCGCGGAGTACGAGGCCTTGCTAAGCCAGGACTCGACTGTGGCCCTTGCACGAGTTCTCGGCTGGGTTCTCCCTAGCCCCTTTGCTTGATTCGAGTGAGGTCTTTGGGGCTGTTTCTATCCCGGCTCTCTGCTGAGGCAAAGCTTGGGGCGGGAAGCCGCCTTGAGTCTCGAAATCGCGGATAGAATCGCGGGCGTCAAATGGGAACCGTATCCGTGCACCCCCTTTAGAGTCGGAGGAAGCAACCGCCGTGTCTCGTCAAACCACGGAGGCTCGGGTGCTCCTGAAATGATTAAGGTGATCCATGGGATCACCGGCGCCCATCGTCCTGACTCCGGTTGGGCATCTTGGCAGACTTTGGGAGCGTCCTCGTCCTAATCTCAAGTAGCAAGGGGTGGGTGCGTCAACTCCTCCTCCATTGCTCTCAGCGCTGACATCGAGGTTCATCGTCTTTCGGTCTGGCCTCCACTCGGTGGGGCAGCCCGTCCTTCTCTACGTTCGAGATAGTGCCTTAACTTTCATAAGGCTCATTTGCTGACCCTCTGGGGCCGTGCGGGCTCCACAGGAGCGCATCTCGGGAAGCACGCCTCTTGATCGTCGTATTCAGCGGCGGATTCGTTAGACCTCCCGAATGGCGTCTCTAGGGGCTTTCTCCTTGAACACTGAGGACACGGTTTGGTCCTCGACCCTTCGTGGTGCTCTGTGTGGGCCTTTGGGTCCTCGGGTGTTCTCGTCGACTAGGAGGTCTTCGCGGCCATTTGCCTCCTTGATTCCCGAGCTTGCGACGCCTCGGCCCCGAGGCCTGCTACATCGGAGCAGCCTACTAAGCGGTCGATTTTGGGCCCAGGAGGGTCGCGAAGGCTGTGGCTTGTCTGCGAAGCTACAGGCGGCGAGCCCCTCACCGGCCGGATGGGATGATCCTCGGCAATACGGGGTTAGCGCCCATAGCCTTGCGAGGCCCACTTCTCTGTAGAAGTGCGCTCGCTTATATGTGTTCACCATTGGGAGATTCGAAGCTTGGGTTGTTTGGTACTTGTGGAAAATGTGGCAGACTTTCGATCGCTTCCACGGAGCAAGCGCCCGATGTTGCGTCCCAAGTTGTCTGGCCAGCAACGTTAAATCGAGTGCGGCGGATTCAGCTTTCTGTGAACCCAGAGCGGATTAGGCAAACCTGAAAGTAAGTAGAAGTCGAGTGAAGAGAGAAAGTACGGGCGGTGGAAGAGCACGTCGATTCATGGAAAACCCCTACGATTGTGAGGTGAAAAACCGCGGTAGCGGACGAGAAGCGTCCAGAAATCTCACTATGATGAAGAGAAAGTCGGCTGATGGATGCAGAGGCTTTGGCGTCATCGGGATGTTGCGAGGCGTAAATGTAACTTATAGCACCTCCCCTGCTTCTCACCGGAGGGTTTCTTTAGAGTATGGGTAGGAGGATCCAGAAGCAAAGGTCGTTCGATTCTTTGGAGTTGGGTATTTATAAAGAACGTGATGCGAAGTAAGGAGGCGACACGTAAGCTGGCGTATCGAGGTTACTGCCACCATCGCCACCATGGATCACGGGTATGGCTGAGGACACTGTCACGGTCTGAGTCCGCGCTTAAGCGCGTAGCTGCCCAGTACAGCGTGTCGAAGGGTAGTTAGTCGCTAAATGGCAGTCAGCGGCCCGTAGAGTATCTGAAAGTGGTATCTGAGTCGTTTGGCCTTCACGGTGGTCCGAGTCTCGAAAGGGGTCTTAGTGTCCGTCCGGGTGGCGGCATTTCCGGGAATGAGTTAGCCATTTGAATTTGATCGGGAGCATGGGCCTTTTGGGCGGCCTTTATGCGCGACTTTTTTGCGCTGCGTTTGCGATTTTGGGCGGGTTCAGGACCCATCGAGAACTATCGGCATCCTCGAGTAGTTTGATCTTTAGATTTTCCAAAGAAAGCATTTACTTAAACCAAAAACAAAACAAAACAATTCTAGAATGTTAGAGAAAAAAGTTGCTTACCTACCAAAAAATGTCTTCAAACTGGTTCAGCTATTTCAGTGTTCTCTAACTCTATGTTTGGTTGGAGGGAATTATGCAGGAATAAAATTTTTATTCCCTAGGTATAGAGATTCGTTCGTTTGGTTACAAATTTAACCTAGAATATTTATTCCCAGGGAATATTTATTCCCACATATACGGGAATAGTTATTCCCACTATTTATTATTATTATTTATGACGGAACAAATTTTTTTTTTTTTTTCATTGAGGGAACAAGGTTTGATGCAGTGCGGGCGATCGTGCATCCCAATCACAGGATCACAGATGTCATTTAGGACACTTACACGAAATACATAAAATATGTAATGGAAGCTAATCTAATAACCTGCCGAAGTATTCACATTCATACCCATAAAACTCGTTTCTTCTCTTTTATTTTTATCGGTAAGGGACATCGCTACGAGAGAATGTCCCGAGGATGGGTGCACATCTCCTCGCAATCGCTGGCCAATACCTCCTTGTACAAAGCCCCGAGAAGGGACGGCTTTCACTTCCTCCTTGTACAAAGCCCTAGGACGGCTCCCTTCGTTATCTTCGATTACCTTTATAATGCTCTAAGGCATGTAGAAAGAACTTTATCTCCGATGCTAAGCCGATCTTATTTATCTTGTCATAAAGCCGTTCACTTTTCTTTAGTTCACATTCAGACAGAGCCTGAAAACTTTCGGTCATCATATTATAAAGCGCGATTTCAAATTCATTTTTCTTATTAAAATCAGTATAAAGACTTTGATTGACATGAAACCGATTTCAAATCATAAATCTCATTAAATCGATAATTATACGCGTCATGACTCAAAGCACATTTACTTCTCATTTTTATACAATTCAAGTTTAATCATCGGTTAGGCGTGACGGAAACGAGAAGGCATAAATTAACCGTGAAATCAAAATCATATTTCAGTCCCGATCGTCACAGCCATGAGAGCGCAGGAGATCTGACTTATCAAGCGGTGAATTAAAGCAGCGATCGATGTACTATGTCTTTGAAACATTTAAATCTAAAGAGAACACTTGCAATTTTCTTAAAGTCGGGATTTGAAAACAGATGTGAAATCTAAGGTTAAAAATGAAAGGACACTTGCCTGACTGTTGACCATCCACTCTGACTGACTTGAAGCTTTTTCTCCTTCTTCACTCCTTACCCTTTTTCCTCATCAGAATTTTCACACCCGTCTCTCAACTGGAGCTCAGTATATAAAGAGAAGGGATTAGGTGGAGTAAATGGAGTGGATTACCTACTTGGTACTTCCCTTCAATGGTTAGGTGGGAGTGCTTGGTACTTTCATCTAGAAGATCAATGGAGTAGTTCACTTGCTCTGATTAGATTCGGATCTAGTTGGGATCCAACGAAGTTGGCCCTTGCCTTTAGTTTGCCCTTAATTTATCCTAGTCAATATTTTCTGAATTTGGTGGTCAATTCTAGGTATGTTGACATTTTCTTGAAGTTGTGAAGCCTTTTTGTTAATTGACACGGTCAGCGCTTCTTACTCTGTCCGAAGCTGACTTTTTTCAAGCCGCCCGGCGTTTCTTTTCACTTATTGAGGTGGTCGGTATTTTAAAAGCCGGTCGACCCTTGGGTCCCGACCTTCGGTCGACACCTTGGGCCGGTCGGCGATCTTGACCGGTCGACTTATCGGCCTTGATCGATATCATGACACGGTCGATATTTTCGTGGTTGGTCTTCGGTGGTGTAAGGCAACTACGGTTCAAATGAATTCAAAACACTCCGATTTTTTTAAGTATGACATTTACATTGATTTTAGACTTCTTTGATTTAGGGATCTCACATCATTATTATTATTATTATTATTATTATTATTATTATTATTATTATTATTATTATTATTATTACTACGTTATATTATTATTATTATTATTTTGTTTTATTATTATTATTTGTTGGGTCCGGTGCCGTGAGGCCTAAAGAGGCACTAGGCCCGATCCGTGAAATAGCAGCCCAAGACGGTGACTATTTGATATTCAAAAAATTGCCTGCGTGGAGAGCCTCCGTAGTCGGCCTATCGGAAGAGACACGGCTCATTAATGCAATTGCGGGAGGCGAAACGGCCACCAGAGAAGCATGAGCCATTGAGGAGAAGGAGCGTGTAGCTTTTTCTGACTTGTGCTACCCCAATTCTCAGTAATCCCGGCCACAGAGGTAGACCAAGCGTGACTGCATGGCGCACCGACAATCTCCCCTCCACCGAAAGTGACAAGACAAGCGCGTATGAGGCGGCGGCCGACGAATCCCTGTAGAAAGAATTCTCGCCCCAAGCTCAAGCTAAGGAGCCCATCAATCCCCTCTCCTTTACGGGAGAGGATCATGACTCTGGACGTTGACCATCATGCTTGGCGTGAGCGCACGCCTCCAGTAAGCTCTCGGTAAGCGTCGAGTTCGCCACCCTGATCTTCTTCGGGCTCAGTGAGCCACTCTCTTGGTGCATACGGGAGCCGAGGCCTCCACTAGCGCTCATCCTCCCTGCATTCCTGCATTCCTCACGCTCTCGGGCGCATTCCGGCTATTTTCCGCGCATCTCTAAGCATGCCGCCTTTCCCGTTTATTACGGAAATGTAGGCGCTTAGCGTCGAACATTTCGGTTGGAGAAATCCCACGAACGACCTCTTGTTTGTAGTTTTGTGTAAATGGGTTCCATGTTCATGGGACGGAGACCCGAACACAATGCCGAGATTGACCTAGCATTTGAGAATCAAGAAGATCCCTGTCCCCTCGTGACACGGGACCCCGGAGGCGCGGCGTTGGCGTGCGTAGAAGTCTGACAAAAACTCTGGCGTCTCCCTCCATTTTCCCTTTCATACAAGATACGACGACAGAAGTGACATGGCTAATGCGCGTTGAGTCACGGTCGCCCGCGGCAAGCCTATGGCGATGGCAGGTGTCGGCAAACAGCTGCGACCGGATGTACATTGGTGGCCTGAAAATGGGCGACATGAGGTTTATGATCCAAGCCCTCTGCGGCCGGCCCGGCGCGCGGTGGATGGGGAGCCGCCCCGTGAGCATCGTCTTCTTCCCGTCCCGGGGAGACGTCGGGCCCAGAGCCCAAAGGCCCGATCGGATCGGCCTAACGATGTCAAGGCCCCAGCGGCCTCAGTAAGCAAGGCGAACAACGTTCGAAGCTACCCGGCCGAGACGACGAGGAGAGAGCCTAGCGGCACAATCCCAAAACTCTCGCGGCGAGAGGAGGCGAGATAGCGCTGACCTCGTGCGGCGTGTGGCCTCCCCAATAGGGAAAGCGTCCAACCGGCACCCCAGGCGAGATCCTCGGGAGTCACACAAAACTTCTGCGGCGTCATTAACCATGGAGGGGCGGCTCGACCCACCGATGGAGGAGAAGATAAAGTGATGTGGGATCACCTATTGAGGAGAAGTCAGGCTAGGTCCTCTGATTTGCGAAAGTCAGTTCGCGATAGACATCTAGACCCGGCCGTTCCCCCCATAGTTCAAAATTTCTGACGACGGAGGGATACGGCAGGAGCAAAGATCGATGGACCACCTCATGACTTCCACACCCATTTGTCCCTCCGGGGCAGCGGAGACATGGTGTGCGGTGCTTCCATCACCCTCAGCGATGCACCACTCATTTCCACGGCCTCGGCTAAATTCCATCCGCTCCTTAAGCCAATGACCTTGCCTCACATTCTTGAGTCGGTTCGCCTCAAACCGAAAGGAAGAAACTGACCACAGCACTGGTTCGCCTCCTCGAGAGTTGGACCCGAAAGCTTTGAAGAGGTTCCTCGATTCCTTCATTACTAAAGCGCCAGGATCCCCAGAAGCTCTCAGGAAGGCAAAAACTTCGATTCTTTGTCGCCACGCCATTTCGGGGGGACTTCTTCAAGCGCCAGCGCACGGCATCGTCCCGATCCTTAGGAAAAGAGCGAGACCATTGCTCGAGCTTATATCTTAGTAAAGAGAGCCCAGCGAGGCTTCAGCGTCCAATACCTTGGACCGTCCCGAGAAGGAAGAATGGCCGTAGAGAAAAAAGGCAGCAGCGACAATGCGCTCGAGGAGCGTTAGGCGATTGCGGCCCGTCTGCGACCCGGCCAAAGTACGGACCAGCGTCCTAACTCCTCGAATGATACTCGCTCCAACATCAATCTGGTCAGGAGAGTTCTTTAGGTGGCGCGAGAAGGATCGGTGGGGCAGGCAAAATCTTCCCGTACTTCCACTTGCCTAGGACATTCCCCACAATTGCCGGACTTTACGGCGGGAGATAAGGCGGCTGATTTATTCTTGACACCTCAAGCAGTTCGTTAAAGCTAAGGCGAGGCCCTCGCATTTGAGTACTAGGCGAGACAGAGAAAAAGCTAGAAGAAAATGGCCAATGGCCCTCATATGTTGGACAACAAGCTTTATACACATGCGAGGTCGTCAGTGAAGATCCTACCCCAGGAACCTATCCGCGTGTTGCAACAAGAGAGCTAACGTTCATTGTTGTCGATCTACCGTCCGTCTACAATGCCATCCTGGGCAGACCATTCCTCACGGCCTTCGGGGCTATTACTTCGATTCCACATTTGAAGATGAAATTCCCAACTCCTTATGGCATAGGAAAAGTGCTTGGTGATCAGGTGATAGAATGGACGTACTACCTGTCCCAAGTCGCTCTGACGGAGCCAGACCACAAGGACGGAGACTTGGACCTCCGTGATGAAGCCAAACAAAGGCTCATCGGGAGAAGGGTAGTGATACTTTTTAGAACTTGCGGGCAGAGAAATCTGCGTGCATATTGGCGGCTCACTCACTGACCATCCACGATGGGTGGTTAGCTTTCTTGAAGAACTCGCGTGGTTCAATGAAGCATGCCTAGGATGGAAATCGAATGTGGTCTGGCCAGGCCTCGATCCTAGTCATAAACCGGAGCAAAAGCGCGAGGAACCACTTCGTTTGAGAAACTAATAGTCATAAGAGAGGAAGTGAAGAGGCTTTTGGGTGTCGGATTCATTAGAAGTCCGAGTGCACCAGATGGCTATCAACGTCGTGCTTGTGAAGAATAGCGATAGAAAGTGGCGAATGTGCATAAACTTTGCAAGCGTAAACAAGGCCTATCCTAAAGGACAACTTCCGCTCCCTCGGATCAACCTTATTTGGTGGATTCCACGTAGAGCACAAGCTCCAGAGCTTTATGGACGCCTATGAGAAGCTCTGACAGTCCCCGAATGGACCGAGACGATGAGAACACACCTCATTCATGGCCAGAGCTAGGGAACATACTACTATAAGAGTAATGCCTTCCCGGCCCAAAACTTGAGTTTACCGACGAGCGCCTTGTAAACAAAATGTTTGAAGCCCAGTTGGAAGGAACATGGAAGTGTCGTTAACGACATACTAAATCAGCGAAGGAATAGCGAAAACCCACGTCAGTGATCGCAGAGAAACCTTCGAGTCCTTGAGCCACGGGATGAAGCTCGGCCCTGACAAATGTGCGTTCATGGTAACCTCAGGAGGAAAGTTTTAGGCTTGAAAGTGTCATGATCTGGCATAGAGCGGAGCCAGGAGAAATCGGGAGCCATCCACGGATATAAAACCTCCGCGGACCATGAAAAAAGTCCGAAGCTCATTAGGCGCACAGCGCTCTGTGCGGTTTCTAGCGAGTCACGAAAAAATACATGTCCTTCCTCAGCGCAGGGAACCCGGCTTCGGAGTTCGGTGGATGGACGAGTGCGAAAACATTCAGGCGAAGGTGTGCCTCTCGACCCGCCTCTCCCAGGCTCCGTGCGAGGCGGAATTTGTACCTCTACGGATTTGCGTGAGATGACGGCGCTAAACTCCAGTGCTCTTAGAGGCACGAGGGAGGCAATGGCCCATGTACTACGTGAGTAGGGTATTGATAGAGCGGAGACTCGGTACCCTCACGTGGAAGGAATGCCTTGATTCTCATCTATTATACGGAAGTTGAGGCCTTTTATTTCAGCGCATCGGATAAAATCGTTTCGGCCGTGATCCGTGTCGGAAATCCCGATCCTCGAGGCGAAAAACCTCGAGCAGTGGTCAGTGGGCTATAGAGGTGGGAGAGTTCAGCGTGGAGTTCAGGCCCGCAGGGCTCTTAAGGGCGAGCTCCGGGCGGACTTCGTCGTCGAGGCAATGACCCTAACTCTGAGCGACCCACTTGCTTAGAAAGAGCTTGGGCCAGTGAAGCATTCCATCGTGGAACACGAATGTGGGCGGATCGTCACGAAGCAGTTAGCTAAGGCGGAGTCGTGCTCGGAACTCTAGGCAGTACGGAAATCAAGTACTCTGTCATGTTTGGCCTTTTTGCCACTAGTAACGTGGCATAATATGAAACCCTTCCGCGGGGACTTCATCTAGTAAAGTGTTCCTCGAATCCTTTGAGTCGTGCGCGGTGACTCGGAGCTCATAGTGATCGAATCCGAGGAGTCTTCGAGGCATGAGCCTCGGCTTGCGAAATCAAGGCGAGAACAGGCCCAGATCCGGACGTTGGCGTTTGGATCGAATACATACCAGAAAAAAACTAGAAAGGTGAGGCAGATTGGCTAAGAGCCAGCTGCCCGAAGTGCCGAAGCGATACGCGAATCCGAAGAGATCTGCGCACCCGGCAGTGTGGATGATCACGGACGAAGTGCTACGGTGTAGTAGTGACAATTGGATGACCCGTACAATAGGTATCACGGCGACAGTCGTTGTCGACAAGCCTGAGCAGGCTAGTGGATTAGAAGACAACGGTAGTGCGCGAGTACGCACTTGCTAAGTCCATCTCGCTCGTATACGACTCGCACATTGGAGGAAAAAACCTCGCATTCAAAATCATGCGGTAAAGCCTCTTCGGCGCGTGATGAAGCGCGTGCCTTGGAATTTGTAAAGAAATGTGGCGCATCGGTCCATGGGTGGCGCGCACCTTCCTCGCAGGAACTCTGTGACCTTTAATCCCGGCGTTAAATGCGGTGGGGCCTCGACGTCATTGGACATTGGACCAGCCTGCCTCCGGATAGAGAAAATTCCTTATAGTCGGTATTGACTATACCGTGAATAGGTAGAAAGCTGTCCCCTAGGCGTGGATCGCGCGAACACCACGAGTTCATCGCGAACATCATTAGCCTACGCATCGAGGCTAATCACACATCGTAGTGTATCCTCGAAACAAGCAGGCGAGTTGAAGTCACGAATCGCTCTTGCTTTGCTCCCACAGTTAAAAGACTAAATTAGAGACGCGAGGCTCCTGGGTTAATGATTTGCCTTAGTACTGCAGGTAATGCCATCGACCGATGGGAATGCGAAGATGCCCTTGACTTACGCTCGGGGTTGAAGCTATCGTCCCGTTAGTGGCACTTCCCTGCTGCGGGTAGAATGTTTGCAGACCACTAACTCATGGAGACTCATGGCATACTTAAACTTGCTTAGGAGGTACGTGTGCAGCAACAAACAATGACTATCGGTAGCGCGTCGTGTGGTACTATAACAAGCAGTAAAAGGCAGCCCGCTTGAGGTTGAAAACCTCGTCCCTCAGTGTAGAGCAACAAGAAGGCGCTGCAAGAGCAGCTCTCCCAGAAGCAGGAGGGGCCATTCCATGTCTCGGTCCTCAGGCAAGCGTACAAACTATACACCTAGGATGACAAATTGGTTGCAGGTTTGGAATGTACTGACCTTAAAAAAATACTACCCGATAAGTTTTCTACGAACCCGGGTAAGACTGCATGCAGCGTAACAAATCCTTGCACATATTATGTGTTTCCATTTAATAAAATCGATTGTTTCTATTGTCTTGCATGATCATTCATATGAGTTTTGCATGCATCACATTTCAAAAGCAAAACGATCTAAACTTCCCCTAAGGTGGATCCTCATCCGTCCGTAAACTAGAGCCTTGGCCCCGTGCCAAGCGACCAAAAGCAGCCCCAAAACCTTGGCCCCGCGCCAAACTGCCCAAAAGCTGCCATATGCGAACTTCGACTCTGCGTCGAAAGGACCCTAAGTAGTGTGACATAGCTTCGTGCCGAAGCGATCCAAAAGCAGTCATACCCCCGAATCAGCTCTGCGCGAAAGGTGATGCGGCCCGAGAACCTTAGTTCCCCTGACAAGTGACCCGGGCGGTCAGCGTCGGGCACAGGGGCTTTGGAAATTCCCGACATGCGAGCCACCCGAAAATGTTAGGGGCATGAATGGCGGTAATATATGACCTTTTCCAGGAAGAAGAGAGCACCCTCGGTCTGATTATGCGTTGATTAGGACCTGGTGCACACCAAAGACTGACAACACCTTGGCGGGTAGGAGCACCAACATAGGCATCGTGTGCGAAAAGCTGGAGCCCGAGTTTGGATGTTGTGGCACAGAAAACCCAGTAGCTCTTAGCATGATTCCACCCCGGGTAAGTGGCAGCGTCCACTCTCTTAGGCAAGCTTCCCACTAAACGAATCGCTGGCATTCTCTGACGAAAGCCCAGAGTACGGCCTGAGCGTCGGATTGAGGCCTTAGCGAAGCAATGGCTTGACTTAGCCTCTAATACATAAACGAATTGGCCGTATCATACGGCGAGAAAGCATCGGGTGCGGGAAAAATAAGCTGCCTTTCATTTTATCGAAAAGAAAGCCCGCATTCTGATACGGCACTACACAACAAAAAATGCAAGAGCACTTTAATCATCACAGTCGCGGCCTGGCCTCTCCGGGAAGTCCCTCCCAGCCGGGTTTATTGAGAACTCGGTGTTCTGGATGTAAAATGCCCGAAGCTTTGAGGAGTTCAATGGAAACAATCCGTGCTTAGCACGGGCGAGACCTACCATCCCAAAATACGGCGCCAAGTGCGTGGCGCACTTCTTCGATGAGCCGCGGCAGGGTCGGTGGTAAGGCGAATATATCATCCACCATGGTGGAAGCCCATCCCCTCATTGCTTTCGACCTCTGCCTCGGCTGCCGGTCTCTCTCAGTAAGCCATTCGCCTTCCTCACTTGATCGATACATTCCCTGGCCTCGGTTGTTTGACTTCCTCGGCGGCCGCCCGTTCTCCTCCCTCGACTATTTGCTCCTCTACGACAGCCCTAACTGTTCACTCGGTAGCTCGTTCTCCTCCCCAGTGCGGCCGTCTCGACTCTCTCGCGCGTTATGCCGTCTCTGCTGGACTCCTCTGGCACGGAGAAAGAAGTCGAAGCGATTGCGCGTCCCATGCGTGGGGAAGGGAGAACCCCTTAGGGACTTGCAAGGGTAAACAGGGTGTCAGCCAATCTCAGAGTTCCAGTCAATGGAAAGGCGCAAAGACCAAGATAGTCGCACCTGAGTAGGGAACGCGGCCGTGTGACTAGGCCCGCCTCCCAGGCCGGTACACTTGAAGTTCCAGTGCCCTTGCTGACCTCTTTGGGGCGGGCGTCGGGAGTCGCGGCGGTGAGCAGTGTCTTTGGGGCTCGGCTCCTAGACCTCCACCACCTGACCACTTTACGGGGTGCAAATCGTGCCCGGGGTGGACTTACGGCTCGTCCTGCTCTGACTTCCTCTGTGATGGTGGCACTCTCTTGGGCCAGCGCTCCCCAGGGACACTATTAGGCTATCCCACAAACATAGAAGCACAGGGTGGCCGCACCCGGTTTTGGACCGCCGACTTCCTCCACCTCTCGACTTGGGCACGTCGACCTCACTGTCGGCACGCCCTCGGCCCTGCCCGGCCGCTCCGAGATCAGCAAAAGGACTCGTGGGGACTCCCCAGCGGAATGAAACTCTCCGCCGGTCTATACTCGGTCGCGCCGCCATAACAACTGGGCGAACGTTAGGCGCTCCCACCGGCGACTCACGGGCAGAGACACCTGCTCGGGGTTGAACTCCCACGGCCAGTCCGAGCGAGGCTTCGCGGCCCGCCTCGGCGACCTTGGGTAGAGTGACGTCAGAGCCTCCTCGGCCTCCTCGGTGGAGCTTCCACCTCTTCCTCTAATAAAGTCTCTGTTATGAGATACTTTCCTCGAGAAAGTTCCTCGAGCGCCTCGTGGAGAATGAGGCGTCGGAATTCTTCTTCTCTAGGAAAGCCGTGATACGCCCATCACGACTCGGTCCCCACCTCACGACCTCGAAAAAACATGAGAAGTCGAATAACCACAGAATGGAAAGTGTCTCCATTGCGAATGAATCGCGGTAAGCTTTGCCGATTCGCTCCTCTTCGGTAGTCACCGCCTTGTGAAAAAACTTCGAGAATGGGACCCCACCCGTTGGAAACTCAAGTCGAGAGGCTTAGGCACGAAGAAGCCGGTTCTTCGATTCTTTGGAGATGAACCCTCACGGAGGTGCGTAGGCCACATGGTGAACCCGAGGCCGAGGTAGGCCCGATGGCAGGAATTCCATAGTCCACCATTCTGGGCAATGGAGCTCACGTCGGGACCAGACCTGGCAAAGTACAGCCCGAGTATAAAAAATTTTATTATGTGATTCTGATGCTCTTTTCTGACTCACGACTCGCCAGTATAACTTCGACCCTCGGTGCGAGAAAGATCTGAGATGGATTTACTCCATCGGAGTTCATGACGTCAGGCGCAGGTTTGAATTCGGGATGCCGTCACGAAAGTTTGGGTCCTCCGAGCGAGACTAGTCTCGGTGAGGCGGATGTTATCTTGGAAGTTCCTTTCCGGCCACGGGACCCACCTCCGGCAGCCTCGGCCTCGCTTAGCTTCCGCCGCGCGCCCTCCACTCCAGTCTCATCTAAACTTTTCAGCTCCTCCTGCCCAGAAGAGCACGTATGCGGTCCCAGGCTTTGCATGTTGGCGCCGGGAAGCCTCGAGGCCCTTGCCTCAAGTCGGCCATGCCGTTCAAAGTGCGTCGCGCGTGCACAGCCCACCCGGTGTGCTTGCGGTAGCTTGCACGCACACCTCCCATGTCCTCCCGGCCACTGGCGACTCGGTGGAAGCGAAATCCCTCCGGCGGAGGCCTTCTGGCGTCGAGAGAGTGGGCGCCCCTCCCTCTAAAGCCTAGAGAGGCCACAGAAATTGCATCGGGCCCACTACGGTAGCCTCTAAATAGTGATCCCTCTGCATTACTTTTGACCATTGCCTCATCGCGAATCCGAGCGTGAGCATCTCTCACATATTCGCTGAGGAAGATTCGGATCTCGAAGAGACCTTTCCACCTTTCCGGCCCTTTGCGTGAAAAGAGAAGGAGAAAAAGACTCGGTAAACAGGTGCAAGACTTTACACTCTCGAAGCGACAAAGGGCGCATATCCCTTGGAGGAACACTGAGGACTTAAATAGGCAAAGGCCCCAGTGGCGGCGGCGTTCTAAAACCTAAGTGTGTTAGAAAAGGACGAAACGAGACTCTTCCACGTGGTGGATCCGCCAGCTTATCATGCCTTTCCAAAGGTCATTATGGCCGTGACACCCAGAATCTCCCATGCAATCAATCGTCGAGACCATCCGGCCGGATGTAGCGTTTACCCGATCAGCGTTTAGCGTCCAAAGCGACTGCGTCAAGCAATCGTACGCATCCTCCGTCGGCTTGATTGTACTGACTGGAAACGAGCGTCGTGAGAAAACGTGAGCCAGGGAGCGATCAGCGTCTGGAGTCGAGTCGTCAGACGAAAGAAGTCCCATGACCCTTGGGAATAAAAAAGCGCCGGCTCTGACCGAAAGAGGGAGGAATTTCATGCGACAGGACGAAGAGCAAAGGCAATAACTACTCCTTTTATTAATCAAGTTCCCTTACAAGTACATAGTCTGATATAGCAAGAAATGCGAAGGAAAAAAAAATACGGCCTGAGGGCTAAACCCCGGGCGGCGCCTCGGATGCTTGGGGCGTGCAGAAGGCGCGATCTACATCGAATCAATGCGGCTCCCTTCGCCGTCAAGCGAGATGCTTGGAACTGCCGGGGACGCGATCGACACCAGCTCACCCCGCTCCATTGCGGTAACCCGAGCAAAGCCTGGCTTTGGGAGCGAATGAGTGTTGGCTGCCGCTCAGTTATCTTGATAACCCCAGAAAATCACCCTTGACCAAGGCCCTAGCCAGAAATGCGAAACGCCACGCTCGCCGCGGGACTCCTTCGTCGCCTCCTCCTCCAGGACTGACGTGTGATGGTTCCATTGAAGTGGGGCCAAGGGAACTCACGCTTCTGACTAGAAGTAGAAGGCCGAGATAGCTCCTTGCGATCTCGTCGCACCATAGATCACATGACTGGGAGGAGGCACCCTGGCGGCCCAGAATGGCCAGCTACCCCGTTCGTTGAAGGCCACCCGTGGTGTAGGCATGAGGGCAGTCTTCATGTGAAACTCCAGGGTCTTGGCTAGTCCACCGACTCTTTGGCGGACTCCCATCGGAAGCAGGATGAACCAAGGCCCTCACATGCTGCTCAAAATCGGTCGAAGAATGAGGTTATACCCGATCGAAGAGCCCTCCTGTTATGGACGGGGTGGCGCCTTCTGCAGCCCTCAGTTAGCGCGCCCCCTAATGGCCATCATTCACGAAGAAAGCCATAGATGCCATGACCCACGCGTACGAATCTAACCTTCTAGAGCATCGAATCATTGTGGCGCCTAAAAAGCCTACATAAGCGGCAGGAAGACATGACGCCGCAGATGACAAAGCTTCAAGCATCTCGAGGAAGGCGGTCTGATGACCAACTAGACCGAATGGACATGCCAAGCCTCGGCCTTAAGTTGGCCAGGCATGGGGCTAGTGTTAGGTCGATGCCTATAAGGCTGAAAAGCATGACCAGGTGAAATAACGGCCCGAATGACCGACTCGGCCCAATATTGAAAATTGCCTGCGTGGAGCCTGTACTCGAGTCTATGGAGCCACTGCAGCTCATTAACGAGCTATAGGAGGTAAGAGCAGTAGCGAGAGGAGGCAGGCCAATGAGAAGGTCAGGCGTTGTTTGCAGTAGCTCGCGCCATTACCCCAAATTCTCAGTAATCCCGAGCGTGAGGTAGACAGCGTGGCTGCGGCGTGCTGCGGTCTCCCCTCCACCACGAAGCCCCGACAAGCGGCGCGCGAAGCTGACCAGGCCAGGCAGGCGGCGGCCGGATGGTCCTGCCGAAGGTCTCGCGTCAGCTCCCCAACTAAGAGCTGTATAATCCCCCTCTCCTTTTACGGGAGAAGGGACCGGCCTCTGGACATTGACCGTCACAGGCGTGACAAGCACGCCTCGAAATTAAGCTCTCGGTCGGCGTCAAGTTAAGCCACCCAATCTTCTTGGCTTATGAAAGTGAGCCACCCTCTGCTGGGTGCATACGAAGTCGAGGCCTCCACTAAACGCTCATCACTCCTCCACACCGCATTCACTCATACTCAGCGCATTCAGCCATATTTTCGCGCCTCTAGCGTGCACCTTCAGTTCATTGCGGGAAGTAGGCATTGACGAGCATCGGCGTTTTGGTTGGAAGAAATCCATGGGCCTCTGGACTCTTATTTGTAGTTTGTGTTGTGGAGATTAGGGTTCATGGCGATGAAGCCAGGACATTTCGAGATTGACCCGGCATTTAGGAATCAAGGCTCCTTGTCAGGTATGACAATCCGAGACCCGATCATAACATTATTATTATTATTATTATTATTATTATTATTATTATTATTATTATTATTATTATTATTATTATTATTATCACTATTCTCACCTTATTTCTCCTTACTATTTACAAACCAAATAATGAAATACTAATTTCCATCTTATTCTATTGAACTGACGAATATAAGAATAATAATTCCCGACTCTATTTCCATCATTACATTCAGCAGAATAACTATTATATTCACTTATTCCGTCCAATGACCAAACTTATCGTAAGTGTCTTGATTAAATTTATTTGGAGATCGTAAATATCTGGATCAGCAAGATGGAATTGCTCTTTCTGGAAGCACATACATTGAAATGGCCGTGATTAGTTGTAGTACTTTATAGAAACAGTTGCTGCCAACACTTAAGTAAGCCCTACCATTATACTTTGTTGATTAATATTTTGCTGGTAGCTCGATGGCAATAAATCAACTCCTATTATAAATCAGGTTTCTGTCTATTACCATTGCATGGGTCGAGAAGAAAGTGTGTTTTTGGAAACTCAGCACATCCTGATGTCACAATAAAAGATGCCAGAGGTAGCTGTTCAAATATGGAAATCCAGGTCTACCAATATTCATGAAAGGATGAAAGAGCTTCTTTGGAGAAAATAAAATTGAGTGGAGTCCTGCCAACGAAGCAGACAACGTAATAGGGGACAGCCAATCAATGATTAGTGATTTTTTCATTTAGATGAGGAGAAGTCCGGAGAAGCACCTGATCTTGTAGCACTCTATATTATGCAGATTGTGGCTTTCTCAAGAGGGGCCTTAGCCATGAAGATTTAGGAGTGAACTCTATTTATAACTAGATTTAATTCATTATTAATCATTGTTCACCAATGCTGTGATGTTGGCAGAGGATAGACTTCCGAAGTGATAATAGACCAGAAAATCCAAACAATTCAGAAGGAATTGCAGCAATTCCCCAGAAATTGACTAGTTTTCCTCCCTAATCAAATGAACAAGAATAATTACTTAGCATCTGCTCCCAAAATTGTGGCATTTTAGGAAATTCATAACCAATGGTACTTTTGAGGCTGAGTGCAAAAATACAGTGCAAGCTTTGTCATGTTGAAACATAACTATTAAGTTAGCAACAATTCTAAAACCACTTTGAGTTCTTTGTTTTTCTGTTGCTAGTACAAAGAATATTTGGAAACTAAGAAGAATGGACATGGACATGGACATGGGATATGAATAACACTGACACGCTATTTTCAAAACATAAGACACTACATACTAGAGATACAATAACAAAACTTCATAGTATTTATACATATCAATGGTGTAAAGTTGCAAGGCGCATGAAAGCAAAAGGTGCTCTGGACCTAGGCACAAGTGCAGGCCTGATGAAGAAAGTAAGGAAAACATTTATGAAATGTGTAAAGGAATGCTTTTAGTAATGAAATTCAATTGTTAAAGTTAATAATAGAACAACAAACAAAGAAAAATTCTACAAAATGATGACACTCATAATTCAACTAGTAGTATAAAATATACCAATTAGTAGCATAGTTCACTACAAAAGACACAAAAACAATAGAATTGATTAACGAATTCAAAATATTACTATTAAGATACTCATTAACAATGACTAATATTCATCATCAAACAAAACTTCTTCTTCTTCCCATTAGGCTTATAGGCCTCAATGGCTTCCCCTTTGCATAGGCTCCTCCTAGTTAGCATCTTGCTCATATGAAATGTCCAACAAAGTGGTAACTATGCGAAGAGAATAAAGATTTCCCTCTTGATGGTTTCACACTACATTTTAATGTAGTATGATATATAGCCACATTTACTCAACAACTTTAGCAACAAAACTCCATATCAAAAAGAATCATCCTCAATACAATTTCATTATTCTCATCACGGTCTTTATCCATTTCTTCAATCACCCACTACATTTAGCAATGTCATTTTACAAACAACAATTAGTCTAAAACTAACTAATAAGTATTATATTTGATGTCTATTTAAAAAAATCTTTTTATAAAAAAAAATATATAAAGCTGTATAGGTGCTGTAACAACCCAAATTTTGTAAAATCTAAAAAGGGTTAGTAATCGGGTTAGATGCAAGTCGGCCTTGAGGTTGAAAAATTATTAAAGGGGAGATCGGATGTCAAAGGAAAATGTTTTCCTTAAATCAAATCCGATCCTTAAAGTTGACCGGGAAATGGTAAAAGAAATCGGACTTCCCTTGATGGGAGGTTATCTGAGGACATGTTGCTTTCATCGATCCCAGTCGACGCAATGTTGACCGGGAAATTTAATTTGTAGCAGAGTACGGGCGGATTAGGCCTTAGTAAATGAGCTCGGATGTCGGGAGGGAAATCGCGTCACGAATTGTAAGCAATGGATTCAAAAGCGGCGCCTAACACTCCATTGAATTTCACGAAAATGCACTTTCGGCATTTGATGAATCAAATTGAAATGCCCTTGACATTTAGGCGTTAGTCGGAAACTTGGTTTTTGGCCTTTGTTAGGCGAGATGTATGGGAAAGAAGCTGGCTTTTAATGACTGACGTTCAATGCATTTTGGAAAATAAAATTACGATGGGAAAGGTAAATTATTTATAAAGTATGGAAAGTAGGGAAAGATGATAAATGAGGGCCTCAAAACCTAGGACTATAAATAAGAGCCTTAGGGTCGAGAATAAGGCACCACTAGAAAACTCTCGAAGTAGAGAAATTTGAAACTCTAAGGAAAAGTAGTGAAGAACTTGGGCAAGATACTCACCTCTATTTCAAAAATGCATGTCTTATTTATGTTGCTAGAGAGTGAAATTATATGAAGTGCGCCTCTTTTACTTGCTCACACTAAATTGCATGTTTAAATAAAATTGTTATGCATGATTTTGAGAATGTCTGTCTATATTAAAAGCAAAGTCGATCTTGAAATGTAAGATAAATGAACCGGTGTCCTTACGAGAAAAGCGAAAATGCACTAGGCCTTTAATGAACTAAGCACTCCGTCCCTTGTGAAGATGCACTCCGGCTTTAATAAATTGTACCTTCAAATCCCTTTGTGAAAATACCTCCGGACCCTTAATGAATTTAGTACTCTAAGATCCATTGTGAAAAAAAAAAAAAAAAAAAGTATTCCAGCCCTTGCGTTATAAAAAGACCTCCGTCGTTTGTACTCTGTCCACTCCGCCTTTTCTTAACGGTCTCGGAAATTTGCGTAAAAAAGGTCTCGGGAAGTTTTACGGAAAAAGATCTCGTGATTTGTGAAAAAGGGTCTCAGAAAATTTGCGTAAAGGTCTCAGGAAGTTTTTACGGAAAAAGGTCTCGCAATTTGTGAAAAAAAGAGGTCTCGGAAATTTAACGTAAAAGGTCTCACGGAAGTTTTACGGAAAAAAGGTCTCGGAGATTTTAACGTAAAAGGTCTCGCAGAATTCTTAAGTTTCACCTCGGCAATTTCTTACTGTTATTTAAAAAGACCTCGAAAAATGTTTGCTTGTTTCTCTGAATTATATGAAAAGACCTCACGCAAATTTCAGCGGTTTCGTTGAATTAAAAAGACCTCCGGGCAATTTCACTGCTCTGAAATGATCTCGACTTTTGGCCCGAATTTGAAAAAAAGTACTCGGCATTTGAAACAAATTTATGCGAGGAAAGCCTCGTGATTGACACCGAAATTCGAAATTGCTCTCGGCATTTGAGCCGAATTTGAAATTGCTCTCACGTGATTAAGTCGAATTTAAATTGCTCTCACGTGATTAAGTCAGGTGAGAATTGCTCTCGGCATTTGAGCCGAATTTGAAATTGCTCTCGACAATTAAGCCACGTTGAGAAATTGCTCTCCGGCAATTAAGTCGAATTCAGAATGCTCTCCGCGCTAATTAGTCGAAATTGAATTTATCCGGTATTTAGGGAATTTGATAATTGCTCTCACAATTAAGTCGAAATTCAATTTTGCTCTCCGCAATTGAGTTCGGAATTCAGAAATGCCCTTCGGCATTGAAACTCCAAATTTAAAGGGCACTCCGGTATTTTTATCGACTTTATAAAATAAATTCGGATTATGCATGAAAGAATCTCCGACTTACGCATGAAATAACCTCCAGATTCTTTGCATGAAATGATCTCAAACCTGTATAAGAGCAAACTCCGGCTTTTGATATTATGATAGGGACTTGATTATGAAGTTAAAGAACAAAATATTATGAATAAGGAAAATACATGAATTATGGACAGCAAGTGGAACTCTTTCGACTTTTGATATTTGATGAAGTAGCGATAAGAACATGAACCAAGAACCGAGTTTCCTTTAAGTTTCTTTTGTTAAAGAATGGATGAAGGATATAGGAGTGACACTTTCGAGAGGATGCCTCACGGGCCGCGGGAGGACCTTTTGGTATACAAGGACTTTGGACTATGGCCCGTATGGCGGGTTAAGGCATTACCTCCCGCCTAGGGGAGCATAATGAGGATACGGCTTTAGGTTGTGGGGTAGCACAGCCGTGCACCGATGTTATCAGCTCCCGTCCAAGTCCCTAAAGATGATATGAATTCGAATGATAAAGACAAGATGATAAGAACATGAACTAAAGAAGGAATGATATGATGATTATTATGATCTATATTTCGATTATATGCTTGTGTTTTACTGCATGCTGAGTATCTGGGCTTTGTAAGCTCACTCTTGTAAATTTTGGATGACAAGCTTATGGAGATGAAGTCGAGTAGAGTCCTATGATTATGCGGGCTGGAGCGGATCTTTTTAGAGTTTTGTTTATTTAGATTGAGAAACTTGTAATTTTATTTAAGTACTTATGAATGTAGTTGTTTTAAAATTTGACATTTTTGAGATTATGAAATTACTAATCTTTAGAATCATCGGGTTTGATGAAAAGAAAGAAAAATTTTATACTTTCTTAATTTTATCATATGAATTAGTATTGTTGTGACTTTTGATGATATTAAAAGTCGGGTCGTCACGATTGGTATGAGAGAAAGCTGAGATGCTTTAGGATAGTTTGAATTAACCGGAAACTTAGGACAATTTTAGTGTTTTTGCAAGAAGAGTGTCATCCACGTACACTTTAGGATAAAAAGACTAATATGATATTATACACAACACATTGAAATTTTTTCTTTTCAAAGCGTTTGCGGCCGTATCTAACGAGAGGAAGGAGAAATGATCGAGGATAACAACACTCTTGATCGTGAGGCGAGATATGCGAACCTCTTTGGGCCAGAATGGTCGAAGTCATAGACTTTGGCTCCGGCCACTCCACCTGACTCAGGTGACCACCCCGATTCTGTCCATCGGGAAAGGTCGGTCTCGATCGGTTTGCGATAGAGCGAATCCACGAATTCCTAAAGGGAACTGATCCATTGAAGGCTGAAACATGGATTAGTAATTTGAAGAAAGGTATTTCTTTGTAATCAAATGCCTATTTGAAATATGGTGCTTTATGCACACAGGCGGCAGGGAAGCACACCTTTAGTGGGAGAGAAAAGGGTTTTCAACATGCACGATCGGGAGATTAGGCCCGGGAGATGTTTGAGGCGGCTTTCTGGAGAAATACTTTCCTGCAAATCTTCGTGAGGCGGAAGGAGGATGAATTCCTTCGCCTAAGGCGGGAAATCGCTCGGTGGCGTATGATTCTAAATTCTTTTGAATTATCTCGTTATGCCCCTTTCATAGTGGAAGATGAGGAGAGGAAGGTCGGAATGATTCTTCGAGGATTACGAGATGATATCGGAGACCTTTCCACTCGTGGCCCGGCAGACTTATGGGGTGGTAAAGGGCGGCTATTTATGAGAAGGAATTGGAGGGGGAGCGATGTCAGGACCAAGGACTTTGATCGAGGCATCAGACCGGTGTTAAGCGAAAGTGCCTTCTAAGAAGGCGAGACCATCGAGTTCGGCGGGGAGGCAGGCCCGTCGGTGCGAATTCTCGCTGCGGCCTAATGATATGTGATCATTGCGGGAGATCACATGGTGGAAAGCCTTGCACTCTGAAGGCTGAGTTTGTTATAGCGTAGACAGGCGGGGCATATGATCGGGTTGTCCAGGTCGCTAAACAAGTCCCGAGTTAAGTCTCCTATCCCAGCCAAAGTATTTGCTATTTACGAAAAGGAGCGAGAAAAGTCTGAAGTGTAGAAGGTACACTTTCTATACGTGGCATCTCTTATCACGTACTCTTTGATTCTGGATCCATAGCATTCTTTTGTTTCCCATGAATTTTGAAGCATCGCTGACCCTTCCTAAGTTTTTGAATACCCATTAATGGTTGCCTCACCAACGGGGTCGTCAAGTAATATTAAATATAGCATTTTAGAGACCGATAAAAGTAAATGAATTCTTTATGCTGTTGACTTGGTTTTTCTTTGAAATGAAAAAGACTTTGATGCGATTTTGGGATGGGTAGTTAGCTAGATATCATGCAGAATTGATTGTTTAGGAAAGAGTAGAATTCACCATTCGGAAACAAGCCTTTCTGCATTCGGGGGTGTTCGGCGAAAGGAAGCATCTGCTTTATTTCGGCTCTTCATGCTAGGCATTTGATGAATGATGAATGCAAGACTTATCTAGCTTTTGCTAGTGTATCTTTTGAAAGTCGGGAATCTCGACTAAAGGAAATTCGGTGGTGCGAGAATTTGAAGATGTATTCATAGATGATTTACAGTTTTTGCCGCAGCGTGAGATAGAATTTGGTGTAGAGTTAATGCCGGGTTCGGCACGATATCCAAACCACCCTGTCGAATGGGCTGAACTCAAAGAGTTGAAGCTTGGTGACTACAGGAGTTGCTAGATAAAGGGTTTCATTCGGCCAAGTGTGTCGCCATGGGGGCTCCTGTTCTTTTTGTTAAAAAGAAGAGGCGGAACCATGAGATTATGTGTGGATTATCGGGGAATTAAATGAGATCACCATCAAGAACAAATATCCTCTGCCCAGGATTGATGATCTCCTTGATCGAGTTACAAGGCTGCATATTTTGAAATTGATCTTAGATCAGGTATCATCGGCTCGGATCGCGAGAAAGGATATAACCAAAGCGTTTGAACCGAGGTATGGACACTCACGAATTTGTAGTAATGCCGTTCGGAGTTGACTAATGCTCGGCTGTTTTTATGGATACGATGAATCAATTTTCAGCCATACCTAGGTGAGTTCGTGATCGTATTTTTATTGATATCTGGTGTACTCAAAAGTTCGGAGGAACAGGAACATTCCTTTTCTACACCGGATTAAGGGGCATCGGTTGTTCGCTAAAATTTGAAAAGTGCGAATTTTGGTTGGAAGAGGTTGGATTCCTTGGACACATCATATCGAGGAAGGAATCTCTGCAGACCCTGAAAGTGGATCTTTGTTGTAAAATGGAATCGACCCGACTTCTGTGGCCCGAAGTGTCGAAGTTTCTTAGGCAGTGCATTTTAGTTACTATAGGCGGTTTGTGGAGAACTTTCTCGAATCGCCGTGCCTCTCACTCGATTAACTAAGAAGGATGTCAAGTTCGTATGGACCAATGATTGTGAAGAGATTTCCGGACGCTTAAGAAGCGGTTAACCCGCTCTCCAATCGACCATTCCAAGCGGATCACGGAGGACTAATGGTATCTGCGGCACGCCTCGAAGATTGGATTGGAATGTTCTAATGTCTGTGCGGTGAGTAATTGCTTATGGTTCGCGGCAGGTTGAAGGACCATGAAAGGAATTACCGACCCACGATCAGATTGACATGATAGTGTTTGCATTGAAAATGGAGGCATTACTTATATAGTGAAAGATTCTTGGTCTACTACGATCTGAAGTCTAAAGTATTTGTTCTCTCGGAAGGAACTAAACATGAGGCAGCGGCGTTAGATTGAATTCTGAAGGATTACATTTCGATGAAATGGAGTATGAGCGGAGAGAAAGGCCAACGTGGTTCGTAAATAGCGTTAAGTAGGCAGCCGGGTTTGCTAGCCTAGAATGCAAGTTAAGCGATTTGAGATCTTTAGTTGTTTCATGAACTATGATGTCAACGCTATGTGCATAGAATCGGATGATTTTAGCGTCTGGTCAGCCCGAGTGTGTAATGAAGTAAGGGTGTGGCTTGAAAGATTCTTTTCTAGTAAAGATCATGGCGAGTGGATAAAGAATCTCAAGTATTTTAATTTCCATAGGATGGAGCTTTGAGATTTAAAAATCAGTTATGTGTGCCGAGACGATCTTGAATTAAGGAGAAAATTCTTAAGGAAGCCCATCGATCCGTTATACGATCCACCCGGGGAGCTTATAAGATGCATCGGATCAAGAAAACTTTTGGTGGAGAAATATGAAGAGGACATCGGAGTTCGTGGAAAGTGCCTTGTATGTCGGCAGTAAAGTGAGAAAGCTGCCATCTGGTTTATTACAGCGATGCCATTCTAGGTGGAAATGGGAGGATATTGCCATGGATTTTGTATTTGGTTTACAGTGACACCAAAGAAGCATGATGCTATTTGGGTGATTGTTGACGACTAACCAGAGTCGTCCACTTTTTGGCGGTCGGATAAATTATCCTCTTTGATAAATTGGCCCCATACGTGAAGCAGATTGTAGACTTCATGGTATACTGTCTCTATTGTATCAAATAGAGATCACCGTTTGTTCTCGGTCTGGAAAAGTCTGCATCGGGGTGGAGTCTTGAATTAAAATTTAAATCACACTTTTCATCCGTCATGCCGAAGCGGTCGGTCGGACGGACTATCAGTTCTTGAGGATATATTGAGGGGCCTCGGTTTTGGAAATAAAAAAAGGACTTGGGATGATGCTTTGGCTCTTGAGAATTTGCTTATAATAATAGCTATCGGGCTAGCATTGGCATGGCTCCTTTTTGAAGCTTTGTATGGGAGAAAATGTAGATCAGATTCCTTTGGGAAGGAAGGTAGCGGTGATAACCGGGAATTTGGGGCGACATTATGAAGGAGATGGCAAAAGGATCAAAATAGTGCATGAGAATCTTCGTATAGCTCAAAGTAGACAAAGAGTTATGCAGTGGAAGAAGATCGGCATTAAAATTTGAGGAGGGTGATTTTGTGTTCTTAAAGGTGTATCTCCTTTGCCAAAGAAAGATTCAGTTACAGGGTCAAAGGAAGCTGAAGCCTCGTTTTGTGGACCCTTTGCAATCTTGGAAAGGGTTGGAGAAGTGGCTTACCGATTAGCACTACCTCCCGAGTTTGGCGATATGATGTGTTTCATGTGTCCATGCTTGCAATGTGTCGCTGATCCTACTCATGTAATTAATTATGAGCCTCTTGGTCGGCGAGAAATTTATCCCCTATGAAGAAGAACGTGGAAATCTTGGATCGTAAAGGAGCAGAAATACGCACCAAATCAATCTCTCTAATAAAGTGCTTTGGAAGAATCATTTCACACCTTTGAGGCTGACTTGGGAGCAGAGAGGAGGTCGGAACAAATTCCCTCATTTGTTTCTCGAGGTTAGTATATTTATTCTAAATTTCGAGGCCGACATTTTTATAAGTAGGGGAGATTGTAACAAGCAATTTTGTAAAATCTAAAAGGTTATTAATCGGGTTCGGGTCAGTCGGCCAGGTTGGCCAGAAAAATTAAAAGGAGATCGGATGTCAAAGGAAAATGTTTTCCTTCATAAGAATCAGTCAGCCCTTAAAGTTAACCGGAAATGGTAAAAATCCGGACTTCCCTTGGAAGTCCCGGTTATACAGGACATATTTGCTTTCATGATTAGGTCAATATGATATTGTGGAGGAAATTTATAGCAGGTCTGCGGGCCGGATTGGGCCTTAGCAAATGAGCTACGGATGTCGGAGGTGAAATCGCGTGGGGGTGAAAGCTTGGCCGGATTCATGCGCCTAACACTTTCCATTGATTCCCCGAAAATGCACTCGGCATTTGATGAATCTCAAATTAAAAATGCCCTTCGGCATTTAGACGTTCGAAGTGAAACGGTTCTTTGGCCTTTGTTGAAAGCGGATGTAGGAAAGAACTGACTTTTAATGACTACGATTCACAATGCATTTTGGAAAATAAAATTACGATGGGAAAGGTAAAAATTATTTATAAAGTATGGAAAGTAGGAAAGATGATAAATGAGGGCCTCAAAACTAGGACTATAAATAGGAGCCTTAGGGTCGGGAATAAAGCACCACTAGAAAACTCTCGGGAAGTAGAGACGGCCCATTTGAAACTCTAAGGAAAAGTAGTGAAGAACTTCGGGCAAGATACTCACCTCTATTTCAAAAATGCATGTCTTATTTATGTTGCTAAATTATATGAAATTACGTATGCTTTTCTTTGCTCACACTAAATTGCATGTTTAAATAAAATTACATTATGCATGATTTTGAGATATTGTCTAATACAGCAAAAGTGATCTTGAAATGTAAGATAAATGAACCCGGTGTCATACGAAGCGAAAATGCACTCGGCCTTTAATAGATAAGCACTCGATCCCTTGTGGTCCTCGGCTTTAATAAATTGTGCATTCGTCCCTTTGAAAATGCACTCCGGCCCTTAATGAATTTAGTGCTCATCCATTGTGAAAAAAAAAAAAAAAAAAAAAGTATTAGGCCCTTGCGTTATAAAAAAGACCTAAAATCATTTTGTACTGCTTATCCACTCCTTTCTTAATGGGTCTAGGAGATTTTTGTAAAAGTCTCAAAAGTTTTTACGGAAAAGATCTCAGAGCAATTTGTGAAAAAGGGTCTGAAAATTTAAAAAGGTCTCCCGGAAGTTTTACGGAAAAAGGTCTCCGCAATTTGCGAAAAAGGGTCTCGAGAATTTAACGTAAAGGTCTCGGAAGTTTTTTTACGGAAAAAGGTCTCCCGGGATTTTAACGTAAAAGGTCTCGGCAAATTCTTAAAGTTTCACCTCATTGATTTCTTCATATTAGCTAAAGACCTCAGAAAAATGTTTCTTGTTTCTCTGAATTATATGAAAAGACCTCGGCAAATTTCAACGGTTTCGTTGAATTAAAGACCTCCCGTGATTTCTTGTGCTCACGAAATGATCTCGGCTTTTGAGCGAATTTCAAAAAAAGTACTCCAGCATTTGAAGCAAATTTATGCGGAAAGCCTCACCCAATTGACACCCGAAGTTGAGAAATTGCTCTCGGCATTTGAGCCGAGGATTTGAAATTGCTCTCCGTGATTAAGTCCGAATTTGAAATTGCTCTCAAGGCAATTAAGTCCGAATTCAGAAATTGCTCTCGCATTTGAGCCGAATTTGAAATTGCTCTCGACAATTAAGCCCAATTTGAGAAATTGCTCTCGCGACAGTTAGGTCGAAATTCAAATTTGCTCTCGGTATTTGAGCCCGAATTTGATGGTGCTCTCGCAATTAAGTCGAAAGAATTCAGAAATTTGCTCTCCGCAATTGAGTTCGGAATTCCAGAAAATGCCCTTGACATTGAAACTCCCAAATTTTAAAAAGGAGCACTCAGAGTATTTTTATCCAACTTTTTGCATAAAATAAATTCCGGATTATGCATGAAAAGAATCTCAAAACTGCCGCATGAAATAACCTCAAATTCTTTGCATGAAATGATCTCAAAATTACGTATGAAACAAACTCCGGCTTTTTGATATTATGATAGGGACTTCAATTATGAAGTTAAAGAACAAATATTATATGAATAAGGAAAATACATGAATTATGGACATGAAGTGGAACTCTTTCGACTTTTGATATTTGATGAATGGCTGAAATAAGAACATGAACCAAGAGGCCGAGTTTCCTTTAAGCTTCTTTGTTAAAGAATGGATGAAGGATATAGGGTGACACTCGAGGATGCCTCTGGGCCACGGGAGGGGACCTTTTGGTGGCACAAGGACTTTGGACTATAGCCACAGTATGTGGGTTAAGGCATTACCTCCCGCCCAGGGAGCATAATGAGGGGATACGGCTTTAGGTTGTGGGGGTAGCACACAACCCGTCCTCGTGTTAATAAAGCTCCGTCGGTCCCTAAAAAGATGATATGAATTCCGAATGATAAAGACAAGATGATAAGAACATGAACTAAAGAAGGAATGATATGATGATTATTATGATCTATATTTCGATTATATGCTTGTGTTTTTCTGCATGTGAGTATCTGTGGGCTTTGTAAGCTCACTCTTGTAAATTTTAGGATGACAAGCTTATGGAGGACGAAGTCGGTAGAGTCCTATGATTATGCGAGGTGGAAGCGAGATCTTTTAGAGTTTTGTTTTGTTAGATTGAGGAAACTTGTAATTTATTTCAGCTGCTTATGAATGTAGTTTGTTTCCGTGACATTTTGGAATTATGAAATTACTAATCTTTAGAATGCATCTCGGGTTTGATGAAAAGAAAAGAAAAATTTTTATACTCATAATTACATCATATGAATTAGTATTGTTGGCTTTTGAGCATTAAAGTCGGGTCGTCACCAGTGCAAGCACAGTGACTCGAGAAAAGGGCACACACATTAGAGGCTAACTGTTGGGATGAGCCTCGTTTAGGTTTGTTAAAAGGCACTAGGATTTGGATCCAAGCCAAGGGGGATCCTTTAAAATCCCTTGATATGTAAAAAGAATATACTTCATTAAAAAGAATATTTCTCAGATTGGCAATCAATTCTCCGTTTGCACTCATATTTTCCCAGTATAATATATTTAATATTTTAATCTCCTAATCAATCCATTTACCAGGGGAAAAAGAGGAAGAAAATTCAAGAAAAATTTTATTATTGCTATTCACAGCAAAAAGCTAAACATAATGAGGAAAACCAAGAAAACACATGAAGGGTTAATGTTAGTAGCAACAGGATAAAAAATAAATAAGAAAACCAAGCATTAGGGGTCTTTCTTCACCTGAATCAATTTGACTGGTTTGATAAAACACCGAGTTGTAACCACACTGGTTTTGACCAGTTAACCAAAAAGCTCAGAGCAATACATATAGGATAAATATAGCAGTCAAATGATTCTCATCATATAAAATCGGTAATCAAACACTATACCCAGAAATTATATGAATATAAGACGTCAAAAACAATGATCAGACCTCAGAGCAATAAAAAGTAAGCCATGCCGATGAATCAGAAGCTCAGCACAAACAGTTCTTTAAACTTACTAAATAGGAAAACAGGCAGCTAACAAGCAATGCCCAGTAATCAAAGCTCAAAACAGATAGTAACTGAAATAAAAAGATCATTAAATTATGAAACCAAGAAAATATGCAAACAATGAAACTTAGAATAATGAATGATGACTTGAAAAAAAAAAAAAAAGCAAGAACAGACCAGCTCTCTTAATTGGGTGATCATCTGGCTGAACGCCATTACATCTCAACCTCCTGCATCCAAAAGTAAAGAAACAAAAACAATTCGTTAAACACGACGGTGCGACAAAATTAACTGGACGGAATCAATATTTGGGAAACCTTGAACAGGAAGTTTGATTACCAGTGAAGAGGAATCGAAGCAGCTTTGTAAGCAAAGAGGAAGAGATTGAGCACGCTGTAGAGGCATTTCCGCCTGAACTTCAGGATCGGAAAGAGACAAAATTCATCAAAGTTGGTTCTGAGTTCCTCCCATTGACTAGTGTTCTCTTCACTGCTTCCATTACTCGCTCTGGCACTATTCTACTATTGCACTCGTTTTCCGGCTTCCATTCTCTTAGAAATTAGGGCCTTGGATTATGAAGACTTGATACGGAAGGGAAAGCTCGCCCAAACGACGCCCGCGTCTCGGTCTTGGCCGCTAGGGTTCTGTGTTTGTACTGAAAATCCAGCGATTCCCTTTCTTTCCCTGGGTATAAGGTATCGGCGACGTTTAGTGCACGTTTAGTAAAGTAATAAATTATATATTTAAAAAAATAAAATTAAAAAAACAATTAAAACATTTAAAAAATATGGTTAATTTTATCAGTTTTTTCTAATAAAATTAAAAAATAATAATATTTTCATATTAAATTAAATTTCAAAACAAAACTCAGGAAAGATAAAAAATGGTTTATAAAATTTTTTATTGACTGTAAAATAAAATTTTTATAATTTTAAAATTTTCTTATATAAAAATATTTTAAAAATATATAATTATAAAATATTATTTTATAATTTTATAAATATAAATATATACATTTAATGAATAAAAAATTTTGATCCAATTCAAAATAAAATTTAGTTATATTTTTAAAATATTTTTTATTTCAGCTATCTAATAATTTTATTTGAACTACTAATTAATATAAAGCATACTTTACATATTCAATAATATAATAATATTTATTATTATATAAAATATAAAAATATTTTCTTTTTAATCAATATAAAAATTATTTTTAATAACAACATTTTGATTTAACAACCTTTTCTATGATTCAATAAAATATTGTATATTACTAATTTAATAAAATAAAATTGACTATAATATAATAATTTAAATAATTATTGTTAATTAAAAAGAATGAGTCACTCATCTATTGTTAAATTATAGATAATTAAATACATAAAGGGATTCAATAACAAATTAAGTAATATTTGAGTTAAACTTGCTTAAATTTGAGTTTGGCTTTTTCAGTTCAACAATTTTAACATAAATAAATTGAGTTCATAATTTCAGTAAAGTCATAATTAATAATTTAATGTCAAATATTTGTCATATATTTATAACATATATAGATAGGTATTATTTTTATATAATAAATTATAGTAAAGAACTAATTGACATACAATTTACTATTATCTATTACGTATTATTTTTATAATATTTGATAATTATAAAATAAAATTAAAATGAGCTTAATTAATTTATTTATTATAAACAAATGTATTAATAAAATTTATCACATAATTTGTTAATTAATAACTTTACCATATACCAAATAATTAAAAAATTTATGAATAAATACTATTAATATTAATATGTTAGAATATTTAGGTTTTTCTAACAAAAATAAAAAATTATTATTGTTCAAAAAAAAATAAAATCAAAAGAAAAAGATAATAAAATAAAATAAAAAATAAAAAAGCTGCTTTTAACTAAATAAGGCCTAAAGAATATCCTGAATTCTGTTAGAATATTTCCAATAATACCATATTTTATTTATTTTATATTTATAAATGTATATAAAATAAATAAATAAATAAAACATTTAATGAGTCCATTCAGAAAAGCATCAAATATTATATTAATTTAAATAAACAAATCTTTTTAAAAATATTTTTCAAAAGATACAACAATGGCGTTCACTATAATGATTTTGGTTATTGAGAAAATCAACATGAAATACAAATAAAACATTTTTAAAAATTTTTGGTGTTTGATGCATACATGAACTAAAATGTTATAGGGAGTGGTAATTATCCTAATGTAGGATCTAAATCTTTTCCCTCAATGCGAATCAAATGTACACGATTAATAAAGTTGGGGTCGATATTACTTATGGAAAAGCCTTTCCAATGTCCAAGTCGACTTAAATGGGATAAGAAATTTATCAATTCTTATAATCTATTTGTAAGACTCTTATATTAAGCGATGTAATGCAGAGAAACTGAGCTCTCAATGGGAGCTAGACGGGTATGTTTTTCTTGTGAGAGGCATCTTCCTTTTTAATTGAAATGTCCTGTCTTTGGATAAGGTGTGATGTAATATTACAGATATTTATAATTTTAATTTTTTTAACTTTATTATCATGAACTTAATTGATGTTTTATGATAGAAATTGAAAATAATTTGACTTGAGAATAAATTAAGTCCGTTTTGGTAAAATCTGGACACTAGAAATCACAATATTTGAGTTAGTGTTTGAACGACCTCAAACAATATTAATTCATTTTCAAACCATAATAGTTTTCATGGCAAAAAATTAGAAAAGTGTGTGATCTAGTTCACCCTTCACAATAAGACAGAATAATAAGTTAATAATCAAATTAGAATTAAAATTTTAAAGCTAATATGATAAATTTTTTAAAAATTGATCGGAGACGGACCAGCAAAGTCTGTTTGAGTATAAAATTTTGTATGTGATTCACAATAACTCTTTTACGGCCCGACTCACGGCCATGAAAGTATAACTGCGGCCCCTCCCGTGCCCAGAAAGATCTACAGATGGTTACTCCATCGGAGTGCTTGGCTGTCCAGGGCGCTTGAGTTTGAGATTCAAATGCGTGCGAAAGTTTGGGTCCTCAGCGAGACTAGTCTCAGTGAGGCGGATGTTGTCTTGGAAGTTCCTTTTCGGCCTGGGACCCACCTCCGCCGGCCAGCCTCGGCCACCGACTTAGCTTCCCGGCCCACTCCACTCCAGTCTCATCTAAACTTGCTCGAAGCTCCTCTGAAGAGCACGTATGCGGTCCCAGAACTGCATGTTAGGCGCCGAGAAGCCTCGGGCCCCTTGCCTCGGTCGGCCATGCCGTTCGAAGTGCGTCGCGCGTGCACAGCCCACCATTGTGCTTGCGGTAGCTTGCACGCACACCTCCCGTGTCCTCCGCCGGCCCTGGCGACTCGGTGGAGCAAGAATCCACTCCATGGCCTCCCTGACGTCGAGAGGAAGTGGACGCCCCTCCCTCTCGAAGCCTAGAGGGGCCCTAAGAAATTGCATCGGGCCGCTCGGTGGCTCTGCAAATGAGTCCTCTGTGCAGTGCGACCATTGCCTCATCGCGAATCCCACAGGCGTGAGCATCTCTCACATGTCGCTGAGGAAGATTCGGATCTCGAGAAAAGTGACCTTTCCCGCCCGGGCCAGCGTGAAAAAGAAGGAGAAAAAGACTTCAGTAGCGTTACGAGACTTTACACTCTCGAAACCATGAGGGCGCTATCCCTTGGAGGGACCACGAGGACTTAAATGGTAAAGGCCCCCGGTGAAAGCGGCGGCGTTCTAAAACCTAAGTGTGTTAGAAAAAGGAGACGAGACTCCTTCCGCGTGGTGGATCCTCAGCGTATCGTGCCTTTCCAGAGGTCATTATGGCGTGACACCCGAATCTCCCATGCAATCGATCGTCGAGACCATCCGGATGTGGCGTTTGCGATCGCGTTTGGCGTCCGGCGACTGCGTCGGTGATCTCTGTGCACGCATCCTCCGTCGGCAGTTGTACGCGACTAGAAGCGAAGCGTCCAGTGAGAGAAAACCGCGAGCCAGGAGCGATCAAGCGTGCGAGTCGGAGAGTGCATCACAAAGAAGTCCTGACCCTTGGGAATGTAAGGCGCCATCGTGAAAAGGGAGAAATTTCATGCGACAGGACGAAAGAGCAAAGCGATAACTACTCCTTTTATTAATCAAAGTTCCCTTACAAGTACATAGTCTGATAGCAAAAGAAATCTACAAGAAAAAGGAAAAAAATACAGCACGGGGACTAAACCCCGGGCGCCTCGGATGCTTGGGCGTGGGAAGGGGCGTGATCTACATCGGATCCCGATGCGGCTCCATCACCCGTCAAAGGCCCGAGATGCTTAGAACATCGAGGCTGTGATCAAACACAAGCTCACCCGGCTCCATTGCCGGTAACCCCAGCAAACCTGGCACCGAGCCGTCGGTGTTGGCTGCCCTCTGGTAGCTTGATGTTAACCCAACGAGAATCAACACGCATGATAGGAGCCCTAGAGGAGAAGACAACGCACGCCGCCTCGCCGGCGAGGACTCCTTCGTCGCCTCCTCCTCAGGCGGCACGTGTGATGGTTGGCTGAAAGTGGAGACCGTGGGAGCTACGCTGACTAGAAGTGAAGGCCCCGAGATAGCTCCACCGCGATCCTCCGTCGCACCATAGATCCACCGCAGCACAGAGGAGGCACCTGCAACAACAATGGGAATGACCGGCTACCTCGTTGCGAAGGAGCCACCCATGGTGTGGCGTACGAGGACGTCTTCATCAAGAGCTCACGGGTCTTCGGCTAGTCCACCCCGACTCTTTCGCGGACTCCCATCGGAAACAGGATGAACCAAGGCCCTCATCGCTCCACCAAAATCGGTCGAAGAATGAGTTGTACAATCGAAGAGGCCCTCCTATTTATGGGCCAAGTGGCGCCCTTACCGCCCTCCCAGTTAGGCGCGCACCCTAATGGCCATCATTCACGAAGAAAGAAAGCCATAGATGCAATATGACCCACGGCGTGCGAATCTAACCTTCTAGAGCATCGAATCATTGTGGCGCCTAAAAGCCTACATAAGCTTGCTTAGGAAGACATGACGCCTTTGAGATGACAGCTTCAAGCATCTCGAGGAAGGCGGTGCGATGACCCAACTAGACCCGAATGGACATGCCAAGCCTCGGCCTTCAAGTTGACAGGCGTGGGGCTAGTGTTAGTCCAGTGCCTATAAGGCTCAAAGAAACGCTAAATGACCATGAAATAACCCCAGCGCCAATTCAAATTTTTGATATTCAAAATTGCCTACGTGGAAGCCCCATTACTTTCGATCATCGGAGCCACCGTGACTCATTAAGCGGCTATAGGGAGGTAAGAGCAGTAGGAGAGGAGGCGGCCAATGAGGAGAAAGGTCGGCGTTGTTTGCCATGGCTCGCGCCATTACCCACAATTCTCCAGCCAATCCCAGCGTGAGAGGTAGACCAAGCGTGGCCTGCGACGTCTTACGGTCTCCCCTCCACCACAAGACGACAACTGACACGCCGACAACCACCATTGGGCAACGGCCAATGAATCCCTGCAGAAAGAATTCTCGCGTCCAAAGCTCCAAACTAAGGAGCCTATAAATCCCCTCTCCTTTTACGGGAGAAGGGACCAGGACTCTGGACATTCAGCTTCATGCATAGGCGCGTGAGCGCACGCCTCCGAAGTCGCTCTCGGTCGGCGTCAGTTCGGACCACCACAATCTTCTTGAGCATGAAAGTGAGCCACCCTCTGCCGGTGCATACGGGAGTCGGGCCTCCACTAGCACGCTCCATCACTCCCTCATGCATTCACTCATACTCTCTGGCGCATTCTGACATATTTCCGCGCACCTCTAGCGTGCGCCCCTTTTCCGTTCATTGCGGGAAGTAGGCGCTTGAGCATCGAAGCGTTTTTGGTTGGAGAAATCCAGCCCAGGGCCTCTGGACTCTTATTTGTAGTTTGTGTTGTGGAGATTCGGGTTCATAGCGATGGAGATAGGACCATTTCGAAATTGACATTGACATTCGGGGAATCAAGGCTCCATGTCGTATGACAATCAGAGACCCGATACGCAACATTATTATTATTATTATTATTATTATTATTATTATTATTATTATTATTATTATTATTATTATTATTATTATCACTATTCTCACCTTATTTCTCCGTACTTTTACAAGCGAATATTGAAATCTAATTTCCCATCTTATTATTGAACAATAGAATATAGAATAATAATTCCGACTCTATTTCCATCATATTCTATTCCCTAGAATAGCTATTATATTCATACATTTTAATTTCCACCATTGCAAACTTATCGTAAGTGTCTTGATTAAATTTATTTAGAGGATGTAAATATCTGGATCAGCAAGATGGAATTGCTCTTTGCTGAAGCACATACATTGAAATGGCCATGATTAGTTGTAGTACTTTGTAGAAACAGTTGCTGCCAACACTTAAGTAAGCCCTACCATTATACTTTGTTGATTAATATTTTGCTGGTAGCTCAATGGCAATAAATCAACTCCTATTATAAATCAGAGTTTCTGTCTATTACCATTGCATGGGTCGAGAAGAAAGTGTGTTTTTGGAAACTCAGCACATCCTGATGTCTGATAAAGATGCCAGAGGTAGCTGTTCAAATATGGAAATCCAAGGTCTACCAATATTCATGAAAGGATGAAAGAGCTTCTTTGGAGAAAATAAAATTGAGTGGAGTCCTGCCAACAAGCAGACAACGTAATAGGGACAGCCAATCAATGATTAGTGATTTTCATTTTAGATGAGGGAGAAGTCCGGAGAGCACCTGATCTTGTAGCACTCTATATTATGCAGATTGTGGCTTTCTCAAGAGGGGCCTTAGCCATGAAGATTTAGGAGTGAACTCTATTTATAACTAGATTTAATTCATTATTAATCATTGTTCACCAATGCTGTGATGTTGGCAGGATAGACTTCCGAAGTGATAATAGACCAGAAAATCCAAACAATTCAGAAGGAATTGCAATTCCCAAGAATTGACTAGTTCCTCCTAATCAAATGAACAAGAATAATTACTTAGCATCTGCTCCCAAAATTGTGGCATTTAGGAAATTCATAACCAATGGTACTTTGAGGCTGAGTGCAAAAATACAGTACAAGCTTTGTCATGTTGAAACATAACTATTAAGTTAGCAACAATTCTAAAACCACTTTGAGTTCTTTGTTTTTCTGTTGCTAGTACAAAGAATATTTGGAAACTAAGAAGAATGGACATGGACATGGACATGGGATATGAATAACACTGACCGCTATTTTCAAAACATAAGACACTACATACTAGAGATACAATAACAAAACTTCATAGTATTTATACATATCAATGGTGTAAAGTTGCAAGGCGCATGAAAGCAAAAGGTGCTCTGGACCTAGGCACAGTTTGCCTGATGAAAGTAAAAGGAAAACATTTATGAAATGTAAAAGGAATGCTTTAGTAATGAAATTCAATTGTTAAAGTTAATAATAGAACAACAAACAAAAGAAAAATTCTACAAAATGATGACACTCATAATTCAACTAGTAGTATAAAATATACCAATTAGTAAGCATAGTTCACTACAAACACAACAAAAACAATAGAATTGATTAACGAATTCAAAATATTACTATTAAGATACTCATTAACAATGACTAATATTCATCATCAAACAAAACTTCTTCTTCTTCCCATTAGGCTTATAGGCCTCAATGGCTTCCCGTTGCATAGGCTCCTCCTAGTTTAGCATCTTGCTCATATGAAATGTCAACAAAGTGGTAACTAGCCGAAGAGAATAAAGATTTCCCTCTTGATGGTTTCACACTACATTTTAATGTAGTATGATATATAGCCATTTACTCCAACAACTTTAGCAAAAACTCCATATCAAAGAATCATCCTCAATACAATTTCATTATTCTCATCACGGTCTTTATCCATTCTTCCAATCACCCACTACATTTAGCAATGTCATTTTTACAAACAACAATTAGTCTAAAACTAACTAATAAGTATTATATTTGATGTCTATTTAAAAAAATCTTTTTTATAAAAAAAAATATATAAAGCTGTATAGGTCTGTAACAACCCAAATTTTGTAAAATCTAAAAGGGTTAGTAATCGGGTTAGTACAGTCGCGCGGGTTGAGAAAAAAGTGTTAAAGGGGAGATCGGATGTCAAAGGAAAATGTTTTCCTTCATCAAATCCGGTCAGGCAAAGTTGTCGGAAAAGGTAAAAAATCGGACTTCCTTGGAAGTCGGTTATCTGAGACATGTTGCTTTCATCAATTAGTCACGCAATGTTGACCGGAAATTTCATTTATACGGAATCACGGCGGATTGGGCCTTAGTAAATGAGCTCGAGGATGTCGGAGTGAAATCGCGTCTGCAAGTGTGGCAACCAGTTAAAAGCGCGCCTAACACTCCGCTGAATTTGCAATGCACTCCGGCATTTGATGAATCTCAAATTAAATGCCCTTGGCATTTAGGCGTTCGAAAGTGAAACGGTTTTTGGCCTTTGTTAGGCGAGATGTATGGAAAAGCGACTTTTAATGACTACGATTCACAATGCATTTTGGAAAATAAAATTACGATGGGAAGGTAAAAATTATTTATAAAGTATGGAAAGTAGGAAAGATGATAAATGAGGGCCTCCAAACCTAGGACTATAAATAAGAGCCTTAGGGTCAAGAATAAGGCACCACTAGAAAAACTCTCAGGAAGTAGAAGGCTGAAACTCTAAGGAAAAGTAGTGAAGAACTTGAGCAAGATACTCACCTCTATTTCAAAAATGCATGTCTTATTTATGTTGCTAAGAAATTATATGAAATTACAGATGCTTTTTTGCTCACACTAAATTGCATGTTTAAATAAAATTCTCATTATGCATGATTTTGAGATATTCTGTCTATATTCGGGCAAAGTCGATCTTGAAATGTAAGATAAATGAACTTCGGTGTCTTCTGAAACGAAAAAATGCACTCGGCCTTTAATGAACTAAGCACTCCGTCCCACTTTGTGAAGATGCACTCCGGCTTTAATAAATTGTGCATTCCGTCCCCTTTGTGAAAATGCCTCGAGCCCTTAATGAATTTAGTGCTCGTCCATTGTGAAAAAAAAAAAAAAAAAAAAAGTATTCCGGCCCATGCGTTATAAAAAGACCTCCGTCATTTGTACTCTGTCCCTCGCCTTTTCTTAAAGCGGTCTCGGAAATTTAACGTAAAAAGGTCTCACGGAAGTTTTACGGAAAAAGATCTCCGGCAATTTGGCGAAAAAGGGTCTCGAAAATTTAACGTAAAAAGGTCTCGGAAGTTTTTACGGAAAAAGGTCTCCAGCAATTTGGAAAAAAAAGGGTCTCCGGAAATTTAACGTAAAAAGGTCTCCGAAGTTTTTACGGAAAAGGTCTCGGAGATTTTAACGTAAAAGGTCTCGGCAAATTCTTAAGTTTCACCTCGTGATTTCTTCTTGTTCGCTAAAAGACCTCCGAAAATGTTTCTGTTTCTCGAATTATATGAAAAGACCTCGCAAATTTCAACGGTTCGTTGAATTAAAAGACCTCCGCAATTTCTTGTGCTCTACGAAATGATCTCGGCTTTTAGTAGAATTTCAAAAAAAGAGTCTCGGCATTTGAAACCAAATTTGTACGGAAAGCCTCGGCAATTGACACCGAAGTCAGAAATTGCTCTCGGCATTTGAGCCCCGAATTTGAGAAATTGCTCCGGCGTGATTAAGTCCGAATTTGAAATTGCTCTCGACAATTAAGTAATTTCAGAAATTGCTCTCGGCATTTGAGCCCGAATTTGAAATTGCTCTCAACAATTAAGCCCCAGAAATTGCTCTCCGCAATTAAGTCCCGAATTTGAGAAATTGCTCTCCGACAATTGAGTCGAAATTCAGAATTTGCTCTCGATATTTGAGCCCGAATTTTGATAATTGCTCTCGGCCCAATTAAGTCGAGAAATTCAGAAATTTGCTCTCCGGATTGAGTTCGGAATTCAGAAATGCCCTTGACATTGAAACTCCAAATTTTAAAGGGCACTCCGGTATTTTATCAACTTTTGCATAAAATAAATTCAGATTATGCATGAAAGAATCTCCGACTGCATGAAATAACCTCGATTCTTTTGCATGAAATGATCTCCGGCTACGTATGAAACAAACTCCGGCTTTTGATATTATGATAGGGACTTCAATTATGAAGTTAAAGAACAAATATTATATGAATAAGGAAAATACATGAATTATGGACAGCAAGTGGAACTCTTTCGACTTTTGATATTTGATGAATGGCCAATAAGAACATGAACCAAGAACCGAGTTTCCTTTAAGTTTCTTTGTTAAAGAATGGATGAAGGATATAGGAGTGACACTCGAGGATGCCTCCCGGGCCACGGGAGGGGACCTTTTGGTGTACTGAGGACTTTGGACTATGGCCCGTATGTCGGGTTAAAGGCATTACCTCCGCCCGGGAGCATAATGAGGGATACGGCTTTAGGTTGTGGGTAGCACACAACCCCGTCCTCGATGTTGTCGCTCCTCGTCCGGTCCCTAAAGATGATATGAATTCGAATGATAAAGACAAGATGATAAGAACATGAACTAAAGAAGGAATGATATGATGATTATTATGATCTATATTTCGATTATATGCTTGTGTTTTTGATGTGAGTATCTGCTGGGCTTTGTAAGCTCACTCTTGTAAATTTTCGAGATGACAAGCTTATGGAGGACGAAGTGAGTAGAGTCTATGATTATGCGGCTGGAGCGAGATCTTTTTAGAGTTTTGTTTATTTAGATTGAGGAAACTTGTAATTTTATTTCATTTGCTTATGAATGTAGTTTGTTTAGTGACATTTTGGGAATTATGAAATTACTAATCTTTAGAATGCATCTCGGAGGTTTGATGAAAAGAAAGAAAAATTTTTATACTCATAATTTTATCATATGAATTAGTATTGTTGACGGCTTTTGATGATATTAAAGTCGGGTCGTCGATTGGTATCGAGAGAACGAGATGCTTTAGGATAGTTTGAATTAACACGGAAACTTAGGACAAGTTTAGTGTTTGCAAGAAGAGTGTCATCCATACACTTTAGGATAAAAAGACTAATATGATAGTATTATTTTTAACTAACGAAATTTTTCTTTTCAAAGCGTTTCCCGCAGCCATGTCTAACGAGGAGGAAGGAGAAATGATCGGGATAACAACACTCTTGATCGTGAGGCAAGATATGCGAACCCTCTTTTGGACGAATGGTCGAAGTCATAGAAGCTTTGACTCAACCACTCCTGACTCAGGTGACCACCCCAATTCTGTCCATCGGGAAAGGTCGGTCACGATCGGTTTACCAATGGCGAATCACACAATTCCTAGGGAACCTGATCCATTGAAGCTGAAACATGGATTAGTCAGTGAAGAAGGTATTTCTTTGTAATCAAATGCCTATTGGGATATAGTGCTTTATGCACATAACAGTGGGAAGCACACCTTTAGTGGGAGATGCAGAAAAGGGTTTTCAACATGCACGATCGGGAGATTAGGTGGGAGATGTTTGAGCTGGCTTTCTGGAGAAATACTTTCCTGCAAATCTTCGTAGGCGGAAGGAGGATGAATTCCTTCGCCTAAGGCGGGAAATCGCTCGGTGGCGGAGTATGATTCTAAATTTCTTGAATTATCTCGTTATGCCCCTTTCATGGTGGAAGATGAGGAGAGGAAGGTCGGGACGATTCTTTCGGGATTACGAGATGATATCGGAGACACCTTTCCACTCGTGTTAGCAACTTATTGGGAGGTGCTCGCTAAGGCGGCTATTTATGAGAAGGAATTGGAGGGGCGATGTCCCGGGAAAAGGACTTTGATCGAGGCATCCAAGACCAAGTGTTAGCGATGCCTTCTAAGAAGGCGAGACCATCAAGGTTCGGCGGGGAACAGAGCCGATCGGTGCGAGAATTCTCGATGCGGCTAATGATGTATGTGATCATTGCGGGAGATCACATGGTGGAAAGCCTTACAGAAGGTGGGAGTTTGTTATAACTGTGGACGGGCGTGGGCATATGATCGGGGATTGTCAGGTCGCTAAACAAGTCCCGGGAGTTAAGTCTCCTATCCCGACCAAAGTATTTGCTATTTAAAGGAGCGGGAAAAGTCTCTGGAAGTGGTAGAAGGTACACTTTCTATCTTGCATCTCTTATCACGTACTCTTTGATTCTGGATCCACGCATTCTTTTGTTTCCCATGAATTTTGAAGCATCGACGACCCTTCCTAAAGTTTTTGAATACCCATTAATGGTTGCCTCACCAGAGGGTAAGTCCGTAATATTAAATATAGCATTTTAGACGCTAGATAAAAGTAAATGAATTCTTTATGCTGTTGACTTGGTTTCTTTGGAAATGAAAGACTTTGATGCGATTTTGGGGATGGGTAGTTGGCTAGATATCATGCCAAGATTGATTGTTTTAGGAAAGAGTAGAATTCACCATTCCCGGAAACAAGCCTTTCCACATTCGGGGTGTTCGACGAAAGGAAGCATCCCCGCTTTATTTCTCGCTCTTCATGCTAGGCATTTGATGAATGATGAATGCCCGAACTTATCTAGCTTTTGCTAGTGTATCTTTGAAAGTCAGAATCTCTGACTAAGGAAATTCGGTGGTGCGAGAATTTGAAGATGTATTCACCGATGATTTACTGGTTTGCAGCGGCGTGAGATAGAATTTGGTGTAGAGTTAATACCGGGTTCGGCACCGATATCCAAACCACCCTATCGAATGGCAGGCTGAACTCAAAGAGTTGAAGCAGCTGGCTACGGGAGTTGCTAGATAAGGGTTTCATTCGGCGAGTGTGTCGCCATGGGGAGCTCTGTTCTTTTGTTAAAAGAAGGACGGAACCATGAGATTATGTGTGGATTATCGGGAATTAAACAAGATCACCATCAAGAACAAATATCCTCTGCCGAGGATTGATGATCTCCTTGATCGATTCAAGGAACTGCATATTTTCAAAAATTGATCTTAGATCAAGGTATCATCGGCTCGGGATGAGAGAGGATATAGCAAAGGCAGCGTTTGAACCAGGTATGGACACTACGATTTGTAGTGTGCCGTTCGGGTTGACTAATACTCATTTGTTTTTTATGGATCGATGAATCGAATTTTCCACCCATACCTCCAGACAAGTTCGTGATCGTATTTATTGATGATATCTGGTGTACTCAAAAGTTCGGAGGACACGAGGAACATTTACGCACTACGCCGGATTACGAGGGAGCATCGGTTGTTCGCTAAATTGAAAAAGTGCGAATTTTGGTTGGAAGAGGTTGGATTCCTTGGACACATCATATCCAAGGAAGGAATCTCTGTAGACCCTATGAAAGTGGATCTTTGTTGTAAAATGGAATCGCCAACTTGTCATTGAAGTGCGAAGTTTCTTAGGCTCCAATTTGGTTACTATAGGCGGTTTGTGGAGAACTTTTCTCGAATCGCCGTGCCTCTCACTCAATTAACTAAGAAGGATGTCAAGTTCGTATGGACCAATGATTGTGAAGAGAGTTTCCACGCGGCAAGCGGTTAACCACGCTCCAATCGACCATTCCAAACGGATCCTGGAGGACTAATGGTATCTTTTGCGACGCCTCGAAGATGGATTGGGCGTGTTCTAATGCAACACGGTAGAGTAATTGCTTATGGTTCGCGGCGGTTGAAGGACCATGAAAGGAATTACCCAACCCACGATCTAGAATTGGCCATGGAGTGTTTGCATTGAAAATGCGGAGGCATTACTTATATGGTGAAAGATTCTTGGTCTCTCGATCACAAGAGTCTAAAGTATTTGTTCTCTCGAAAGAACTAAACATGAGACAGTTGGCGTTGGATTGAATTCACGAAGGATTACATTCAAGAAATCCGATATGAGCGAGAAAGGCCAACGTGGTTCTTGACAGCGTTAAAGTGGCGGCCGGGTTGCTAGCTAGAATGCAAGTTAAGCGATTTGAGATGCTGGATTGTTTCATGAACTATGATGTCCAACGCTATGTGCATGGGAATCGGATGATTTTAGCACATCTACAAGTTCGGCGAGAATTGTGTAATGAAGTAAAGGGGGTGTCAAACGAAAGATTCTTTTCTAGTAAAGATCAAGATTTTTGGATAAAGAATCTCGAAATGATTTTGAATTTCAGGATGGAGCTTTGAGATTTAAAAATCGGTTATGTGTTGAGACAATCTTGAATTAAGGAGAAAATTCTTAAGGAAGCCCATCGATCCCGTTATCCCGATCCACCAGGAGCTTATAAGATGCATCGGATCTGAAGAAAACTTTTGGTGGAGAAATATGAAGAGGGACATCGCAGTTACGTGGAAAAGTGCCTTGTATGTCTTCGTGATAAAAAGGCAAAGAAAAAGCGCCATCCGGTTTATTACAACCAATGCCATTCACGAGCTGGAAATGGGAGGATATTGCCATGGATTTTGTATTTGGTTTACCAATGACACCAAAGAAGCATGATGCTATTTGGGTGATTGTTGGCCGACTAACCAAGTCAGCCACTTTTTGCAATTCGGATAAATTATCCTCTTGATAAATTAGCCCATTTATCGTGAACGAGATTGTCAGACTTCATGGTATACCCTGTCTCTATTGTATCCGATAGAGATCCTCGTTTTGTTTCTCGATTCGGGAAAAGTCTGCATCGGGAATTGGGTGAATTAAAATTTAGACGCTTTTCATCCCAAACCGACGGTCGGTCGAAACGGACTATCCAGTTCTTGAGGATATATTGAGGGCCTCGGTTTTGGAAATAAAAGGACTTGGGATGATGCTTTGGCTCTTACCCGAGAATTTGCTTATAATAATAGCTATCGCCAGCATTGGCATGGCTCCTTTTGAAGCTTTGTATGGGAGAAAATGTAGATCACCGATTCGGGAAGAGCGCGGTGATAACCCGAATTTTGGGGCGACATTATGAAGGAGATGGCTAAAAGGATCAAAATAGTGCATGAGAATCTTCGTATAGCTCAAAGTAGACAAAAGAGTTATGCCGACCGAAGAAGATCGGCATTAAAATTTGAGGAGGGTGATTTTGTGTTCTTAAAGGTGTCACTTTGCCAAGGGAAAGTTGATTGGGGTCAAAGAAAAATGAAGCCTCGTTTTATTGGGACCCTTTGCAATCTTGGAAAGGGTTGGAGAAGTGGCTTCCGATTAGCACTACCTCCGAGTTTGGCGGAAGTACATGATGTGTTTCATGTGTCCATGCTTGAAAGTATGTACATGATCCTACTCATGTAATTGAGTATGAGCCTCTTCTGATTTACGTAAATTTATCCTATGAAGAAGAACCAAAGGGAAATCTTGGATCGTAAGGAGCGAAATTACGCACCAAATCAATCTCTAATAAAAGTGCTTTGGAAGAATCATTCACACCGAGGACTTGGGAGCGCGAGAGGAGGAGATTCGGGAACAAATTCCCTCATTTGTTTCCTCGAGGTTAGTATATTTATTCTAAATTTGAGGCCGACATTTTTATAAGTAGGGAGATTGTAACAACCTAAATTTTAGAAAATCTAAAAAGGGTTAGTAATCGGGTTCGTCAATGCAGTGTGGCCAACGCAGTTGAAAAATTGTTAAAGGAGATCGGATGTCAAAGGAAAATGTTTTCCTTCATAAATCCGGTGTATAAAAGTTGACGGAAATGGTAAAAAATCGGACTTCTCGAAGTCGGTTATCGGGACATGTTGCTTTCATCAATTCAGTCAACGCAATGTTGGCGGAAATTTAAGTCAGAACGGAATGCGGGCGGATTGGGCCTTAGTAAATGAGCTACGGATGTCGAGTGAAATCGCGTCACGAGTGAAAGCGGCCCAGTTCAAACGCGCCCTAACACTCCATTGAATTTCTGAGAAAATGCACTCCGGCATTTGATGAATCTCAAATTCGTAAAATGCCCTTCGGCATTTAGACGTTAAAATTGAAGCGGTTCTTTGGCCTTTGTTAATGAGAGGAAAAGAAGGCTTTTAATGACTACATTTCACAATGCATTTTGGAAAATAAAATTACGATGGGAAAGGTAAAAATTATTTATAAAGTATGGAAAGTAGGGAAAGATGATAAATGAGGGCCTCCAAAACCTAGGACTATAAATAAGAGCCTTAGGAGTGAGAATAAGGCACCACTAGAAAACTCTCGGGGAAGTAGAAACTGGCTGAAACTCTAAGGAAAGTAGTGAAGAACTTGGGCAAGATACTCACCTCTATTTCAAAAATGCATGTCTTATTTATGTTGCTAAGAAATTATATGAAATTCGTATGCTTTTTGCTCACACTAAATTGCATGTTTAAATAAAATTGCTATGCATGATTTTGAGATATTCATGTCTATATATTCGCAAAGTCAATCTTGAAATGTAAGATAAATGAACTTGGTGTCCTTACAAAACGAAAAATGCACTCGGCCTTTAATGAACTAAGCACTCCGTCCCTTGTGAAAGATGCACTCCGGCTTTAATAAATTGTGCATTCAGTCCCCTTTGTGAAAATGCACTCCTACCCTTAATGAATTTAGTGCTCCGTCCATTGGAAAAAAAAAAAAAAAAAAAAAGTATTACGGCCCTTGCGTTATAAAAAGACCTCCGTCATTTGTACTCATCCACTCCGCCTTTTTCTTAAAAGCGGTCTCGGAAATTTAACGTAAAAGGTCTCCAAAGTTTTTACGGAAAAAGATCTCGGCAATTTGTGAAAAAGGGTCTCGAAAATTTAACGTAAAAGGTCTCCGGAAGTTTTTACGGAAAAAGGTCTCCGAGCAATTTGTGAAAAAGGGTCTCCGGAAATTTAATAAAAAGGTCTCGGAAGTTTTTACGGAAAAGGTCTCGGAGATTTTAACGTAAAAAGGTCTCGCAAATTCTTAAAGTTTCACCTCGGCAATTTCTTCTTGTTAGCTAAAAGACCTCGAAAAATGTTTCTGTTTCTGAATTATATGAAAAGACCTCGGCAAATTTCAACGGTTTCGTTGAATTAAAAGACCTCAGCAATTCTTTGTGCTCTGAAATGATCTCCAAGCTTTTAGGCGAATTTCAAAAAGAGTACTCGGCATTTGAAACCAAATTTGTACGGAAAGCCTCCACAATTGACACCCGAAATTCAGAAATTGCTCTCCGGCATTTGAGCCCAATTTAGAAATTGCTCTCCGGCAATTAAGTCCCAATTTCAGAAATTGCTCTCCGGCAATTAAGTCCCAATTTGAAATTGCTCTCCGGCATTTGAGCCCAATTTTCAGAAATTGCTCTCGGCAATTAAGCCCGAATTTGAAATTGCTCTCCGGCAATTGAGTCGAAATTCAGAATTTGCTCTCGGTATTTGAGCCCGATTTCAGTAATTGCTCTCCGGCAATTAAGTCCAGAAATTCAGAAATTTGCTCTCCGGCAATTGAGTTCGAATTCAGAAATGCCCTTGGCATTGAAACTCCAAATTTTAAAAGGGCACTCCGGTATTTTTATCCAACTTTTGCATAAAATAAATTCGGATTATGCATGAAAGAATCTCCGACCGCATGAAATAACCTCCGATTCTTGCATGAAATGATCTCCGGCTTCGTATGAAACAAACTCCGGCTTTTGATATTATGATAGGGACTTCAATTATGAAGTTAAAGAACAAATATTATATGAATAAGGAAAATACATGAATTATGGACAGCAAGTGGAACTCTTTTCGACTTTTGATATTTGATGAATGGCGATAAGAACATGAACCAAGAACAGAGTTTTCCTTTAAGCTTAACATTAAAGAATGGATGAAGGATATAGGAGTGACACTCGAGGATGCCTCACGGGCCACGGGAGGGGACCTTTTGGTGGCACAAGGACTTTGGACTATGGCCCGTATGTCGGGTTAAAGGCATTACCTCCGCCCTGGAGGAGCATAATGAGGGGATACGGCTTTAGGTTGTGGGGTAGCACACAACCCGTCCTCGATGTTGTCCGCTCCGTCCGGTCCCTAAAGATGATATGAATTCGAATGATAAAGACAAGATGATAAGAACATGAACTAAAGAAGGAATGATATGATGATTATTATGATCTATATTTCGATTATATGCTTGTGTTTTTTGCATGAGTATCTCTGTGGGCTTTGTAAGCTCACTCTTGTAAATTTTGGATGACAAGCTTATGGAGGACGAAGTCAGTAGAGTCCTATGATTATGCGGGTGGAGCGGATCTTTTTAGTTTTTGTTTATTTAGATTGAGGAAACTTGTAATTTTATTTCATTGCTTATGAATGTAGTTTGTTTTAGTGACATTTTGGGAATTATGAAATTACTAATCTTTAGAATGCAACCAGGTTTGATGAAAAGAAAAGAAAATTTTTATACTCATAATTTTATCATATGAATTAGTATTGTTTGGCTTTTGATGATATTAAAGTCGGGTCGTCCACAGTGCAAACACAGTGACTCGAAAAGGGCACACACATTAGAGAGGCTAACTGTTGGGATGAGCCTCACTTAGGTTTGTTAAAGGCACTAGGATTTGGATCCAAGCCAAGGGGATCCTTTAAAATCCTTGATATGTAAGGGAATATACTTCATTAAAAAAGAATATTTCTCAGATTGGCAATCAATTCTCCCGTTTGCACTCACTATTTTCCCAAGTATAATATATTTAATATTTTAATCTCCTAATCAATCCATTTACCAGGGGAAAAAGAGGAAGAAAATTCAAGAAAAATTTTGTTATTGCTATTCACAGCAAAAAGCTAAACATAATGAGGAAAACCAAGAAAACACATGAAGGGTTAATGTTAGTAGCAACAGGATAAAAATAAATAAGAAGAAAACCAAGCATTAGGGTCTTTCTTCACCTGAATCAGTTTGACTGGTTTGATAAAACACCGAGTTGTAACCACACTGGTTTGACCAGTTAACCAAAAAAGCTCAGAGCAATACATATAGGATAAATATAGCAGTCAAAATGATTCTCATCATATAAAATCGATGAAATCAAACACTATACCAAGAAATTATATGAATATAAGACGTCAAAAACAATGATCAGACCTCAGAGCAATAAAAGTAAGCCATGCCGATGAATCAGAAGCTCAGCACAAACAGTTCTTTAAACTTACTAAATAGGAAAACAGGCAGCTAACAAGCAATGCCCAGTAATCAAAAGCTCAAAACAGATAGTAACTGAAATAAAAAAGATCATTAAATTATGAAACCAAGAAAATATGCAAACAATGAAACTTAGAATAATGAATGATGACTTGAAAAAAAAAAAAAAAGCAAGAACAGACCAGCTCTCTCTTAATTGGGTGGTCATCTGGCTGAACGCCATTACATCTCAACCTCACTGCATCCAAAAGTAAAGAAACAAAAAACAATTCGTTAAACACGACGGTGCGACAAAATTAACTGGACGGAATCAATATTTGGGAAACCTTGAATGAGAAGTTTGATTACCAGTGAAGAGAGTCGAAGCAGCTTTAGCAAGCAAGAGAAGAGATTGAGCACGCTGTAGAGGAGGCATTTCCGCCTGAACTTCAGGATCGGAAAGAGACAAGAATTCATCAAAGTTGGTTCTGAGTTCCTCCACATTGACTAGTGTTCTCTTCACTGCTTCCATTACTCGCTCTGGCACTATTCTACTATTGCACTCGTTTCCGGCTTCCATTCTCTCTTAGAAATTAGGGCCTTGGATGATGAAGACTTGATACGGAAGGAAAGCTCGCCCAAACGACGCCCGCGTCTCGGTCTTGGCCGCTAGGGTTCTGTGTTTGTACTGAAAATCCAGCGATTCCCTTTCTTTCCCTGGGTATAAGGTATCGGCGACGTTTAGTGCACGTTTAGTAAGTAATAAATTATATATTTAAAAAAATAAAATTAAAAAAACAATTAAAACATTTAAAAAATATGGTTAATTTTATTTGTTTTCTAATAAAATTAAAAAATAATAATATTTTTTCATATTAAATTAAATTTCAAAACAAAACTCAGGAAAGATAAAAAATGGTTTTATAAAATTTTTTATTGACTGTAAAATAAAATTTTTTATAATTTTAAAATTTTTCTTATATAAAAATATTTTAAAAATATATAATTATAAAATATTATTTTATAATTTTATAAATATAAATATATACATTTAATGAATAAAAAAATTTTGATCCAATTCAAAATAAAATTTAGTTATATTTTTAAAATATTTTTTTTTATTTCAGCTATCTAATAATTTTATTTGAACTACTAAATTAATATAAAGCATACTTTACATATTCAATAATATAATAATATTTATTAATATAAAATATAAAAATATTTTCTTTTAATCAATATTTAAATTATTTTTTAATAACAACATTTAGGTTGCTGCTTAACTTTTTCTATGATTCAATAAAATATTGTATATTACTAATTTAATAAAAATAAAATTGACTATAATATAATAATTTAAATAATTATTGTTAATTAAAAGAATGAGTCACTCACATCTATTGTTAAATTATAGATAATTAAATACATAAGGGATTCAATAACAAATTAAGTAATATTTGAGTTAAACTTGCTTAAATTTGAGTTTGGCTTTTCAGTTCAACAATTTTAACATAAATAAATTGAGTTCATAATTTCAGTAAAGTCATAATTAATAATTTAATGTCAAATATTTGTCATATATTTATAACATATATAGATAGGTATTATTTTATATAATAAATTATAGTAAAGAACTAATCAGCATACAATTTACTATTATCTATTACGTATTATTTTTTATAATATTTGATAATTATAAAATAAAATTAAAAATGAGCTTAATTAATTTATTTATTATAAACAAATGTATTAATAAAATTTATCACATAATTTGTTAATTAATAACTTTACCATATACCAAATAATTAAAAATTTATGAATAAATACTAATAATATTAATATGTTAGAATATTTAGGTTTCTAACAAAAATAAAAGAATTATTGTTCAAAAAAAATAAAAATCAAAAAGAAAAAGATAATAAAATAAAATAAAAAATAAAAAAGCTGCTTTTTAACTAAATAAGGCCTAAAGAATATCCTGAATTCTGTTAGAATATTTCCAATAATACCATATTTTATTTATTTTATATTTATAAATGTATATAAAATAAATAAATAAATAAAACATTAATGAGTCCATTCAGAAAAGCATCAAATATTATATTAATTTAAATAAAACAAATCTTTTAAAAATATTTTTCAAAAGATACAACAGCGCGTTCACTATAATGATTTTGGTTATTGAGAAAATCAATTTATGAAATACAAATAAAACATTTTAAAAATTTTTGGTGTTTGATGCATACATGAACTAAAATGTTATAGGGAGTGGTAATTATCTAATGTAGGATCTAAATCTTTTCCCCTCAATCTGAATCAAATATACCACGATTAATAAAGTTAAGGGTCTCGATATTACTTATGGAAAAGCCTTTCCAATGTCCAAGTCGACTTAAATGGGATAAGAAATTTATCAATTCTTATAATCTATTTGTAAGACTCTTATATTAAGCGATGTAATGCAGAGAAACCGAGCTCTCAATGGGAGCTAGACAGGGTATGTTTTTCTTGTGAGAGGCATCTTCCTTTTAATTGAAATGTCCTGTCTTTGGATAAGGTGTGATGTAATATTCTAGATATTTATAATTTTAATTTTTTTTAACTTTATTATCATGAACTTAATTGATGTTTTATGATAGAAATTGAAAATAATTTGACTTCAGAAATAAATTAAGTCCGTTTTGGTAAAATCTGGACACTAGAAATCACAATATTTGAGTTAGTGTTTGAACCTGACCTCAAACAATATTAATTCATTTTCAAACCATAATAGTTTTCATGGCAAAAATTGAAAGAAAATTAACTTCTTAATTAGTTACCCTTCAAATAAGACAGAATAATAAGTTAATAATCAAATTAGAATTAAAATTTTAAAGCTAATATGATAAATTTTTTTAAAAAAATTGATGGAACACGGTTTCTCTACTATAATTATAAACAAAAGGCCTCCTACATTCTTAAAGGAATACAAGTAAGGAAAAAGTAGAAGACCAAGAACGTGAAAAAGAAGGAAGAGCAAGAACATTCAACATTTGAGACTAGAAATGGAGAAATTAACAAGTCATAGTTTTTGTTTATTTGATTATTACATGAAAGTTCCTCCTATTTTTGAGGAATTGATATAATCTCTACATCTTTTTTTCTTGTTCAATTGGAGATATGGTGTTTTTATAGTTTCAAAATGATGATAATTCGCATTATATGTTAATAAGTAAGTGAAAATTAATATAAGTGTTTAAATTGAAGAAAGAATAGAGAAAATGATATGAATATTGAAATAAACTTGAAATCAAAGTGTTTATGCTTATATTTGTGTATATGATCGATTAAATTTACAACATTTAAGTAGAACTCTACTAGTATCATATATTTTATGCATTTGCAAGAATCCATCTAAATTGGAAGCATTATTGTCAATTTTTGTCCGGCCATGGAGGATAGTGTTTGAATATCAAGTGTTTGTTACAATGATTTTTATCCAATTTCTATAGTTTTTGAATCCTAATACTAATTTGTTGATTTCCACACTTAAATTTGATTTATTATTGGTTATCATGCTCTGTAAATATTATCAATCCTCGATTCTTAAGTCATATTTTTGAACTCGTTGAACTTTCAATCATTTAGAAATTTAATAACTTTTTTCTGAACAGTGGTATTTGAATGATATCCGAACGCCAGATCTACGACTTAGTGTGCGACCTAACAGTTGAACATTAGTGTACCAAATTACTGTTCAAGTTTTGGAGGTTTATGAAAATCTTGGATTCTAATCTTTCTTCAGTAATCCTTATATTTGAGTACTAAAATTACTTCATTTAACTCATGAAAATGGTTATAGTAAAGGAGATTATATTAAAACACAACAGTATTATGGAATATAAAATTTATGATACATTAGTATTGCCAATTGTTTTCCAACAATTATTTTTGTATCCTAATTGTTGTAGAGGTTGTAATTTATGGTGAAATATTTATAACCATGGGACTATAATATTATAATATCGTATAAATATCAGCGAGAGAATTTAGATCAGACATGGTATGCCAAAAGGACTAAGTTGAGGTAGACATTGGTCTAATCTTGTATGTTATGGTGATCTCATTGCTCACCCAGCTAGGCGTGGTACAAATACTTTAGTCTTAGTTGATGATAAATAGGGTTCATTGAAATTACATTCAAATTCTAATAATTTTTATGACCTTATTTGTTGTAGGATTGTAGTTTTAATCTTCTTTTATCTTATGTGAGATTCTTAGGTCTCTTTTATTTGGGTGATTGGTAGATTATTTCCTCATATAAAATTAATATTGGATTGAATGTATTACTATACATTATTCACATATTATTCATACTTTATTTTTTATATTATTTATTGGGTATTTGACTCTCTTCCCATTCAATTTTACCAATATAGTTATAGGTTTTCTAGAAACTTAGGTGGGATGATATACCTATCTCAAATTTATGAGAGAGAAGTTTCAAGATGGATGATTTCACATTTTATTGTCTTGTATTAAAGTTTCTAAGACAGTAAGTTATATTACTTAGTTGTCCTAGAACATATTATTTAGAGCATTGGTATTGTAAACTCTTTGATTTATACTAATTGATGGATACGTCAGTAATAGGCTAGCCTAAGAAGGAGGAGCAACCCAAATCCACAACGGTCCATTTGTGCTTGGACGGTCAACGCTCACTGTTGACCGAATAAAATATAAAGTGAGCCAGAAGAAGCCCAATAATAGGACGGACGACTTGCCCTCAAGACGGTTAACATTTTCGTTGACCGGCGGCAGCTCCAGCTGACTGTCTGAAGACCAAGCCTCAAGTAGGTCAAGCCCAGTTTGACCCACGCGACCGTCCGCGATCAACAATGATTCTCTCCCCTAATTTCGCGCTCTCCACCGAAGACAATCTCAATTGCAACGGTCATCAGCAGATTTAATGCGTATCTCTAAAGGAAAGCACCAGAATCCTCTTCATATTTGCAATAAACCCTAATGGTTGCAGAACGCATAAGGAAAGCAATTAAAGCAACACCCGTTACTGTCATAAAGGCTCAACGCCAAAAAAGGCAGCGAACCCATTAGAGCGCAAGAATCAAACCTTTCTACACAAGGAACACATTGTAGCACAACAGCTATAAAAGGCTATGGAGTTCTCACTCTAAGGCATGCATTCATTCGCCCACAGTAAGCGCACACGCATTCATTTGCCCACAATAAGCTCACACGTATTCATTCGCCATAATAAGCTCACACGCTCTGGTTTGTCTACAAAAGCTCTCTATAGAAAAGGTCACACGCTTTCAGATTACAAATGCTCTACCTCTATCTCTTTACCACTACGTTCCCAACGAACACAGTACTTAGAGCCCACGCTCCCCATAAGCCAACAAAGCCCCTCTCAACGAGAGCACTCACCCATCTCAAACACTCCCTACATTTCCTTACATTCTTTACTTTCGCCTTCTTAATTCGAAAGCTGTTTGCTAACTTGAGCGTCGGAGTGTTACGTTGGGACAATCTCCTATCGTCACTTGACCTTTTGTTCGTAGTTGTGGTGTGCAGGATCCAGACTTAGTGCACGAAGTTGGATTCAAATGAACAACTTGACCCGAATTTGTTTGAAATTTGGATTCAGGACGTATCATTGGAGTTGTCTACAGGAAGCTTGTAAAAAGACAACCACTTTTTTCTGCAACTTCGCTCAGTTTCATTCTCTTAGCATCACTTTCAATTAGTCAAAATAATGAATACAAGGGCGCAAGCTAGTGAGCCTGTTAGAGACGTGACCTCACCTGACCAGGGCCACGCTGCTAGTAACCAGGACAATGGGGTGGTCAGTGGTGTGCCAGCACCATTCTTCCAGAATTTGGCGGAGAGTATGAGCAAAATGAATAAAATGCTCCAAATGCTCTACTCTTACCAGGAAAACGCACTGCAGGGGGCTCCGCCTGCAACAGTCTCTACGCCGACTTCTAAGAGGAGAGGTCAGATGAAAAAGAAACCCTCTAAGAAGGCCAGGAGGCTGGGCAATACTCAGGCACCGAGGACTCTCACGCCAAGAGCTGTTCAAGGCTCAAAAAATATTTAGGCAACAGGACTCCGGAGGAGAGTCTAGAACGAAGGAATCCCCGATATTCTCGGGCGGATGCCTCCCCTCAGGCACAGGAGGGAGCCTCTAAGATCGTTAGATTAACTGGTGGCGATAGCCGGCCGACTACTCGCCATGTCAGAGAAAGGACGGAGTTAAGAACCTATCTCAACTCCAAAAGAACTGGTGACGCCATCCCCACAGATTCGAGGGTGGAGAAGATCCTGAAACGCATGCTCAATGATGACAAACACGCCATGGATCTGGATAAATCTCCCTTCACGTCATAGATCTTGAACAGTCCCATGCCGACTAAGTTCAAGATGTAAACCCTTGACTCTTATGATGAGAGCGCCGATCCAATGGATCATCTCAATCATTTTTGTACCCATTTAAGTCTACAATGGCTGAAGGACGCAGCCATGTGCAGCTACTTCCTTCTTACGCTGAAGGGAGACACCCGCATCTGGTTCTATCGTCTCTCATCAGATTCGATCCGGAGCTTCTGAGGGCTCTCTGGCCTCTTCTTGGCGCAATACGCCTCCAGCCGCTAAGAAGAGAAGTAGCCTTGGTATCTCTCCCATATCAAGCGGAAATAGGGAAAGAATCTGCGGAAGTTCTTGGATCGCTTCATGGCAAAGGCGAGAAAAATCCCCAGGCTCATAGAAGAGATGAAGTGTTGCAGTTTCATCTCTGTCTTAATGTATGGTGACTCATTTAGGCACCTGGCGTATAAAAATCCGCAAACCTTTCGGGAGGTGAAATCTATCACCAGAGTCTACGCGGTAGTAGAAGAGGCCAAAGAAGTTAAGCATCTCGAGCGGACCATACAGCCTCGCTCTTCCCCAACTGTGGGAAAGAGGAAACACCACGGCGGTGATCACTCCCACCGGAAGCAGCACAGTATTGGAGCACCAAAACGGAGGGACTACAGGCCAATCAACTTGACGCCCTTGACCGATACGTGCTCCACCGTCCTCATGCAGATCAGTGGGAATAAGTTCCTTAAGTGGGCAAAATCACTTAAGAACACAGATGGAGGAAATCTAGCCAAGTATTGCGATTTCTATCGATCTCTCGGACACTCTATAAAAGATTGCAAGACGCTTCAGCGGGAGATCGAGGAGCCCATTCGGAAGGGCCACCTCACCAGGTTCGTCAGGAACCCTGGGTAGAGTTCTAGAACCTCAAATGATGAAGGACAAGAGCCTTTCTCACCTCAAAACCGGATCGTGAACGGAGTGGTCTATATGATCGCAACCCAACCGACCAAGACCCCAACGAATCGCAAGGAGCAACAAACTGGGTGGAAGAAACAACGCACAAAAGATAACATCATTAGCTTTAGCGATAATGACCCGAGCCATGTAATCTCCCCCATGCATATCCCCTTATTGTATCCGCGCTCGTTTCAAACGGTGGTGTTGACCACCAACTGAAACGAGTTTTCGTTGATAATGGAAGTTCTCGAGATTTACTTTATCTTGATTTGTTTTTTAAACTTGGATTAAAAAATAATTAATTGTAACATGCTGAATGCCCACATTATAGACTTGATAACGAACCGGTGGCCGTCCAAGGAACGATCCAGTTAGTGGTCACCCTAGGCACGTACCCGATAACAGCGAGTCGTACACTCTCGCCTTCTTGGTAAATCCAACCGCATACGTGTACAACGTGATACTGAATTTTCGTGCAACTTTCGACAAATTGAAGCATTACTTGGCCAGTCCGCCGTTGCTGACATCATCCAAGGACAGAGAGGAGCTATACCTTTACCCGGCAGTGTCGGTGGTGGATCTCAACTCTGTCATCATATGCCAAGACTCCGATTCTCAGTGATCCGTCTACTATGTGAGTAAGATGTTGACCGGCGCTAAGACGCGCTACCCACTTGGCACATGTCTTCTCCGCCCGAAAACTGAGGCCTTACTTCTAGGCTGGTCGCATAGTCATTCTAACTGATCAACCACTGAAGAGCATACTCCAGAAACTCGACATTTCTTGATGACTCCACTGAGGACGTAGAATGGCACTGAGAAGAGTCGGAGTGGGTCCTCAACATAGACAGATTGTCTACAGACTCAGACAGTGGAGTTGGAATGGTCCTAAGGACCTCTAATGGGTTAGAGGTGAAATACTCCCTTAGATTTGACTTTCCGGCCACCAACAACATTGTCAAGTACGAAACCCTATTGGCTAGGTTAAGACTAGCTAAAGAGTATTCCGTTAGACGTTTGACCGTCTACAACGATTTTGAGCTGGTCGTCAACCAGGTTAGCGAGAGTTTTGAGGCATACAACCCTCACTTAGCCAATGTAAAGGAAGCTAGGCGGGGATTTGACAAGGTGACCCTGGTCCACGTTCCCCAAACTGAGAAATAGAAGGCCGACACAATTGCCAGGGCAACGGCAGCTGAAAATGCAGAACAGTACTCGAGGGACATGCGGAAAGTCCTAAGCATTCCTTGCACTGAGGAATAGGAAGCCATATAGGTCTCCGACGTGAAGAGTTAGATGACGCCTTGCCAGAGATACCTGGTGGACGAAGTACTGTCAGACAATGCAGATGAAACCAAGCAGATCAAGGAAACGGCCAACTGGTACACCATAATCGATGGATGGTTATATCGTTGTGGCTACTCGACTCCGTATCTCTGATACTTAACTCCTAAGGAGGCAGACTATGCCTTGAGCGAAGTTCACATTGGGATCTACGAATCGCATATTGGCGGCAAAAACCTAGCGTTTAAAATCATGCACTAGGGATACTACGGTCCAATGATGAAGAAAGACGCCTTTGACTTCATGAAGAAGTGTGAAAATTGCCAGCTCCACTATAATCTTCACCATCAACCACTCGCTAAGTTGAGAACTCTTCGGGCTCCTTGGCCTTTCGAGCAATAGGGGCTCGATATTTTCGACCCATTTTTCATTGCTACTGGGCAAAGGAAATTTATCATCGCGGGTATCGACTAATTCACCAAGTGGGTGGAAGCTGCACCGCTATCCAAGATCACCGAGCACAGCACTTTAGAATTCATCCGCCGGAGCATAATCAGCAAATTTGGTATTCTCGAGGTCATAGTGATTGACGACGGAACCCAATTCTTTGAAAAATGCTTCACCAAGTATTACACTAGTCTAGACATCAGATTGGCCCACACTTCGGTAGCGTACCTGCAAACCAATAGATAGGTGAAAGTCACAAACCGCACATTATTCTATGGTCTGAAAACCAAGTTGGAGGACACAGGGGGCTTTTGGGTCGACAACTGTCCTCTGTCCTATAGTCTTACTAGATGACTCCAAAGGAACCAACTCACGAGACGCCCTTCAATCTCTACTACGGGATTGAAACAGTAATTCTGGTTGAGATTGGGCTTCCGAATCTTAGGGTTGAGTTTTTTGACATACAAGGTAACTCCCAGAAAATTCGAAAATATCTAAACTTGTTAGAGGAAGCTCACGACGCTACTAGGCTACAGACAGTAGCCTACCAATAACGAGTTGCACGCTATTATAATAAGAAGGTAAAAACGTGGCACTTTGAAATTGGCGACATGGTCTTACAAAGCATCGAGGTTACGGGCAAAATCACCAACCGGAATAAACTTTGCCAAATTGAGAAGGCCCTTATATAGTCTCGGCCATCATACAGAATGGAGCATACAAACTCCGAAACTAGAACGGCAAGTTGATTTCACGGATGTGAAACGCAGTCCACCTCAAGCACTCTTTCCAATAAGGGCACAGGTAGGTCATCCATCTACATACTTGTAAATGTACACAATATTTATTATTAATAAAATAATATTTTTTTCTTTCATATTTGCACAGTGTTCCTTTTCTTTTTCATATACATGTATATCTGCTCGAGAGTTATATGACCTAGACTGCCCCTCAGTCAAATGAATTTTTACCCGCTCGTAACTAAACCTTAATCATCCAGGCGGCATATTAATGGTCGCAGCCAATTTTTGGTTATCTAGGCGGCTCACAAGCGATCATAACTAAACACTGGTCATCCAGGCAACCTATTAACAGTTGTAACTAAATCCTGGTCATCCAGACGGCTTATTAACAGTCGAATTAAACATTGGTCATCCAAGTGACCCGTTCGCGGTCAAAATCTTAGGGGGCTCAAATAGCACACGTAACAACCTCCTACACAAAGAGGTCAACAACGATCAACAGGAGCAAAAACACTCCGTCCAAATGCTGCCCACCCAAATTCACACTTGGGTAGAGCTGCCAAGCCTCAACTCATGAGCAAAGAACAGGCTGAAGCTGACATCAAGGTCCGCTTTGATATCTTCTCCTAGACTTAAGTACATCAGAGAGCGCCATTAACATCTCAAGAAAGGCAGATGGCCAACTTGCGTGCAACGTACTGTAACGGCCGGACAACGCAGCAACAATAATTGAGAAACGGCTACTAAGATAAAGGCGTAGAATATCAGTAAAATGACCATTTTATTGATTATGTGCGTTCATAATTATAACAACTTCAAAAAATAAGGGTGCAGAATCTATAATAGAGTGGGGCCCCTAGGAGGAGGCGGTTGTGACGACCCGAGTTCCTGAATATAATAATTGGGAGATAATTAAGTTAAAATAGGTGAATTGTATTCAAAAGGTACGGGAGGAATGGATTGGAAAGCTCAAAGAACCGGAACTAGTAAATCGGGAACCGAAATCGTAAACGGTGAAATGTTGATTCGTTGACAAGATTCGGATTTTAAATTGTGATAATCATGACTTATCGAGGTTATATAATCAAAAATAAGGTCTAAGGATGTGAAAGATTGGGTTAGAATGGTCAAAAGGGGTCCCGAACGGGAAAAACGTGACGTAGGCTTGCTGCAGGGCTTGACGCGGGCCAGACCAGCGCCCTCCGTGCGCTCGAGCCCTCCTATCGGGCGGCAAAACCCAGTAGCCAGCCCGCTCGAGTGGAGCTCGAGCGGTGGACTGCCGAAGCCTTGCCACCTGCAGGACGCTCGAGCGGAGCTCGAGCGGCTGCGCGATATATAAAAACACGCGCTGCTCTCTCCTTCTCATTTCCACTCGATTTTAGGGTTTGAGGAGAGAGAGAGGGCGCCGACTTAGAGAGAGAAGAAGGGAGAACGAGACCCGGGAGCCCGAATCCAACCTCGAGCTAGTTATAAAGGTAAAAGCCCGCGACAAGGCAAGTGTACCTCGGACGTCGTTTTGCGTTTTTACCGTTTTTCTTGTGTTAAAGTTTATGAAAATGTTGTAAAAATGTTGTTGAAGCATGTTTCCCTCGATTAATCGGTTAGATTTCATGCTTGTTCATGTTTATTGAAGTATTTGGCTCCGATTTCATATATGGACTTGTGTTATGTGTTTAATTTGACTTTGAGAGAACATGGCCAAACCCTAACCCGAAATTTTGGGGATTTATGGCTTAAATGCATGATTGAGTATATATGTATGGAGTTATGGCATCAATTTCATGATTAAACACATGTTTAGAGACCGATTTGTGTCCGGAAGTTTTGGCGATGCACTAAGCACGAAAATGAAAGGGTTTTAGTGGTTTTTAACCAAAGTTCCAGTTATAAGAAAGTTAATTGACATCGTAATGAAGCTTCCTGTACAATTTGTTTCTGAAAAATTGCACGGACTTATACCGACGAATTTTCATGCACCGTTGAATTTAATCTGAAGGAGTTTTTAGACCGTTACCGTATGTACTGAAAGTGGATTTTGAAACTATGATTATGAAAGAGGCTATTTCTGTTATAACTATTCTAGGTCCCGGTACTGACTTCAGTTCGAATAGGTTCTCCGGCATGCCTTAGGACTTTCCGGTAGTAATCGAGGATAACTCTGTCCATTGAGTTATTTGTGGTCCGCTTCTGCTCTCGGGCGTTACGGTCGGAGAGGAATTTGCATTCGGGCCTACCTTCGGGTGGCACCACATTACGATCCCTCGAGATGGGATACCCACGCTTTTGGCCTTGGATTGTGTGGAGTGAACACAATCTATCCTCGATCACTCGCCCCCTCTTGCTAGTAGAGTGCACGCTAGCAAGTTACATCTTGTTACGATATGTTAACGCTTTTCCGATTCGATTTCGATTTCCGTTATTGGCTCGATTCATCGATTCCGTTATTGGTTACGTCGATTGGCGGTTCTTTGTTACCGATTCTTTCACGAGAGGCCGATTACGATCTCAAAGTGGATAGTTTCATTTACTTATTTCGATTTACGATTTATGATAGGTATTCTTTGTCAAAGTATGATTTTCACGTTTCTGAATTACTTTCATTCGAACTGCATTACGCACCGTTACATGACCTGCTCGCATCATGATTTTACTGTTCATATGCATGTACCTTACTGGACTTTAGCTCACTATTTTAGTGTTTTCCCCCTTCAGATGAGACAGTAGAGCTACCACTTGATGAAAAGGAGTAAACCCAGAGAAATTGCTGAAGGCTTTTGAGGACATAGAGCATTTTGGAGCTTTTTCTTGGAGGACTTGTGGATTTTTGTATAACAAGCATGTGAAATGTATGTTTGTAAAAGAAAAAGAAAAAGCTATGCTTCTATAGGTTGTAGTGTACTTCCGCTATACTCTGGATTTCCTGTGCAGGTCCTAGATGGCATCTCGTTATTTATCTGTTAGAATAGCAATTGCTTTGATGGATTTGTGCCATGGATGGCACATAGGATCCTGTGAATGTTGTTGTAGGAAATGTATATGATGGATAGTTGTGTGCTTGTCTTAAATGATTATTACAGGATTTGTATTTTAGGTTTCATCCGATTCAAAGGAGATTCTGCAGAAATTTCGAAGTCTTGCCTTATGTATAGACCGCTAATGGTATTCCTGTTTTGACTGAAGCTTTGAGGAAAAAAAAAATCTGTTCCGTCACAATTGGTATCAGAGAATTGAGATACCTTAGGAATTGATCGACCGAAAAGCGGAAGCATAGGATTGAAAGGTGATGGTGTATGAGGGAATATGTGGATTGCCGAGATTGAAGATGAGATTTCTTTATTTTGATGTCACAACACTTGTATCGTTGGGATCCTGATTGTGGATAATTTTGGTGATTCCTAAGTTGTTTCATTAAGGACCTGAATTTGATATAGACGGTATTAAGGTTGTGACGTTTTCCTTGAGTTTGTAGATGCAATTGGTTGAGTCGGTCGGAGTTGTATTAGTAAGTGTATTATGCCTTGTAATTGAATTGTGCGATTTGGGGTATGAATTTGAGCCGACTAAGGTATTTAGTCTTCGACGATCTTAATAATTGTTCGATGGACAAATTGCGGTGCTAATATAATTAGACTGGTAAAAGATAATCTCTGGCTATTAGGTTGTGGGATTTGAAGCATGAGGTGAATTGATCGAAGTATCAGGAAATTGATGTCATCCTTCTTGTAGAGTATTTAATGAGAATCTGCGTTAAGTTTAATTAGTATATGCGGCCACCGCTTGAAGTTATTTTGTGGTCATTGAGGAGCTTTGGCCGTGTGACTAATTAAGGATGATTATAGAAGGAAGATTAGGTTGACTTATCTAACGATCGATAATTCGAGGTTGTGTCAAACTCGACGGCGATCGTTGAAAGTTTTAGGCTTTTGTATCATTGTGAAATACCCCCAGAACCTTTGAGTATATACATGTATGGGAAAGTGTGTGCAAACAAGTATAGGTAGGTTATATGATATGTATATATATAATAATTCATATGAATATGAACTGGATGTATAAGTATAGTTGAATACTCTATGTGGAGGTGTATCAAAAAGATATATATATATATTCACATTCTATGACTAAGTTGATAAGAGGGTATGAAGACACTAAGACATCGAGTCAAATGAAAAATTATGGTACCTTAATATGGTTTACACTTTTTTAATACTGAATCCATGTTTTGAAGATTGAGGTCATTTGGGGGGATACTTACAATTCTTTGAACTTATTGCATGAGATATCAGAAGATATCGTATTGGGGTGGTGCTGGATTTGTCTTGTAAATATGAGTATTTTGTTCCCAAAGGGACGTGGATCAGAGAGTCACAAAATACGTGTAGGTTACCTAATAGAGTAACAAGAATATTGTTCATTTGGATTGGATGCAGTACTTATATACTACGGCTTGCAAGTATCATAAGATGATATGGTCTTTTTTCAAACTTACTAGTACCAGTACTTCGAGGATTACTCAGCCATGGGACGGGTGCATGGATTGTTAGCTCACAGTAATTTATAAGATCTGATGAGATTTATATGATATCTCATACAATTGAGACATTTACTGTGATGGGTTCGATGGAAACTAAGCTATTGTTGATCCTCGAGTTCGATGAAATCCTGTATTTCTGAGTTTTGTTATCATATGGTTTTGAGTCGTAGATATGACAGGTTGGTATATCCTAAATAATTATTAATTTATCTTATGTAATTATTTATGATACACTATATTGCATTCTGTTATTTTATTAATGTGCTTACTTGTTCAGCGTTTAGTTTACTCTTGTATTTTATTGGCTCTAGCATAGAAAATTATGACAGGTTAGAAGAATTCAAGCTATTGTTGAAGAGATTCGAAATAGAGACAATCCGATAAATGAGAAGTTCGTGATGTGTGGCCCTTGAGTTAGTTTTATTAGTAGCGCTTTTATTTAAAAATGTTATCAGGACTGCATTTTTTGGACTTTAATGTTATAGATATTTATTATCTCGGGCACATTTGTTATTAGTATTATAATTATTATACTTTATTTAATGATACCATGATGAGGTTGTTATGATTTGGGTTTCCGTGTGACCATTTTGGGTTGGGTCGGGTGACTCGAGTTTGAGGCATCACAACACTAATTCAAATGCTTGATGATCAAACTTCAGATTTCCATGCTTGAAATGGAAATTTGATCACTCGAAGTTGTGGTGTTGGATCTTTGTTTAGACATTATTGAACAATGGAAATTGAGAAGAAAATCGGTTCCTGTCAATTGATTTTGTAGCTACTTTAGGATCCATCATTTATATGATAAATTGATATAAATGTCTATACAGTTATTGCTCTTAAATATGTGACGTTCCATGTTTGAGATTTCATTGTCAAAACATGAATTTAATAATCCGAGAATGCAGCATTAAATTAATGTATGAGTAGCATTGAAAATTGAAAAGCTCAGAAGAACCAGTGGCGCTGGTCGGGCTCGAATACACCCATGATTAAGAAGCGCTATTTGCACGGCTGGACACATTCCATTATGTTGGACCCTGTAGCTTAGAACACCTTGCTTTGTTAGTGTAGAAAAATCAAAATTCAGTTTTGGCAGTTATTTTATCTTATATATTTAGTTGTTATTTGATTCTAGATTAAAGGGAATGGGTTAAAGCATGTGGTTGATTTACGGTGTTACGAATCAATCCTAAGAAAATTTTTGAGATATCATTCTAAATGATGTAACCTAGATTCTAGGTCTAAGTTAGAACCACTTGATTAGAGTCCAATGGGTGAACATAAGTTTATGAAAAATATTAGTTAAGTTATCGATGATGAAATGTTGAGAAAAGGAGGACAATTGGGTCAAGTAAGGCAAGTTTAGAGGGCTTTTGTGGGCCTAATAAAATGTGGTCATGTGAGGCGTAGCTCGGATATTTGATTGATTCCTCTACCTTTATTCTGTTGATAGTCATTGATCACTCCTTCCTATTGATGAACCTCTCTTGTTGTCTTTGATTGTGTAAGTATGGACTTCATTGGCATTGAATAATTCTCTACTCATTCCAATTAATGAGTTCCCTAGCGCTACCCTTGATTGTATTTGTATATTTTTTGAAAACACTATAGTTCTAAGGAATTTGAATCTTTTAGAACTTTAGAGTAGTTTATAGCCATTTTATATTGATTTTTATATCCTGGTGATAAGATAAAAAAGTGCATATAAAAATATTATGATTTTAAGGAATATGAACTTATAGAATCTTAATGTAGTTCATTGTCATCCGATATCTATTACACATCTCGGTGGTTCGAGGTCGATTATTTTTATGGTATACTTATAATTATATAATTATTATATATTGTGCTATCAAAGAATATTATGGTGAGGGACCTTGAGTTTGACATGTTGACATTAAAATTCCTATACCCAAGAAGGGTGGAGGAATTCGAGGGATAATTCCTATGCCCAAAAAAAATGGAAGAATTAGAGAATTATGATTCCTATTGCCTGGACAGGGTGGATAGAATCTTCACGAGTAGATGATTGAGACATTTGCATACTCACAATGGTGAAGTCTTTGGAGACCATAGATTTGGTCGCATGCCAATCTCGTGAGTATTGGTTACCTCGTGGTATCTAGTTGGTGGGAGCGAGCATACGTGGAATTTGATTCATAGTGATAGAATGAAATTTAAAGAGATTGTTTTGATATCTGAGTACCATAGACATCTATTAAGATAGGTTTTGTAGAACCTGTGTTATTGTTAAGATTCGAATTCCTTGAATTCCTTGATGTCATCGTAGATGTTTGGATTTGGTATAACCCAATTATTAATAATTTTTTTATTGAGATATGTTTGGTAGAGCTTATACTATTATTGGGATTTGGATTCATGCAATCCATGTCATTGTCCTTAATGGTTTTGATTTAGGGGACTCATTTTTTCCTAGATGATGTTCGAATTTAGTAGAATTCACTTATTGTTGATCTGTGCAGTCATTATTTTGTCATGGTTACAACAAATTGTAGAGTCTCAAGTATTGTTATTAGTAAGATATATATATTGTCGCTATTAATCCTCGTATGTTGACATCGATTTACTTGAGATATTTATTATTATGTCTTATTATTGACTATTATTATTTAATGAGCGTTTAACTCATCTATTGTATTTTCTTGGTTTTAAATTACTGAAGATCGAGCTAGTCAAAGACCTTATTTTATCTGAAGTGCTTTCAGATTGAAGATCCTAGAGTTTAGGCACTTTTATTTTTAAGTTGGAGAATTATTTATATTTCTAGACATTATTATTAAATATTTACTTTTGGGGCAGTGTCCTTTTGGTTTTGAGTATATTATGGACATTAACTTCACCTCGGAATTTGTGAAAAGTATTTTTGGAGTTTGATAAAAGTTTTATTTTCAGATGTTATTTAATTTATGAGTTATTTTGAAATTAGTGTGATGGTTTGGTTATGTAGTCGTTGATTAGGTTTGAGTGTCCACACAGAATCTTTACACCGGGAAGCTGAAAATTCAAGAGGGATGCTATTGAGAAGGCCTGGTGATTGGGGGAGGCCTTGGACAAGGAGGTTGCCGAGCACCAGGAGATTGAAGTTGATATTGTCATTGAGATTTAGATCTTGGGCAGTGCTTTAGATGAGACAAATGACAAATTTTGAGCTGCTGATTCTGAGACTAAAATGTACTTAGCTCGGACTGAGTCCCACTGCAATGGAGCTGATATTAAGGTGACCCAACTTGTGGATTTTGTGAACAAGACTTATTGAAATAGTATGATTGTGTTTTCTTTAGATTGTAGGGATTTGGTGTTGCGAGTTGTGCTTGGGTTTTGGCTAGCTCCCTCCATGCCAGAAATGTGGGACCTTTGACCTTGCCCTCCATCAAGGTGACAGTGAAGCAGTTGAGGGTGAGTCATCTATGGTCCCTAGATTGGTTGAGTAGGGGGATTCCTTATAGTGGTCTTTTGTTTAAGCCTTGTCTCCCAGTCACTGTATTCTTGGACCCTTGGGCATTAATGCATATAGGTTATAGACACACGCAATATCACGACCCAGGAACGCAATATACGCAGATAAAAAATAAAATCAATAATAATATTTCTATCAACCATAAAAACTCAATCCGGACGTGACAATCCGAATACATACATGATTCAATATAAAAAAATTGGCACATGACCTCATCGGATATAAATTCGGATAAACATAATATACAACTTGCTATCCAAATATCGTGAGGTAACCAAATATGCAACTCTAATATTTTTCATACAAGAATCAGGGCCATCATCCGGCCATAAACAACAACTATAACATATCCTCCAAATTAGAAATATGCTCAGTATAAATATCTCCACTCATCGATAAAGAAATACTGTGATAGATCACGTCCAAACTCCTACAAGTATATCCATGCTATTAGTCTGAAGGGATAAAATATGAAAATGTGAGTATAGAGCTCAACAAGTATCGTATATATGTAAACAGTGTATATAAATTAGAGGGAAGGAATAATAATCACAACTGTGTAAAAACAAAAAACAAGGTCCATGAAATCCCTGAAAATTGAGGAGATGTCTTGTACTAAATTGTCGTCCGTGTTAAACCGTCCCTCCGGGATATAATCATAATAAGTACAATCTGGTTAAATCTCACAAACGATATCATATCATATGATCTAAGGTCACATTCCATAATCGCGACTGTCAACACATCGCTATGGGACACATACTGACGTCCAGATTTAAATCTCATATATCATATGTTGAAATCAAAAGAAGTACCGGAATCAAAACATATAAATATAAAACATGTTCCGGGACTTAACACATCAGTACGTACGAGACATTTTTATTATCCATCCGTGGACCAAACCACGTATCTTGAATCATAGTCCACCTAAATACACGTAGAAATACAAAGTATGTACGAAATCGGAGAATCAAAGACAAATAATACCAACTTAAGAAAGGGTTACCCTTGTCTGGTAACTGCAACTATATCGGCTGCGATTTAAGCTGGCAGCTCAAGGCTTGACTATGGTTTAGGCCAGTAGCTTAAGGCCATCCATGTACTCTGTCGCCGCTCTCTCTCCTCATGCGGCTTCTCTATCTGCACATTGCTACCCGCACTGTGCCGCGTCACCGCTGCCTCAGCCCGCGACAGCTGTGGCCGCACCCGTGACCACCGTCACCGCCGTTCACCTGCGCCGCCATTGCCTCTTCTTTCCTCTCCCTTTTCCCCTAGCTTCCCTCTTCTCCTCCTCTTTCTCCTTATCCACGCCGAAACCCTATTTTCCCATCTCACACACTCTCCCCAATCCCCTTCTCTTCTTATCTTCTCATTCTTTTCCCTTTTCTTTCTTATATATATATATATATATATATATATATCCTTTTATTTTATTCTAAAACCCAATCGATATTCGGGCGATAATATGGGCACACCTTGGGCGTCATTCCGCAAATTTGATCATTTTTAAAATTTTATATTATTTTAATTTATTTTTACTATGTTTAAAATACCCAAAATCATAATTAATATTAAAATAATCTAAACGGGATTTGAAATATTACACAATATGTCAAGAGACAAGCAAACATGACATTTTTTTATACAAAAGTTGTCCTATCATTAAATCTATGTTGATAAATCCTATTAGATTAACTCTATATGTTTCACCAAATGCATATGAACATGTTTACATCAACTTGACAAACCTACATGTTGAATATTTCAGAGCTTTTGATGTTGCCTACCAGTAGCACTTCTTTAAATATATGGATTTCTACGTCCTTGGTATTTACTTATGAAATTAGGTCTTCAGTTTGTAGTTGCCAACTCTAAGGACTGTGGCCACTATGAATGACTCTTTACTATGCCGGGGATGATTTGTTTTGAGTTGTCACTTTTTTAGTTGATTCGATGCTCCCTTGTACCGAATCCCCTACTTGAAGTGATTGTGTCTTTGCCTCTAATTGTGGTACTAGACTATCCTCTATTGGTATGCATTGATTTGAAAGTTGGACATGTCTTGTGCCGATTCTAGTAGGCCTAGGTGCCATTGCATCATCTCCTCATTGGTTGGTAGAATCTGAGTTGGATACTTTAAGACTGGGTAATCTAATATCGATTGGGATGTCAATCTCAACATCTACAAATAAAAACAATATGGGGTTTCTTTGGGAGTTATTTATGGCATTGTTCAGTATGCCCAAAGGACATTAGGTAGCTCATCCACACAAGCCCCCAAGCAGTTCCAGCATTGTCTATAACCCCACTTAAAATCATCCTATTGGGGAATTTTGTTTGGCCATTGGACTGTGAATACAAGATGGAGGTGCAAGCGAGTTAGGTTTTGAACCCTTTGTTGTATTAGGCAAACTTTCTTTCTAAAAATTTCATATTGTTAACGGCGATTATGATTTTTATGATACCAAATTGGCACATATTACTTTGTCTTATATATGACATTTTTTATGTTATTTTAGATAATAGAAGATGCATCCACTAACTTGAAGTAGCTGGCGCCTATAACAATGAATTTCCTTTGGTAAGATGGGGCCTAAGATGTCAAGCCCCTATTGTGTAAAAGGGCATGGGCTTTGTAGGGGGTCAACTCATCATTGAATGCCTTGGAAGTTTCAATGAAATTGGCACTTGTCATATTTCTTAACAAACTTCAAGGCATCCTACTTTATGGTCAGTCAATAATACTACTAGCGTATGATCTTAGCATGAAATTTTTTCGCCTGAGGTGCTTTTTGTATATTCTGATGTGCACCTCAAAAAGTATACTTTGATTCTATGCCGCTGAGACACTTCATGAGTGGGACCAAGTACCCATGGCGATAAAGGGCTTTGTTGATGAGAGTGTACCATCTTGCTCTTTTTTGGACCATTTTAGCCACATGTTGATTGTTGAGAATTGAGCGTTCATGACGGTATTCATAATATAGAGTTATCAAATTAGCTTTATTAGTTACTTGGAGGACCTTTTTGAATTTTTTGATGCGGGCCAGATGGAGGAACACAATCTTTTCTCGGCTTGGCTCATTATTGGGATACATGGTAGTAACTTTGATTTTACATCAACTCACTTGTTTTGTTCACTCTGGATGTGGACAAGCTCATGCAGGGCCAGTGAACTGAGACAGTCTTGAGCTTTCTTTTAGTATTTTGTGAGGTTGGGATTAAGACATCAAAGTCTCCCCAGGCTCATTGACTACCAATTATAAGTCATTATAGATGATCAGGTCCTACATGGAGCATTCCCTTTGTAATATCCAAGTTACTAATATTGATGTATTAAATTTTGAGTCATTCTGGATGGTTACATTCCACATGGAGCATTCTCTTTGTAATATCCAAGCTACAAATATTGGTGTACTAAATTCTGAGTCATTTTTGATGGTTAAGTCCCACATGGAGTATTTCCTTTGTAATGTCCACGTTATTAATATTGATGTATTAATGTTGTTAAAGTAATTGAGCTAATTATTACAAACAATTACCAATTGGGGTAGGGTCTTGTGACGGAACAAATTTTTTTTTTTTGTCCTCAAAAGCTTCCATCAAACAAAAACACCATTAACGGTCTAAATATAAGGCAAGAATTCTGCAAAAATTTGGTAGAGTCTCCTTTGTAATTGGATGAAAAACCTAAGAATATAATCCTGTATAATCATCCATAACAAGCACACAACTAACCATCATTCACAATTCCTACAACAAACATTCTCAGGATCACATGTGCCATCCATGGCACAAATCCATAAAAACATTTACTACTTTAACAGTTTAATAACGAGATGCCATCTAGGACCCGCACAGTAAATCTAGAGTATATAGTAGAAGTAAACTAAGAACCTGCAGAAGTATAGCATTTTCTCTTCTACTATCATACATATCATGAGCTTTCTATATAAAAATCAGCATGTTCTAAGACATCAATAATCACAAGATCAGTATACAAAAATCATGTATAGCTAGGCCTTTATGTCGACAGGCTCCACCAAAATAGCTCCAGTGTGCTATGGTCCTCAAAAGTCTTCAAAAAGCTTCTCTCTCTGATTACTCTTTTTCGTCAGGTAAAAGTTCTACTGTCTCATCTGGAGGGGAAAAAAAAAACTAAAACAGTAAGCCGAGGCCCAGCAAGGTACATGCATATGAACTGTAAAATGGTTATGCCAAAACAATCATATGACCATGCAGAACCAGAATATTTAATCAAACATCATCTACAAAGTAAAGATATACTATAACGATATTAAATCTCATACTTCATAAATTATTACACTATAGACTGTAAAACAATAACTATAAACTTTACTGATGCATGGTAAAATTAAAAACAATACTCTATACTGTTCACTGTATACGATTCATTATCATCTTTTTATCAGATGATACTCTATCATCTTTTTACTGTACAATACATTTTTATCTTTTATCGTGATATATCTTAACGATTTTAGACCCTGCCAGTGTACCCTACTAGCGGAAGGGGCGAATGATCGAGGATAGATTGTATTCAGTCCACACAATCCAAGGCCTATAATGTCATATATATCTCATCCCGAGGGATAACTGTACTATATGTCACCCGAAGGTCGGCCTATGCTCCTCCTGGCTTAACGCCCTTGAGGACAGGGCGGACCGTGAATCGCTCCATGGACAGAGCTATCCTCGATTACCACCGTAAGTTCTAAGGCCTCACCCAAGAACTTACCTGGACTGTAGTTAGTCTCAAGTCCCAAAATAGCTGTAACGGAAATCATCTCTTTATCAAAAATCCCATTTTCGAAGTCAAACTTTCACAATACAATTTCAGCACATCTTTAAATTTACATGGAAATTTCATCGGTATACTTTCGTTCACATTTTCAAAAACAAATTTTACCAGAAGTTGCACATCGATGTCAATTAACTTTCATGTAACTGGAGCTTTGGTTAAAAATCACTAAAATCCTTTCATTTTCGTACTTAGCGCTTCGCCAAAACCTTCAAACTCAATTCGATCACTAAACAAGTCTTATTTCATGAAATCAAAGCCATAAATCCAAATATATATACTCAATTATGCATTTAAACCATAAATCTCTAAAATTTCGAGTTAGAGTTTGGCCATGTTCTTTCAATGTCAAAATAAACACATAACACATGCTCATGCATGAAATCGGAGCCAAATACTTTCATAAACATGAACAAACATGAAATCTAACCGATTAATCGAAAGAAACATGCTTCAACATCATTTTTACAACATTTCCATGAACTTTAAAGCAAGAGAAACGGTAAAAACGTAAAATGACGTCCGAGGTACACTTGCCTTATCGCGGGCTTTCACCTTTATAACTGGCTCACGGATGGATTCAGGCTCCCGGGCCTCGTTCTCCCTTTTTCTCTCTCTAAGGTCGGCGCTCCCTCTCTCTCTAAAACCCTAAAACCGTGCGAAAATGAGAGGAGCGAAGTCTGATCGTGTTTTTATAGCAAGCTCTCGACTTTCGGCACCTAGCCGCTCGAGCGGAGCTCGAGCGGCCAGCAAGCGGCCGGGATTCTGAATGGCACTGGTTTTTCAGCCCGATGGATCGGCTCGAGTGGCCAGCGGGCGGAGGAAAAAATTGGAGATTTCATATGAACCGGTCCAACATTAGATACTGATTCGAAAAATGTATGGAAAGTAATTTTTCATGGTGATTAAACCACTGAACCGGACCCATAATAACAGATGAACCAACTCCTATATACTGATACTGAAATTGGCAGTTTGGGAAAACAGGCCGGATCGGCCACCATTCGACCACTAAATTTGCTCAAAATTGGCCCCCAACTAGTTAAAACCCTCATTAAAATTTTGTAAAATCAGCTCATGAAACTGGGTTGAATAGACCATTAAATCAGATCTCCAAATGAGCAGTAGAACCCTACGTCCATGTGGATGCTGAATCTGACAGTCCATTTGATGAACTGAACCGGCCATCAATCGATTGAACCAGTAGCCGACCAGTTCATAGTATTTAGTAACAGGGTTAATCTATCACCATGTATAATAGTTTTCAAAAATATCTTAAATTGACCTATGAACTAGTGCCGAAATTATCGGCTGGCGCTAAATCAGCCGCTGCACATGTTGCCTACTTTGTTAAATTAGAGTGAACCGATTAGGAAATAAATAATAAACCAGCTATATATGGTATGTTAAATTAGTAAAGAAGTTATACATCATAGAGATCGGTTGGCCATTATAAGAACCGGATGTTAAATATATTTAATGAAATGATTTCTATTGAACCAATTAATTTAGTAAGTGAACCAATTTATGTATAATTCTTTAAAATGATAAACCGACCACTTATTATATGGATAATGGTGAACCGATTCACATGATATAGTCGGCAAATTATTATGAATAGCCAAATCGACCCATAAATCGGATTTGTGATCAAACCGATTAAAGAGATAAATTGAAATCGAACCGGTTAGTGAATAAGTAAATTATGAAATTTATAGACCGGGAATCAAATAATATGTTGTCTAAAAGTAAGTCTAGTACATGTTAAAATGGATATGAATTTACGTTATGCATTGATATGATTTTATTATGAACATATACGATATGCTTTATCGTGATTTTGTTATGAACATATATGATATGTTGTGCATGAATGAAAACCAATATGATACCAATGAAATATAAATTTTCTCTAAGATGAGAAAATTAAGAAGAAGAAGTAAGACTATAAATAAGGGCTTCCACGACGAAATTTTAAGAAATAAGAAAACTGAATTAGGGATATTTATTTCAGCGGATAAAATCCCCTGTTATACCTTAAGATATTATAGTGTAGATCATTGTTTGAATAAGTATCGCTATACAATATTGGCCCCATCTACCAGGAGATAATAGGTAGTACAATTCTATTTTCAGAATGTAAATAAGGAAAAAAGTATCACTATGTTGTGCAATTCTGGCATTTGATTGTGTGGATTTATACAATCCAGATATCGATCAAAAGTTCCGTTAGCTGGTAATACAATCCATCCTCTATGATAGTCATTAGACTATAAGCATCCCTCATCAATATTAATAACCTTAACTTCCGAAATAGAATAGGTATCGAAAAAATATAGACTACTCCAAGGTCTCACAAATTTCTATTCGCTCGAATACCGTAAAATCTTCGTACAGTCTCCTTTACTTATCCATAGAGTACCAATAAAATGTACGCATATGATCAAAGCCAACGCAAATATCGATCATCACGGGAATTGAAGCAAATCTAAGAATATTCGGCTGACTATTTTTAAATATTATAATCGATCATAACCGCTCCTCCCGATATATCAAATCTCATTTTTAAGGCATAAAATGTCTTTAGTTTTGTCATTATCAAACCAACTCATGATTCTCCTCTATCCAACTATCATGTCTAATTCCACGAAGGTCAATTAAAATAATAATTACTATTAATTTTCTCTTTAATATACATATACGTACACATACATTATGTACACCTATTTTTTTCTCATACTTATACATCAACTCATATAATTATGCACATATGTACAATTATACATATCCTAGCTTATATATATGCACCCGTATAATACATATATATATATATATATATATACTGCACTTACACTACCACTATAGCAGCACACATGCTGCACACCCATTGCCCACAAGCTGCAAACACACCATGATGTACACAAACAGCACACACATGCACACACTTATATAATGCGCGCACACACAGCACACAGTACACATATACACTCGTATAAACCCATACATTATTATTCATATACACTCTTCAAAAATTACATATATATGTATACAGCTAAGTATATATACAAATATATACACACACGCCACTTTCAGCTTCCAGATTGAGTACCAAGTATTCAAGTAATACAAAATTAAGCATTTGTTGCTCTTCCTTGAGCAATACTGAAACAATAGAAAATAATTTCCAAAATCCTATATTCATACTCAAATATTGGATACCTTAATATAAGCTAAATTAATGAGCAGACAATCAACCTTACTGTAACCGGATAAACAAAGCATAGCACTCTGTTCATTGACCCTGTAAGATTTCTCACCGAACTCAAAATAAATCCAATTTTTTGATTCCCAATATGACAAACAATGATTTTAATGTGTTAACCCGTAAAATTTCGTTTCCCAATTTAATGTGAACCCCTCAAAAGTTTTGGATCTTTTACCAGGTCGAGCCGTCGCATTGTTTTCCCATTTTCTACTTCAAAATCGAGAATACAATCGAATCTAATAAAATCAAAGCATACAACAAAGAAATAAATATCAACTAAGAGAATGAAAAAGTTTACTTCCTTCAATTTCTTATTTTTCTTTTGGCAATGATGGTTTCCTTCTATGACTCGTACATGACTTCCCTCTTCGGCTGCCGTTCTCCTCTCCTAATTCACCACATTATAACATTAAAATAGTTAAGGGTAAATTGTGCTAGGGTTCTGAGTTTACATATTCAACGTCGATTTCTCCCTTCTTTGCCCTGCCAAATCGCGTTGCTCCCCTATCCCTCTTCTCCTTTTCTTCTCATTCTTTCTTTCTTTCTACATTTTCCCTCCCTTTTCTTCCTTTCTTTCTTTTACTTCACCTATTATTATTATTATTATTATTATTATTAGTTATTATATTATACATGTTATATATTTATTTATTTATCTCTAATTAAAAATATTAATTAATTATTTAATTACCCTTATAAAAAAATTTAAAATTTTGATATCAATTTCTAATATTTTAATTTATTTTAAATTTATTTATATTTATAGTCAATAAATCCTAATATGCGAAAACCCACTTGATAAATATTCTTTCAATTAGCCCTGTTCGTAATTAAGTTAATTTTGGTCAATCCACTAATCAATCTAAACGTAAATTAATGATTCGATTATTCAAATTCAATCCATCGATCCAAATATTCCAAACTTATTAGGCTCAAATATGAAATTTTGTACCCAAAACTGTTACTAAAATAGTCGAATAATTATCGTAACTAATCCAATAATTTATTTTTATAAAATAATAAAATTAAAAATATTTGAGATATCACAATCTATCCCCTTAAAAGATTTTCGCCTTAAAAAATTTACCACTGCCCTTGAAAACATTTTATATAATTTTACTGTTACCAAGTTGGTTTTGCTCCTTAACTTTTAATCCATTCAAAAAAATAAAGAATCATAATTTCCAACATCTAGATATGTTTATCATCATATCAAAATCTATTAGACAACATCTAGTATTAATCAGGTCCATAGTTTTTATGATCCCTAACAATCACACAATCTACTAATATCTTAATTACCATATGCATATCCAAAACTTTAATTCTTAATATAACTCTAATAGAACTTTGATACTAAACTTGAACACTTATCGAGTATTATAGAAATCTGAACCTTTTTATCATTGAGATGTAATATTTATTATGAGCTGATCAATAAATATTCAAACTTAATTACTAATATTAGTTTTCAAACCCAAGTTATAATATGACCCACGTAAGTACTCAATATTTCTATATGAGTCGGTCTCTTCTATTGTCAACTTTAACTTTTTAAAGTTATAAAATACTTCTCATAAGTAGGATAGTTTTAGAATGTCACCATCTCCAATAAATAACACTCAAACTTTAAAATTTGTCAAAATTGTACTTCTTCAAATATTATAGAATGATTCCTCAATTTGACATCTTTCCTACAATCTATTAAAATTTTTAATTAATTTAAACCTATATTATAATAAATCTCAAGAATGAATTCTATATATAACATTAGCACTTCTCCCCAAATAATTTCTTCTAAAATATTGCTGCTCAATCTTCATAACTTAGGTAAATTGATTCTATGGCAATCTTCAACACATCAAATTTTCTACTATTTATCTTCAAGTCATTATCAGTAGATATTTAATACTGGCTGTCGCCTTTTCTTCTTTATTTTTATATGAAAATACTATGATAGTTCTATATATTCTTAGGGTAGAAGTCGGTTTTTATAATTAAAAGAATTAATGGACAAACAATTGATGCTAGAGAAAAATTTATCCCGACATCCCAAGAAATAAATTTAAATAAGAAAATTGAGGCAATGTACTCAAAATTAAATGAAAGGTCGCATAAAAAAATGTAGGTAGATGTTACAGTAAGTATAACAAAAAGTTGAATGATATTAAAAGAAAAAGCTCGAACCTTAAAATTATAGCAGAGTGTATGAAACACTATAACAAATCATTAAGAGATCTAAGAATAATAATTAATAATGATAGCAAGTTTAATAGCACATATATAATAATAATAATCGAAAAGATAAAATTTATGGAGGACTCACCAAAAGAAGAAATTTGAGGCTACAATGGCAAGGATAAATGGGAAAACACGAGTCAAGGAATCTCAATCTCAATTTCTGATCTTTTAACCATAGAATATGAAGGGGAGTATAGTTAGAGAAAATCCAACCAAATTCAAGAAATAGAAAGAGTTCTTATTCTTGCACTTAAGCCTATAGAAATCATATTTATAGAAAAATAAATTTAGATAATACAGACAAAAGTATCAAAGTGTCAAATAGTCAAATTAGAAAGAAATGAGATTGTAGTTTAACAAGCTTTCCCAATTGGATGAATAGGATAGTAATTTGGGCGGCCTTTTGTTGAACTACTTCTAGATGAAAAAGAATACAAAGATATAATCTCAATCGAAGATACTATAGAAGATATTACAGTTAAAATTTAACTTTAAAAGTTGTATGAGATAGATGAAAAATAATAGAAGGACAATGCTTTCAATAGCGAGTGCCAAGAGAAAACGAAGTTTTTAGCTAGGTGATTTTTTTTTTTTTTAATAGCAATTTGTAGCAATAAATTCCCTTCTCACTTAAAAAAAATCCTAAGACAATTATAATCATTGCTAATTCAATTTATAGATTTTACTGTTTAAATTATTTCATCTAATTGACTAAGCCCAAATTTTTTTTAAAGGTAACAATTGAGTAAAACCCAATAATTGTAACTACTAAGTGTTACTAAATTTTTTTTTCCATCATTCAAAAATACTATCAAGGTCCATAAAATTCAAATTTTAGGTTATATCAAGCTTAACCCAATCAATAATTGCCTCAGTCATTAATAAATTCATAGGCATGCTTAGTCCCCAAGTAATATCGTTTTGGCTAGCTATCTCTTTAATTTAATTTAATTTAATTTTATTTATTATTTAACGATTAGTAATCATTAATCGCGTGTCGATTTTTGAAGATACTTGTATTCTAATAGCCAGTCTTCAAATTTTTTTTTGTAGTTGTTCTTCTACGTTGATTATAACTTCAAAATTCTTCAATGGTAGATGATTAGGCTTGATGACGACGAAATATGTAATGTACCAATTTTCGGAGACCTTTTATTATCAAAAAATATAAAGACCAAATTCTTCTGTGGCAGAAAAGATGAATGAGCCCTTGCAAATGTAAAGGAAAGTAATCTGGTCAACGCCCATTGACCAAAAATGTTAAAGGTAAGTTAATCGGTCAACGCTGGTTGACCGGAATATGTAAAAAGGAGCAACTAAATTCGGTCAACGCCAGTTACTGTCATTTTTTTATTTACTCGTTGTTACGCTGTCCGGCCTACTTTCGTTGAGTTATTTGTGGCGCTCTCTAATGGACTTAAATCTTTGAGAAGTCATCAAGGTGAATTCTTATGTCGGATCAAGCCTGTTCTACACCCGTGAGTAGAGGCTTGGTGGCACTGCCCAAGTGTGAACTTGGGCAGTCAGCTTTTGGTCGGAGCACTTCACCCCTAGGATGTTGACCGTTGTTGCTTGTGCCTTTGTCATGCTTTTTTCTCTCATTTCCCTTTTGTGTGCTTTTTGTTGACTGGCTGAGAGTCTCTGCTGCAAATGTTTGACCGTTGTAGACTGACTTTTCATAGATATGACGTTTGCACGGCACATGCGCCGTTAGGCATTGAAACGACATGATTTGAAGCGACGTGACCCTTTGATTCACGTGTGGCTTTTTAGGTGGGAAACTTGGCTTATAAAATCGCAATGGTCTTAGCGATTTTCTTTATAGCAATTTTCTCTTCTCCATGGTTGATGAGAATATGATTGATGTTCCTACTCTCATCAACTACGACCCAGACAACACACCTAGCTCCTCCGATGGGTCCTCCTCTTCAGAGTGGTCGCATTCTGAGAGCTCTCAAGAGCCTTTCTGCTCTGCTTGCCTCAATTGCGATGGGCTTTCTCGTCAGGTATGCCTTAATTATTTGACTTTACGGTTTGGTTACGGCAGTTCGCGCTCCCTTTGTTGACTTTTCTTGGTTTTGCCAGCTTGATGAGGTGCCTTGCGGTTTGGTCTAGATCTCGTCTTCTGAGGAGTATGATGTTCCTCGGGAGAGGGTGCGCGCAGTCCATCCGGATCAGGCCTCCAACGCTGGAGTGCGAGAGGATTCGGAGGCACCCCAACGGGCTCCAGAGCGAATTGTAGCACTTGAGGGCGAGTTAAGGACGTGGTTTCGCCTTGAAGAGATGGTGCTTGCCTTGGAGGAGCGGTTCCAAGATGGGATTTGTGAGATCCAAAATTTCGAACGCTAAAACTATGAAACCGGCCCTTAAGTGGGCATAATCGAACTCTACTGATTAAAAGAGGATTCGCCTCCTTATGCAAATGAAATCGGCCCATGAGGATCGGCCAGGTGTCTTTGTGAAACCCAAGCTACAAATGTCTTGCCCCTTTTTACATCAAGAGGAATCGGCTCTATGGGCTTAAATCAGAACCAGCCCTTAAGTAGCGTGAAAAGCGCCTTATGCAAAACGAAACGGCCCAACCCTTACACTTCGCCCCTTTCCGTCGTTGAAACCGGCCCTCAAGTAAAATCAGCCCAACGATGAAGCTCGGCCCCTCAAGTTCGGCCAAGCACGTGCACTGTGGGAGAAACCTAACTCGTTGGAATCCAACGAAGCGGCGACGAAGCGGCGACCAAAGGAAGTTGGTAAAACAACCTCGTTGCCCCTGAAAATAAGTACGGGGCAGGTGACCTACCCGATTTGCCCCACCAACTCCTTCCTCTATATAAATCGATCGATGCGAAGGAGAAGGGGAAGGAGAATTCAGCTGGTGCGAAGGAAAGAGGAACGCTTCGGACGTTGAAATTAGGCAACCCGGCTCCCAGGCAAGATACTTCGGACGCCTATCTTCTAAAGTTCATTTATGTTGCACTTGTTTTTATACGCAAGCGTCTTTTAGTTTCGTTTTCATGACTCTGTTTTCCTGCCTTATGAACTTGCATGAAATCCAAGGCGATATGAAACCGGCTTTTGGCATGAAATCAAGATCGGTTTGAACTCGATTTCGCATGTAAATTGAACTCAATTTTAACAAAGAACGAAGCCGACACCGAGTGTATTTGAATCTGCTGAGCGCATATCTGGAACCCCCTTTTTGCATCACGAAAATTAGATCCGGCCGACTCTTGTCAAGAATCGGCTTTCCATCTTATGAAAATCAGAGTCGCCCCTTTACGCATGAAAACTCCAAATCTGCCCTTGCCTTTGAGAACCGTAACCGACCTTTGCAAGTTAAAATGAAAATCGGCCCTTGTGTGATGAATATCGAAATCGGTCTTTGTGTGATGAAAATCGAAATCGGCCCTTGTGTGATAAAAATTGAAATCGGCATTTGTGTAATGAAAATCGAAATCGGCCCTTGTGTGATAAAAATCGAAATCGGCCCTTGTGTAAAGAAAATCGAAATCGGCCCCTGGTGATGAAAATCGAAAATGGCCCTTGAGTGATGAAAATCAAAATCGGCCTTTGTGTTATGAAAATCGAAATCGGCCTTTGTGTAATGAAAATCGAAATCGGCCCTTGTGTGATAAAAATCGAAATCGGCCCTTGTGTGATGAATATCGAAATCGGCCTTTGTGCAATGAAAATCGAAATCGGCCCTTGTGTGATAAAAATCGAAATCGGCCTCTGTGTAAAGAAAATCGAAATCGGCCCCTGGTGATGAAAATCGAAAATGGCCCTTATGTGATGAAAATCAAAATCGGCCTCTTACGTGTTGAAATCGAAACCGGCCAACCATTAAGAGAATCAGAACCGGCCCCCTTTTACATTGAAATCAGAATCGGCTTTGGGCATCAAAGTCGATATCGGCCCTTTGCTATAAAAATATAAATCGGCCCTTTTGCATTGAAATCGGAATCGGCCTTATACTCTTAAAATCGGAATCGGCCCTTATACCCTTAAAATCGGAATCAGCCCTTGCATTTGAATCCGGCCTCAATAGGTTTAAAAATCGGAACCGGCCTTTGCATGGAAACCGACCTTGGCGGAGTTTGATGTCGGAATCGGCCTTTGCAATGAAACCGAAGCCTTGGCAAGTATAAAATCGAATCGGCCTTTGCATGTTGATTGAAGTCGACTTTGAATGCTAAAATCAAAACCGGCCTTGATATCGTAACCGGTCCCTTCATCGAAACCGGCCCTGACAGGTTGGGTTCGAGATCGGCCCCTTGTATGTAAAAGTCGAAATCGGCCTCTTTCATGGAAAAATCGAAACCGGCCCCTTGGGCATTTGAAACCGGCCTTCTGATTAGAAAATCGAAGCCGGTCCTCATATGAACAATCCAACCGCCCCTTTTGCATAGAATCAAACCAGCCCTTGAAAGGAAATGGAAACCGGCCCCCTTTTTACCAAAATCGAAACCGGCCCTCATATGAAAATCAACCGGCCCAAGTATATTTTATGCCATCTCAACAGGCCTCAAGTGTATTTAAGGATACGATTCTCGGATTAAGTTATACGATTTGAAAATGGTTTTCAGTAAACAATATGAAGGAAGTATTTGTTTTACGTGTTATTTTGGTCCCTGGACTAACTCTGGTCGGAAAGATTCTCGGCATGCCTTAGGATCTTTCGGTGGTAATCGAGGATAACTCGTCTGTCGTGGAGTTATTTATGGTCCGCCCTACCCTCGGGCGTTATGGACAGAGGGAACTACCCGTGCCGGCTTACCTTCGGGTGGCATACCGTACCGATCCCGAGAAGGATACTTACCCGGCCTACCTTCGGGTGGCACTGCTTACGATCCCTTGAGATGGGATACTGCTACGGCCTACCTTCGGGTGGCACTGTTCCGATCCTTGAGATGGGATACTACATTGCGGCCTACCTTCGGGTGGCATACCGTATCGATCCCGTGAGGGATACCGTTCTCGCCTACCTTCGGGTGGCATACCGTCCCGATCCCGTGAGGGATACAGGCACGGCCTACCTTCGGGTGGCATACCGTCTCGATCCCGTAAGATGGGATACCCCATGAAGATTCTCGGCCTTAGATTGTGTGGAGTGAACACAATCTATCTCGATTATTCGCCCCCTCGGCTAGTAGGGAATACGCGGGGACCCGTCACCGATATGAATCAATCGTTTCTTGTTTTTCTTGACATGTTATGTTATCGATATGATATGAAGTACCGTTCTTGTTTTACGGATATGTTATATTCTTATCGATTCTACGAATATGAAGTACCGATTACCGAATATGAAGTAATCGATTATCGAATATGAAATCATATTCCGATATGATATGTTCATTTCACCGTCTATCGAGATTCACCGACATGTTACATTCTTGTTCACCGTTTGCCGTTCTAAGTATAATCTTGTCAGTATGTTTTCTCTATTTTTCTTGGACTGCATTCTACTTAACCGTTCTGTTTATGCACAGCTACATGACCGTTCTACATCATCGTTTTACTACTCATATGCATGTACCTTGTTGGGCCTCGGCTCACTGTTTTATATTTTCCCCCCTACAGATGAGATTTTAGAGCTTGTGCCTGATGAGTTGGAGTGACTAGGGCTTGTCTGAAGGGTTAAAGACCTCGGAAGCTTATTTTGGAGAAATATTATTGTAATAACTTGATGGACTTCTATGGCTAAACATTTTGGCTATGTACTTAGAAACGAATATTTTGGAATGAATATGAATGCTTCCGCCAATGTTAGAATAACTTCCGCTATACTTGTTATGGTTAAAAGTATATGGGTCCTAGATGGCATCTGCGATCCTGTGTTGCATCCAATTGGTTTAGTTGAGTCTTCAATTATGTTTCTGTTTGATGGAAGCTTGAGGACACAAAAAAAAAAAAAAAAAATCCGTTCCGTCACAGGATTTGTAATAGCCGTAGGATTGCCTCCATGGTGGATCCTTGCTTGCTCATCGTGTTTTTGGACTCGTGAAATGCTGGTGCTTCTCAGAGATCAGAGTTAGTGTTATGACGGACTGAGTTATTTTTCTTTAATAACCTCCGTAAAAAAACAACACATAAATAAAGCCCATAATTAATATTATAAATTTCTACAGAAAATTGGCCAGAATTTCTTTTACAATTAGACGAAAATAAAAAATACAACCTGTCAATTTGAACTTGTACAACCATATAAATATCCACACTTCGACATTTTCATCACCACAACACATACACAGGATCCACATCGCCATACTATTTATGGTTCCAACACAGTACACTTGCATTTATATGTTGGATCTAAGAGAGATGCCATCTAGGCCTAAACAAAATTCAAAACATCCAATATTAATGCGGAAGTAGAACTAGATCCAGAAACCTGTGAAAGTATAACAATAACCATAAAATAATAACAAGTCACAATATAACACACCACATTAATCTAACTCGACTATTTACATTCTATTACATTAAACATATCCAAATCTTTAAGCCTTCAACATCCAACTAATTTCCTCAGGCAAATCCCTCTCATTACTCTAGCTAATCAGGGGTCAGCTCAATACTCTCATCTAGAAGGAGAAACAGTAAGGGTGAGAGTATAGCTCAACAAATGTAATCATACATCATTATCAACAGACAGATAAATAGTAAAAATGATGAATGGATGGGCGAGACATATCATTTCAATAAAAAGAAAAAAATGAGAGAAAAGGGGACATCTGGGATCGCCTAGGTCACATGTTTACACTAGTTACGTTTTATACATTTTTATTATTTTTATTAATCTTTACAGATTAGGATCAGTAGGCTTTACTAACGAAAGGTGCGGGAGGACCAGAAATGGATCATGACAACCCCCATGATCTAAGGTCATATGACGTAATCAACGTCTATCAACGATCTGCCAACATAGGCATCCGTTGGCCAACATAGGCCCGTCACCACGTGGTGTAGCGGTGTCACCCACTACCCTTTTCCTCCCGCGGTCCAGAGGCAGTCATCGTCCTTCCACAATAATATCCTAAGGCTTGACAAGAGTATCACCCGCTTCAATAAGCAGCCAGGCTACTTGGCCAGAGTAAACCTTGAGTCTCCACTATGAAACCCGTGTCATGTCCAAGAATATTACCCATCGTAGCAGAGTCCATGGTCCTAGTTTCATTATTTATTTTCATTTGAGGGAAAGTCCACTATATCCAATTCAATCCACATTATCTCCATCCGGGAGATTCAATCATTCACATATCATATTGTGGACTCCCCTTCGATCACACGTACGACTATTATCTTTCCTTAAGATAATTCATTCACAATATCTCAATTAGAGAGACCAATTCAGTCATATCATATATTGTGGATTTTCCTCCAATTACTTATACGATTCATATCTTTCCTTAGATTTAAGCATTTTGACAATTTGATTCACATGCATAGATATTATAATTCGTAGAGAAGAGTGAAATTTTTTACCACATTAGACGGAATTCACTTTAGGGATCTCCGGACACATTGCTCTAGCAAACGGAGCTTATACACACATTTTGAAACTTGCATTTACACTTAAATAATTAAACATGAATTTCATAACAATTAAATGGAGTAAAAGCACGGAAATTTCCCATTTAATTCTCAGATGAACAGTAACAGGGGCTATTTAGAGTTCCTGAATGCCGTGAACGGATCGTAACTTGTGGAATCGGAAGTCCGGTCGATATGTAAGTATAATTGGGACATGGTGATTCATATTTTGAGGTCAATTTAACATAATATGGAGGTTAAAGCATGCAAATTTATTTGTTCACCTCGGGTGAACAGTGTTAGGGGGCATTTAGAGCTCCCGACGCCGCGCATGGGTCGATTTTTGTGAGATCGGACGTTCGATCGATATATATACATAATTGGGACATGGTAATTCATATTTTGAGGTCCATTTAACAAAAAAACGGAGGGAAAAATGGGTATCTCGAATTGGATGTGGGGTTAGGGTTTGGCAAAACCCATTCAGACGAATTGGTGATCGAAACGGACAATAAACTACATATTTATCGATCACTAAGCATGGGTAATATATTTTTCATGTTTTGGGTGAGTGTTGAGATGAAAATACCGATGAAAAAAGGATAAAAATTGGGAGAAAATAAATAGTGAGTATGAAAACACTTGGCTCTACGTGCTCTACGTTTTCTCCAACTACCTCGAGCTCGGAATCGGACCCGAAGGCCTCCATTTTCTCCTCTTCTCCTTCGCACACATCCTCCTCTCGCCGGCTCCGTGGCTGCTGCCGCTGCTCCACCAACCGCGCTAGCCGGATACGGCCATGCACTGCCATCACAAGCCACCGCTGACCCATGCTTAGTGAGTTGGTTCCTTTGGAGTCGTTTGATATTACCATAGGACGGCGGGTAATTTGTTGACCCAAGAGCCCCCTGCGTCCTCCAACTTGGTCTTCAGACCGTGGAGTAGTGTGCAATTTGTGACCTCTACCTTTCCATTGGCTTGTGGGTACGCTACCGAAGTGTGGACCACTCTGATGCTTGATTGGTGCAATATTTGATGAAGTATTTTTCGAAAAATTGGGTTCCGTCATCAGTCACTATGACCTCAGAAATGCCAAATCTACTGACTATGCTCTAGCGGACGAATTCTAAAGCGTTGTGTTTTGCGATCTTGGCTAACGGTGCAGTTTTCACCCACTTGGTGAAGTAGTTGATGTCCGCACTGATGAATTTTCTTTGCCCAATAGTAATGGAAAATGGGTCGAGAATCTTGAGCCCCCATTGTGTGAAATGCTAAGGAGCCTGAAGAGTCATCAACTCAGTGGGCAGCTAATGGTTAAGATTACCGTGGAGCTGGCAGTTTTCACACTTCTTCACGAAGTTGAGGGCATCTTTCTTCATCGTTGGCCAATAGTATCCCTAGCGCATGATTTTGAATGCTAGGTTTTTATCATCGATATGCGATCTACAAATGCCAAGGTGGACTTCGCTCAAGGCGTAGCCTGCCTCGTAAGGAGTTAAGCACTGGAGATACGGATTTGAGTATCCACGGTGATATAACCGTCCATTGACTATGGTGTACAACCGGCCATCTTCTTGATCCGCCTGACTTCGTCCACGTTGTCTGGCAATGCTCTGTCCGCCAGGTATCTCTTGTAAGGCATTATCCAACTCTCCGCGTCAGAGATCCGCATGGCTTCCTGTTCCTCAGTGCTGGGAGTGTTTAGAACTTCCCGCATGTCCTCAAGTCTTTATTACGAAGCCGTCATTGTCTCGGCAAGTTGGTCGGTTTTCAATTCTGGCCAGGAACGTGGATCGGTGGTCACATTGTCAAATCTCCGGCTAGCTTCATTCGACTTGGCAGGGTATTTGGCCAAGTGAGGGTTGTATGCCTCAAAACTCCCACTAACCTAGTTGACGATTAATTTAAAGTTGCTGTAGACGGTTAGTCATCCGACTGAGCACTCTTTAGCTAGTCTTAACCCAGCCAACAGAGTTTTGTACTCGACAATGTTGTTGGTGGCTGGGAAGTGGAGTCCATGGGAGTATTTCATCTCAAACCCATTAGAGGTCTTCAGGACCACTTCGGCTTTGTTACCTGAGTTCGTAGACGATCCCGTCTACATTGAGGACCCACTTTGGCTCTTTCCGGTGTCATTCTGCATCCTCAGTAGGCTGTTCATCTATAATTTGTATCGTGGTCTTGACGATGAAGTCAGCTAGAGCCTATCCTTTGATGGCGGGTCTAGGCCAAAATTTAATATCGAACTCTTCGAATTTGATAGCCCATTTTACCAGCCGTTCAGAAATGTCAAGTTTTTAGAGTATGCTCTTCAGTGGTTGGTCGGTCAGAATGACTTTACGATGAGCCTAGAACTAAGGCCTCAGTTTTCGGGCGAAGAAGGCAGGAGCCAAGGCTAACTTCTCTGAGCATGAGTAGCGCATCTTTGCGCCGATCAACGTCTTGCTCACATAGTAGACCGGCCGCTGAGAATCGGAGTCTTGACGTTTGAGGACAAAGTTGAGAGCCACCTCCAACATTGCCAAGTAGAGGTATAGCTCCTCTCTGTCCTTGGGTGACATCAGCAACGGTGGACTGGCCAGGTACTGCTTTAATTCGCCGAAGGCTGCCTGGCATTTTACAATCCACTGGAATCTATTTTCTTTTGTCACCCTCAAAGCCTTGAATAAAGGTTGGTACTTGTCCCCTGACTTGGCCAAGAAATGAGACAAGGCTGCCACTTGTTCGGATAGCCTTTAGACATCTTTGTCCGGATCGCCTTGATCTTCTCCGAGTTTGCCTCGATTCCTCGTTGAGAGACGATGAAACTCAAGAACTTCCTTGAGGATACTCTGAAGGTACACTTAGAAGGATTCAGCTGCATTTGATACGCGCGAAGCACCTTGAAGCACTTAGCCTAATCACTAATATGGTCATTGGTGGTCTTGCTCTTGATTTGCATGTCGTCGACGTACACATCCATATTGCGGCTGATCTACTTTTCAAACATTTTGTTCACAAGCCGCTAGTAAGTGGCACCCCGTATTCTTCATATTAAAGGATATCATCTTATAATAGTAAGTGTTTTGGTCCGTCATGAACAAGGTGTGCTCTTTATCCTCTGAGCTCATCTGGATCTGGTTGTAACCCGAGTACGCATCTATAAAGCTCAGTAGTTTGTGCCTAGAGGTTGAGTCAACCAATAGGTCGATCCTATGTAAAGGAAAGCTATCTTTTAGGTAGGCTTTGTTAACGTTGGTGAAATAGATGCACATTTGCCATTTTCCATTACTTTTTTTACCAAGACGACATTAGAGAGTCAGTCTGGGTATTGGACTTCTTTGATGAAGTCAGCGTCTAGCAGCTTTTTTACCCCCTCTCGGAAGGCGATCAATTTGTTCATGGAGTGGTTCTTCTGCTTTTACTTGATGAGCTTATGGTTGAGATCGAGGCCCAACTTATGGACCATTATTTCGGCTGAAATCCCAGGCATGTCAGCAGGCGTCCTTGCGAAGATATCAACATTCTGCCGTAAGAACATGATCAATTTGTCGCGTAGTGTCCCGATGGGTGAGCTTCCGATCTGCGTGCACCTCTCCGGGTCCTTTGGATTCAGTGGGATTAGATTAGTTACCTTACCAGATTGTGATTATTGTAGGGTTGCTTCACCTCAATGGTTAAGTTCTCCTGCCACCTTTATGCTGTTACTCGGAGCTATCTGGAACATGTAACATGTCCGCCTAGTGACTTGATCATCCCGTACTTCACCAATACCGTATGCTTTCGGAAATTTTATCTTGAGGTGCGATATTGAAGTGACGGCTTCGAACGCTGTTGGCACGGGTAGCCTAGTATTGCGTTGTACATGGATGGTAGGTCGACAACCAAGAAGGTGAGTGTACGACTCGCTGTTCCTAGGTATATGCTCAGGGTGACTTCCAACTGGATTATTCTTTGAATGGCCACTAGTTTGTTGTCAAGGCCATAGAGTGGGCATTTGGCAGGTTTCAACTGACTTTTTTTGGACCAAGTTTAAAAAACGTATCAAGGTAAAGCAAATCACGAGATTTTTCATTATCAATGAAAATTCGTTTCAGTTGGTAGTCGACGCTATCTTCTAAAATGAGCGCGGATACAATAAGGGGATATGCATGGGGGGAGATTACATGGCTTAAGTCATTATCGCTAAAACTAATGACGTTGTCTTCTGTGCGCTGTTTCTTTCGCACAGCTTGTTGCTCTTTGTGATCCGTTGGGGTCTTGGCTGGTCGGATTGCGATCATATTAACCACTCCGTCTGCGACCCGATTTTGTGGTTGGAAAGGCTTTGGTTCTTCCCCGCATAAGGCTGCAGAGCCCTGCCCAGGGTTCCTGACGAACTTGTGAGGTGGCCCCTCCAGATAGACTCCTCGATCTCCCGTTGAAGCATCTTGTAGTCTTCCATGGAGTATCCGGGAGATCGATGGAAATCACAGTACTTGGCTGGATTTCCTCCCTCTACTTTCTTAAGTGGTTTTGGCCACTTAAAGAATTTCTCCCATGGGATCTGCAGAGGACATTGGAGCACATATCGGTCAAAGGAGTCAGGTTGATCGATCCATAGTCCCTCCGTTCTGGTGCTCCAGTCCTGCGTTGCTTCTGGTGGGAGTGATCACTGCAGTGGTGCTTCCTCTTTCCCATATTTGGGAAAGAGCAAGGCTGTTTGGTTTACTCAGGATGTTTAGTCTCATTGGCCTCTTCTGCTACTGTGTAGGCTTTGGTAATAGATTTCGCCTCCCGAAAGGTTTGCGATTCTTATGTGTCAAGTGCCTGAAGAAGTCCCCATGCGTTAAGGAAGAGATGAAACTGTCAAACTTCATCTCTTCTGTGAGCCTAGGGATTCTTCTTGTCTCTGCCACGAAGCGATCTAGGATTTTTTGCAGATTCTCTTCCTACTTCTACTTGATATGGGAGAGATGCGAATGCTGCTTCTCTTCTCGGCGGCTGGAGGCAAATTGTACCCAGAAGAGGTCAAAGAGCTCTCGGAAGCTTCGAATCGAGTCTGATGAGAGATGATGGAACCAGATGTCGGTGTCTCCCTTCAGCGTAAGAGAGAAATAGCAGCACATGGATGCGTCCTCCAACCCTTGTAGACTCAAATGTGTGCGAAAATGATTGAGGTGATCTATTGGATCAACGCTCCTATCGTAAGAGTCAAGGGTTGGCATCTTGAACTTAGTCAGTATGGGACGGTTCAAGATCTTTGTCGTGAAGGGAGATCTGTCCAGATCCATGGGGTGTTTGTCATCCTTGAGCATGCGGTTCAGGATCTTCTCCACCCTCGAATATGTGGGGATGACATCACTAGTTCTTTTGAAATTGAGGTAGGTTCTCAAGTCCGTCCTTTCTCTGATGTGGTGAGTAGCTGGCCGACTACTGCTACCAGCGGATCTAATGATCCTGGAGGCTCCCTCCTGAGCCTGAGGGGAGGTGTCCGCTCTAGAATATTGGGAATTCCTTCATTCTGGACTCTCCTCTGGGGTTCTGCTGCCCAAATGTTCTTTGAGCCTTGAACGGCTTTTGGCATGTAAGGCCTCCGGAGACTCAGTATTGCCTGGCCTCCTGGCCTTCTTAGAGGGTTTCTTTTTCTTCTGGTCTCCCATTTTAGAGACCTAGTAGGGACTATTATGGGTGGAGCCCCCTACTGTGCGTTTTCCTAGCGGGAGTAGAGCATTTGGAGTATTCTGTTCATATTGCTCATGCTCTCTGTTAGATTCTGGAAGAATGGTGCTGGTATACTATTGACCATCCTGTTGACCTAGTTACTAGTAGCGTGGCCCTGGTTGAGTGAGGTCACATCTCTAGCGGGATTGCTAGCTTGCGCCATTGTATTCACTATTCTCATTGATGGAAAGTGATGCTAAGAAAGTGAAACTAAGCGAGGTTGCAGAGAAAAGTGGTTGGCTTTTTGCAAGCTTCCCACAGATGTCGCCAATGATGTATCATGAATTCAAGTTTCGAATAGATTCGACTCAAGTTGGTTGTTTGAGTTCGGCTCCATCTACTGAGTCTAAATCCTGTACATTATAATTACAAACAGAAGGTTAGATGATGGTTGGATGTTGTTTCACCGTAAACACTCTAACGCTCAAATCAGTAAATAGCCTTCGAATTAAGAAGGTAAAAGTAGAGAATGCAAGAAAATATAGAGAGTATTTGAGATGGGTGAGTGCTCTTATTGAGAGAAGCTTTATTGATTCATGAGGAGCGTTAACTCTAAGCACTGTGTTCGTTGTAAATGTACTAACAAAGAGAGAAAGAGAGAGCGTTTGTAGTCTGAAAGCGTGTGAGCTTATTGTGGGCGACTGATTGCGTTCCCCGGAGTGAGAACTCTATGGCATTTTATAGTCGTTGTGCTGTGATACTTTTCTTGTGCAGAAGGGCTTGATTACTGCGCTCTATTGGGATTGCTGCCTTTTCTGGCGTGGAGCCTTTATGATAGTAACGAGTGTTGCCTTTGATTACTTTCCTTTTATGTTCTGTAACCGTTATGGTTTACTATAAATAGGAGGAGGATTCTGATGCTTTCCTTCAGGGCTGTGCGTTGAATCTGTTGATGACCGTTGCCATTGAGATTGCTTTCTGTGGAGAGGGCGAAATCAGGGGAGAGGACCGTTGCTAGTTGCGGACGGTCTTGTGGGCCAAATTCGGCTTGTCTCACTTGAGACATGATTTTCAGACAGTTAGTTGGGCCTGCTGTCGGTCAACGAAAACGTTGACCTTCTCGAAAGCAAGTTGTCAGTCCTACTATTGGGTTTCTTCTGGCTCACTTAGCCTTACGTCCGGTCAACGGTGGACGTTGACCGTCCAGGCGTAAATGGGCCGTTGCAGATCTGGGCCGTTCCTCTTTCTTGGGTTAGCGAATTATCGGCGTACCAATCAGTAATAATCACTAATATTTTACCAAGTATAGAGTTTTAATTCAAAATAAAATTATAAGGTGTTTTACAAATGACAAATAAATATGCCTTTAGAAGAACACATGAATAAGATGCATCCATTACATGGAAACATATTGAAACATTTGAGGCTTTGGCACATTGCACATTTCAATTTCATCTACAAATGCTTTCTCATAGCAGGGAAAATTTTGATGAAGTGCCTTTTACTATGAAGATGGGAACGAATGGATAATGTTTCAGAACGCCCAATAGAAGCCACCAAGGGGTATTGTGATTTAACAATCAATTGATTTGTCACATCATTAGATGTAGTATTAGGATGTGACCAAATTATAGAAAGAACGTTAGCCCATATAATATGTAAAGACCTAAGAATTCTGAAAGTATACTTACCGTCTCCAGTATGAAGATTAATTCTGAGCTCCACCTTTTAGTAGTGCCTTCCATGATTATAGCTTTATCGTAGAAAGCTTTGTATCTATATTATCATACTAAATTGAATAGCAAGTGTCATCTCTCGAAAAGAGAAAAACAAAATGCATGTATAAACATTATCACACTTTCAACAACAATATGTAACAACAGGAGTAACGGAAAAAAGCTCACTAGAACTAATCACTCGAAACCACATATCACATGAGCCACAGAAAAAAGATATACATGCATACACACACACATATATATTTATCACACACACCTCCTTTAACATAGGTACAATATTTTCTTTTTTTAAGTTTAGAAAATGATCTGGAAAATATGAATTTTGGAAATAAATTTCTAATTTTATTAATTGAATAATTTATTTAATATCATAATATTTTTATATTCTAAATTTATTCGGAATATAAAATAGTCAAACAGTTAAATTTATAAGGTAACTTTGGTAGAAATGTTGAATAAATAATAATCGTTTATTCATTTCATTTGGTGACCATGCTATATTGGTAATTATTACTCATGATTTATAAAATCTCTCGATTAATTATTACAATTAATTAATTCAATGAGATTAAAGGGTTTTTAATTCATTTATGCATCTTTCATCTATTACCTTTTTACTCTAATAGCGTGCCTAATGGGTCCCACATATTTAATATAGTGCTCATTGTTACTTAAAAATATTATTGATAAAATATTGACTATGTAAGTGGTGTAAATAAAAATTTAAATGCTTCTTAATATTCCCTTAATTTACTGGAAGCCTTTTTGACTCTCCTTGGTTGAGTTAATTAAAAAAGGGGAAGAGAAACATGAAAAAGGCAGACTAGTCGATAGAGGGGAGAAGGAAGCAAATATGTCACCTTGGGCTCTTTTTAAATTGTATTTTTCTACATTCAGTTAGATTGAATGGTAGAAGAATTATCATTGTGATGACATTGTGTTACATTTTCTGTGTACTTTTCCTTTTATTATGCGTTAGGATAATCATTCTAAGAGCGTTAGTACACATAATTTATTGTTTCTAATTTCATAAAAATTAATAAGCATAAAAAAATAAAATATATGTAATGATACTGAACACATATGCGGGGGACTATTATTAATTTGAACAACATATTTCACCGCATCTTATGTATTATTTTATGCATATATTATAAAGATTTGATAGTGTTACGTTCTGGATCCGCGGGGTCCAATCAGATCCGTAGTTTCCAGGCAACACGAATATGTGAGGTGTTGGACACGAGATGAAGATTGAGATCGGATCTTTTACGTGGAAAACCTCCTCGTGAATGGGGATGAAAAATCACGAGGCTCTGGGCCTTAGAAATGCTTCACTATTTGGGTTGAAGTCTTTCTAATCTGATGTTTGAGTTAATCCCTCCTTGTATGCATTATTCAGATCTCTTTTTAGGGTGTACCGCTCGCTGGAAGGCTCTATTATTCTTTATGTTCTGTTTCGCAGGGAAGAGAGGGATTCAGGGCCGAGAGGAAGTGGGCATTTTGCCTTCTTTTTGGAGGAAATTTTGGGAAAAGAGAATCCGGTCCCCTTAGAGAGGGACTTTGCTGGGTATTTATAGGGAAGATCAGGCCGTTTGGGAGGAGATGCGTGGCAGCCGTCGGATGGCCCAGAAGCTGTGCAGTGTCCCACTGGCCTCATTAATGCTGCTGACGTACGCGGGAATGCATGCGGCTAGCGCCGCTGGTAGGCCTAGGTGTGTCAGTCAAGGTGGTCTAGGCATTAGTCCCCGATTTGACGGGCGTGCTCTGTTTAGATGGGACCGGGCGGTGGTTGCAGGTTTCCTGAGGAATCGCAAAATTGCTTAGTGGCATCCTTCGCCGAGCATAGGGTAGTCTCGTTTTCGGGGTGGGCTCCTCGTGAGTTCGGACTCGTAAGAGGAGGGCATTCTCTTGGAGGATCTTAAGGAAAAGTCCGGAGCCTCTTCTTGACCTCTCGGGCGTCGAGACTGTTGTTGAGGGCTTCTAGGGTTCTCACCGTTAGTGTCTGTGCACTTGGGTGTTGCTGGCGTTGTCCTCGAGCTTCCTTATGAGCGGACGGGACCTCTTGGACTTCTACCGTGGTCTTGGTCTTTGGGCCATTCGTCTCTCGTTTGAGCTTTTCTTCTGAGCCGTGTTTTTATGGGCCTTTATACTTGGGCCCAACATAGCCCCCCATGCCAAAGGGTCCGAAGTTCTCGGCCATTTGGCATGATGTCACTGGTCTTCTAGAGGAGTTGGCAGCTTCTTGCTTGATTGTGGCCGTGCGCGTACTCATGACTCGACACGGACGTTTCTGAGTGGGTCAGAGTGTGGCAGTGTATGTTCCGGATCGGGCCCTCTATAATGATCGTCTGAGCAAGTGCGCCCTTGTGGCGAGGACGGTGTTGAGCTCGATGGGAGGCGATTCCAGGGCTTCTTCCGGGTCCGAGGCCTTTTCGCCGCCGCCGCTTCACTTCCCTGTGGAGCATTAAATACGGTATCTGGTTGATGTGATGCACTGACAGGCGCCTTGGGAAGGAAAGGCCATCATCCCTCTGAAACGAATGGCCGGTCGACGTGTGGCAAGGGTAATGAGTGCGCCTTTTGCACTCCAGGGGTTATTTAAACGCCTCCTTGCTCCGATTTTTGATCTTCGCGTCTGCTTCTTGTCTTCTCCTCTGAGTGTTGAGGCCTTCTATTTGTTCTTCGTTCGAGTTTCTTCTTCACTTTTGTTTTTCGACGTTCATGGCGCCTGGGGTGAGAGAGATTGCCTCTACGGTGACGCTCGACAAACTTACGGAGATTCGAGCTCGATATCGAATCCCTCAGGATGGCTTCATTACCGTTTACGAAGTCCACCTCAAAGGCGGGCTACGGTTTCCCATCGCGGAGGAGCTCTACGACATTATGAGGGCACTCAGGGTGCCTCTCGCCAGGCTTCAACTAGATGCAGTGAGGATCTGGTGTCCTTGTGCGTTTTCTTTCGGTGTTACGAGAAGCTCTTAAATGCTGTTACGGTCAAGGTGATGTTCCGCTTTACACAGAACCTTGACTGGATTGTAATGACTCCCCGCCCAAAATTTTCCTTGATGTGCGAAGGTAACTTGGACTCCACGAAGTGGTGGAAGGATAAGTTTTTCTTCCTCGGCGTTCAAGAGCACTGGGCCATCCCTTTTAAGTGGGGGAAGGTGGCTTGCCAGTATAGCTCTGACCCTTAGAAGGAGGACAGGGAGAATGTGAAGGTGTACACGGACTTGGTGCTGGCCAACCTGTGGACCTTTCACCTGAACAAGCGCAACATCTGGCTGTCCCCTGAGAAATTCAAGGAAGTCAAGTGGGGACCGCGGGCTGAGACTTCTGGCACAGCTTCTTCCAAGAAGTCCAAGGAGGGACTGAGGAGGAGAGCTGGGACACTAAGGATCGAGGGTCCCATTGACCGCCTGGGTGGAAACTTCCTCGCCGAGAGTTTAGGGCTCTCAGTGGCCGGCGCTGAGCCTTCCTCTAGTGATGATGACGATGATTTCAACATCGATGATCTGAGCGACGATGACGTGGCTGCTCCTCTGATTAAGAGGTCGAGGACCGGGTCTTTGCCAGAGTCCTCGGGGTCTGGAGGCTTCGGCTTCACTTCCACTGCTAATCTTCCGGCCGAGTCCTCGGGAGCCATTGTTCAGGTCGTGGAGCTTCCGGACGTCCAGCCCCCCTATGACGACAATGACGATGATGTTCCTTTAATTAAGAGACCGAGGACTGGAGTCTCTCTTCCGAGGTCCTCGAGATCTGAAGGTCTCGCCTTCACTTCCACTGCTAATCCTCTTGCTACACCCGTGGGGGTGCTTGTTCAGACTACGGGGCTTTCGGACATCCAGCTCTCCGGTGATGTTTTTGTCCTCGGAGCTCTCGCTGATTTGCCTGGTGACGTCTCGGACAGGATTGATTACCCTTCCGAGGACATAGGAGGCGGGAGCATCATGGTGGACTCTGAGAGGGGGATGACGGCTGAAACGGTCTGAGAGGTGGTGAAAGTCGAGGACCTAAGTGTCGATGAGCTCATGGCCCTCGATCCTTCTGAGCACCCGACTATGGTCAAAGTCGAGCGATCGTCCGAGTTTTTTTGGGACGTTGATTTTGAGGCAGGCTCTCCGGTGCCTTTTATAGCTGCTGAGTCCGTATCTGAGGTGGCGCCTGCGGGGCTTAGGAGCGGTCTTCAGGAGTCCGAGACCCATGGGGAGCTTGGCACAGGGGACGATCCTCTCGTTTCTAAGGTAATCCACTGTTTCCCTTCCTGCCTTGCTTATAGCTGTTCGTATCATGATGAGCTTTTCTGTTGCAGCTCTAGGGTCTGATTACTGGCCTCAGTGAACTGGTGGGAGTGATCGCCCAATCCCGTCTGGAAATGGGGTCTTCGAAGGCCGCCCACGAAGCGCTTGGGCGCGGCGGAGCGGGCCGGGCTAAGGAGAAGATCGCCTCTTTGGAGGACATTGTCAAGCTCCTGCGGTTTCGGCAGGGCCTCCTCCACGATCGGATCCTTCGCCAGGAGGAGAGGTTGAGGACGTCATGGGGGATTGGCCGAGATGGCTCCGGTGTTGGGACGGGGAGTTCTCGGGACGGCATCCGTGATGTACGCCGAGTGGCACGGCTGGTCTGTCCGCAATTTCCTATAGCCGTCCTTGACCCTAGGAACGCTAGTGCCTTGAGCGTAGAAGACTTATACGACGTTGCTAGTAGGCCTTTCCCTGGACCTCCTCGGGCAGGGCCTGGTGGTGAATCTCTTACGCCCGAGGAGCTTGTTTCGGCGGACCAGGCGGGATCTTCAGGAGCACAAGAGGCTCAAGGAGGGAGCTGAGGGGCGCTTCCTTGATACGTCGTTTCTTTTCTTATTTTGCTGCACTTGTACACAAATTCATTTTTATGAATAAGACTTGTCCTTTTTGCATCAGAGCTTCGGACGTTTCTTTTATCTTGTTTGTATGGGCGTGTCTCTTTTTTCTCTTTCATTTTGTGGCACAATATATGGCGCCTAACTCTTTAGCTTTGAGCGCGTGATCTCTTTGAGATCCTTGACCCTTTAACTTCTTGGGTTTGGGCGTGCGATCCTTTTAGAATCTTCTAACCTTTACCTATTTACTCTTCTGACCTCTAGGTCCGACTTGGGCCTGCTGGCCACGACCGAGTTTTTTTGAGTTCGACCCTCTCGGGCTCGGCCTGGGGCTTTGCCGGTCGGCAATGCAGTTTTTGTTGCCCGACCTCGGGTCCGTCTGGGCCGCCTTGGCAGCCCAAGTCTTTGTGTTTTGACTGGGCTCCTGGGCCTAGGACGACCGGCCACAACTGAAGCTCGGTTGGCCAAGTTTTGGGGTTTGACCTTTGGGGCCGCCTCTAGGGCTGCTCGGTTGAGGTTTTGTTTTGACCTTTGGGACCGGTCTGCTCTGAGTTGGGGCTCGGTTGGTAGGAGTCTTTGTGTTTTGACCTGGGGCTCGGCCTGGGGACCGCTCGGTCGCAGCCCAGGGTTTTTGTGTTTTGACCTCACGGGGCCGGCCTGCAGGACCGCTCGGTCGCGGTAGAGTTTTTGTGTTTGACCTCTGGGGCTCCGGCCCTGGGACCGCTCTGTCGCAGCTAGGAGTTTTGTGTTTTGACCTCTCGGGGCCGGCCTCTGGGACCGATTTTTGTGTTTGACCCTGGGGGCCTCGAGTTTGACTCGAGTTTTGACCGGGGGCCGGCCTCTAGGGCCGCTTCAGGCCACTGAAGCTTTTTGTTGCACGACCACCGGGGTAAGCTTTTGGGGCCGCTCGGCAGCGGCGACAGTTTTTTGTTTGTCTTGTCGCGAGTTGCTTCATCATGGGTGAGGAGCATGAGAATGCCAGAATAGGCGTAATGAAAGGATGTTTTCATTGGCATGTGTTTTTACATTGAGCGGCCCTGCAAGGCCTTTTCTCTCCTTTTTTTTTCTTTTACATCAGTCCGTGCGCTTGGGCCTTCATGCTCCTCTTTCGCCGTCTCCTTGGTTCTTGCGATACTGACTTTGGGCATTTGGCCTTGTCAGATTGGCGCCTGGGGCGGGTGGTCAGGCATGCTCCACGCCCATTATGGCCTTGCCCTTTGAGCGGCGCGATCGGGTGCGCCCGGGTCGTGGCAGGAAGCGGTCAAGATAGCCCTCCATTGCGAGCCCCTCGATTTCCGCCTGGAGCTTCCGGTAGTCCTCGGTGTCATGGCCACGGCTGTAGTGGTAATGGCAGTACTCCCACTGGTCACCTTCCTCTGGATTCTTCAACGCCTTAGGCCATCTTAGAAACTCCTCGTCCCTGATCTACCTCAGGATGTTGGTGAGGGAGTCAGTGAGAGCAAGTGGGCACGAGGGCCCGTCTCTTCCAAGGACCATCCGCTCGGGCTCTTCTTGCCCGGACGGCCCTTGGGTCTTCCGCTGGGCGCTCGCCCTTCTTTTTCCTTCCCCTGTCCTTGGGGGAAGGGGGTCTTCTGGTCCTCCCGGCTGACTTGTTTCGTCGGTTTTGGGCCCGAAGACTGTCTTCCAGAGTTTTTTGAGCCCTTTCTTCGTCGGGGCCTGGCTCATGGACTTTTTTCTGTTAAGGTAGTCCCTCAACTTGCTAGGAGTCCTCGTCGAGTGTTGCCTCTGGGGCGCTGCTGGATGCGGGCTTTCGTGGTGCGGGCCCCTAGATTGCTCATCCACCTTCTCTCGGAGGGTATGGACGGCTCTTGTGAGGCTATTCACCTTCTGTACTAGCTTGCGTACGCTAGTTTCAGGGCCGCCACTCACTCTGCCACCCGATGGGAGGCACCTATCGTAGCGCTCTTCTTTCCGGTGGACGTCTTGTCTTGCCGATCATCATCTTGGCGTTGGTTGTTGTAGGAGGGTGGGAAGCTACGAAGCTTTCAATCGATTTGCGTTTCCTACAGGCGGTGCCAATGTTGGGTCTGGATCCGCGGGATCGGTCGGATCCGTGGTTTCCGAGCAAAACACGAATATGAGGTGTTGGACACGAGAGGAAGATTGAGACCGGATCTTTTACGTGGGAAACCTCCTCGTGAATGGAGAGAAAAAACCACGAGGCTCTGGGCCTTAGAAATGCTTCACTATTTGGGTTAAAGTCTTTACAAAGTACAAGTTTGGGGTTAATCCCTTCCTTGTCTGTTATTTTGTATCTCTTTCTTAGGGGGTACCGCTCGCTGGAAGACTCTATCACTCTTTGTTTGTGCATTTCGGCAGGAAGAGAGGGATTGGGCGAGAGGAAGTGGGCCTTTTGCCTTCCTTCTGGAGGAAATTTTGGAAAAAGAGAATTCGGTCCCCTTAGAGAGGGACTTTGCCGGGTATTGATAGGGAAGATCGTGCCGTTTGGGAGGAGATGCGTGGCGCCCCGTCGGATGGCCCAGGAGTGTGGTGTCCGGGCCTCATTAATGCTTGGCCGACGACGCGGAAGCTATGCGGCTAGCGCCAGTAGGCTAGGTGTGTCGTGTCAGCGGTGCAGGCGTCGATCCGATTGTGAGGCGTCTCTGTTTAGATGGAGACTAGCGGTGGTTGCAGGGTTTCCTCGGGAATCGCAAAATTGCTTAGCCGGGCATCCTTGGCCGAGCATAGGTAGTCCTCGTTCTGGTGGAGCTCCTCGTGAGTTTGCGGACTCGTAAGAGGAGGTCAGTTTCTTGGAGGATCTGCAGGTAGGAAAGTCCGGAGCCTCTTCTTGACCTCTCGGCGGTCCGAGACTCAAGAGGCCAGGGTTCTCGGCCGTTCCGTGTCTCCAGGCACTTGGGTGTTCTTTGGCGTTGTCCTCGAGGAGCTCATTTATGAGCGACGGGCCTCTTGGACTTCTACCTTGGTCTTTGGGCCATTGGATTATCTGCCTCCTCGTTTGAGCCTTTTCTTCGAGTGTTTTTATGGGCGCCTTATTATGGCAACAGGATAATATCTTATTTATTATAAATATTGAATCTTCATATTAGGTATATTAGTTTAATCGATTAAAAAAACTAAAACATTAAAAAATTAAAATTAAAAGTTTGATGCGGTTTGGCATTAATTTTTTTTTTACAATAACTTCATTGGAGCAGGATTACGAGGGAAGATATAAAGCCAAATTCTTCCTGCAGGATGCCGTGTTCACAGTCGTTTTGATGAAGAAAAATAAGTGAAATTATTCGCGCAATCATTGTTACAATAATAAAATTGATTAAACCTTTAATTAAAAAAAAGAAACAATAAACTGGTCTATAATAATTTTTTAATTTATATTTTCAATATATATCCTAAAAACAAAATACATTTTCTTTATTTTTTAGTATAGACAACTCAAAGTATATTTTATTTTATTTTATTTTTCTTCATTAATTTTTTTGTCTTATTTCTTTTCGATCTAATTCCTTTTGAACCATAAATTGTACATTGCTGTTTTGGTACTTTTTAGTGGACATGCTTTGATATTTAAAAATAAATAATTAAAATTATGTCAAATAATTTTAATAATTACTCAATTATTATTATTTATTTATTTATTTATTATTATTATTATTATTATTATTATTATACCTTATCCTCAAGCGAATGTGAAAGTTGTCCACGAAAAATACGTAATTGCTCTCTAATTCGACCGCGTCAGGTCCCTTCCTTCTCCGCTGCCTTTCGACCTACTAATCTTCTTTCCTCGCTCTTCTGTTTTCCATCATTTCTTTTGACCCACTTCTATTTCTCCAGCCGCTTCTACTTTCTTATTCTTTTCTATTCTGCTTTTTGGTTTATTGCTGCTCCAGGCTCGAGCCGTTTAGGATACCGGGCATCCAATCGCTTCACATGGTAATGATCTCTTCTAGTCTGAATTTGCCCTTCTTACTGTCTGATTGTGTACACGTTCAAATTGTTGATTTACTGATCCAAATAAACTTAACAAACTCTTGTAGTGCTTCATATCTTCAATGGAAACCCTAATTTGATTAATATATCTGCGAAGGGTAATTTTGCTTGAATTTTCAGCTATCTCGTTTCTTTCATTTCTTTCATTTAGATATAAGATTAGGGTTCAAATAATCTTCTTTAGGTGCAAATTACGTGCTTTTGGGCAAAGAAACAGCGTATCAACTGTAGTGTAATACTGCTCTTTGTTTCCTGGACCTTAAACAGGTCGGAAAAAAAGAAGGGGAAAAGGTAAGTTACCTTTATAACCTTCATGAGTTATTTGGGTTTATTTGAGGAATGAAATAGAAGATCTCTTCTATTCAAAAACTTGGGCTTCTGTTCTCACCTGTTAAATTTGTTGAAGCTGAATTCAAGGTGAAACAATGATTGAACTTGTGATGAAGGTCCCAACGTTGTTGTCTCTCATTATTATTCTCTTGGCCACAGTTCAGAAATAATGCTGGGAACATCTTCTCCTAAGAAGTTTACAAACGATTCTGTTTTGACATGTACAGTGGTTACCGTCGACTCATAAAATGCTTGAAATTGCTAATTTTATGATAGGGAATATTTTCAGGTTTTAATAAAAATAATAATCAGTAGGAATTCGATGTTTAATCTCTCTGGGAGTTTTCTTATTGTGTAGTTCTTTTGTACAGTTATGATGCTGAAGTTTAAGGTTTTTTTTTATCTTCCTCTTGCCAGATATACTGTTAGATAATAGGTGCCTTAGATTGCATAATGTACATCACTCATGAAGTGTTGAGAAAAAAAGTTTGAAAAAGATAATGGAAAGTACCTTCTCTAGAATGTTTTTAATGTTGGTGACATTTTTAATCAATTTTGCGGTTGCGTTCTATTCAGTGTATGGAATTTTGTGAGGCATCTAGACTGCATTATGAGGAGATCAAATGACTAAATAGCCCATTAGTTAATGACAAGCTCCTGTGATAAAAGCCCCAGGCGTATGAACATAGCTGATCTTTTTAATCAGTAAATTAGATTTTTGTACAAATTAAATCAAGATGCCCTTCAAGGCATCTTGTGTATACAAAGAGAGCATGTTATGATGTATAGCATTTTTATGCTCTATCTAGTCTAAAAAATGAAGTGCGAACAAAATAACATTTTTTTATTAACTAGAAATAAAGTACCATTTGTCCCGAAGGTGGAGCTGATAGAGTTATCCTTTCCTTGAGGATTTGAAATTATTCTTTGTTGAACTGTTAATTCTAAGTTCAGATAGGTCATGCAGAAGGGGTCAGTCTTGCATAAAATCTGAGCTTATTCAAGGAATTACATACCTCAGCTCAATGATAAAAGATCAATTAAATATTCAAAGCACTTTGAACTCAAAGGAGCTCTATCTGGTAGGAGTAGTTGGACATTTTGTGTGCTTATAACAGTGGGCATTTATAACGGTGGACATATAAAATGGGTGTTTATAGGTTTCTGTATGTTGTCATGGTTTCATGGGCCTCTTTGGAAATGATTCTGCATATCACAACTCATGATATGGTGTAGTCCAGTTTATCCATAGCATTGCTCTCGGTTGTAGGTGGTTTACCCTGTATGTGCTCAGCAAATGAGGGATAGTTGTTGGGCAACATTTTCTTAGCTGGGAATTATGAATTTCAAAAGGAATTTGGCTTTTTTACAGATACTTAATCCTTGGGAATAACTATTTTTTACATTAATTTATAGTATCTTTTTTTTGGAAATTATAAAAATTATGCAAGCATAGTTCTCATGTCGTGAATAATATTAATGAGATCTCACATTATCATGCTAAGAATAGCTAAGATTTTTAGAATAAGATGACATTTGTTTGATGAGAAATAGAAAGTAATATCAAAAATTTGAATTTGCTTGCTACGTGCTTTATGGATTTAGTTTGAGCTGTCAATCCTACTCTGAAACCCACCCCTCTTTTCCTTTTTTGGCCCTATGTTGCCCCATGAGGGACATGGCGATGCAAAAAGGGGAGGCACATTCAAAGCCAAAGAGATGGTACGTCATTTGCTTGTGACACCCCTTCAATGTCCATATGTATGATGCCATGGTAATGATAAACTCAGCTACCTTCGGTTGATTTGAGATTAGAAACAAGTTAGAAGACGAAAGAGATGATGGCAATGAGCAAGGTGATGATGAAGACTCTAGGAAGACTCTTGTAATATATTAGTCTCCCTTTGGCAGAAAGATAAATATATTCCTCTTGAATTTATGTTCCATAGACCCACTTGAGATGGTATGTTGCATTTGAACTGCCCTATTATGCTTATATTATAGATTTAAAAGCCAAGTTGCTTAACTTCTGTAGGCTATATATACTTGGAGGGCTATATGGGCTCGTATCATGGTATCAATCCAGAATGGCTTGTTGGTGGTGTTCTCTAAGCTTGACTGTATCACTAATATCATCAAGTCCTCATGTATTTCCCATGAGAGCTAAGTTGTTTTAATTGTCCAGTAAGCGTGGTTTTTATAGCCCATGCTGAAAGTTCTTCATATAGATGATACAACTTAATAGCTATATAGTCGGAATGCATTTTGTTTCCCTTGTTTTTAAATAGGTACAATGTGCTCTTTCTCCTCTCATGTGACATCTTGCTAGTAGGGTTTTGTTAGAAAAAAACTAGTCAAGTGCAAAATCCTCTTCCCCATACATTTCCAAGCCTCCACTAGGACACCAACTAATCACCTGACCCAATTTTCACCATTTTCTTGCTTCTTTAACTTCCCCTCTTTAGTATGCCATTCAGAAGAGTGATTTATATATTAATGGTCTCCTCAAGCACTGCTGGGTTCTCCTAACTTTGTTAAAAAGTCTGCAAAAGTAGCTAATCCATCTTTTTGATATCATCATCTGCAATAAGTACTCAGCTCTTCACCATTCTTGATACACTTCACAAGTCTTTTGTTCTACTATCTCTTGCTTTAGCTAGTCTAAATGTATTCTTTTTTCCCACCCTTGTGTCGGATCAGATTACTTATGAGTGCTTATATGCTCTGTACTTGGCCTTATCCACATCTTTTTTTGCCTCATCTTAGTACATTTACACCTATTTAGACTTCCATCATTTCTACAAACGTAGAATGCCTTTTAACAATATTCTTATAATTTCTCTTGGACTTCTTTGTGCCATCACTAAGATTTTTTTGGGATATTATGCTCCCTTTTGATTTCCCTAAAAATGTCTTTGGCTGCTCTCCAAATACTGGACAGGGCATTCCATTTCTTGTTACTTGCTTTGAGTTTCATAGTGCCTTGCTTAGTACCTTTTTCCAAGCAGAATTTACTTGTCTACCTTTAAGTTCCCCCATTTTGTACTTTGTTTATTGTACTTTTACCCCTTCCTTTCTCATTTCTTAAGATGCATATCCAAAACTAAGCAGTTTTCTGTTGCTTAATTTTTACGAAAAATGGTAGTACAATTCTGACAAGACAAAAAAATCTCTTGCCCTCTAGATAAAATGATCCCACACTTCTCCTTGAAAAGTATGTTGGCCACCATAAAATCGTAAGAAACAAGAAAATTTAAAATATCATTCATTATTAATTACTTACCCTTAACATAGCGTCTATGCACGTTTGCATTCCCATCCGTGTCTTATCCTATATGACCAATTAATACCGTATCCAATAGGGTCATTTTAGATCCCCCCCTATAAAAATCAAGTTTCTTTTAAACCTCTTGGACCACCTTGTCTAATTCCTTTTGGAGTGTCACTTCAAATGTTCTCCTAACCCTACTTTCGATTGCATGTTGCCACAAACTTCAAATCAACCATTTGGTGCCAATACTTCCCCAAGTCAAGGTCAGCCCTACTCAATCTGAGGATCCAATAGTCTTGTAGTCATCTCCAGTATTTAGCACAGGAGGCTAACAAATCAAACACTCTCAATGCGCCCCACATTTTTCACCATGACTTCGAGACTTCTACACCTTTCGGTGAAGCAACTTATAGCATACTGTTTGTTTTGCCAACGCTTAACTCACCATTAAGCTCGCGCTCCTCATTGATAGGTTCTCTTGCCTCACTTGACATTTGCACACATATAACAACTCAACCCATGGGACACCCTTGCTTTAGCCATCATTGATTGCCACCTGTGTAAGCTACTTGTGTCCACGACAAACTTTCCCCAACACCCGGGCTCTCTAGGTCTATATTTGAAAGTGGCCTTAGGCTACCATTTCTTAACGCATCTAGATCGCTCGAGCAAATATCATGCATAAACCCTCCTTTCTTTGTTACGTATCGTACTCACGAACCTTAATTGTAATCCCACATAACATGGTGTCACCTTGTTTTGTGCTTAAATTGTCGTGTGCTTCCTATTAGCTCAAGATATCTAGCTTGCATCTCACCGAAAAGACTATCCCCATGAGTATTACATAAGGTCTCCCATCCCGAACTCATACTAAGGGTCTAAAGCTCCACTCTGGATGCTATCGGCACTGTAAAGCTCTTAATCCTTTGCTGGATAGTGGCCACTCAGCATTTTGTCTCATGGACTCTCTAGGTTGTTCTATACTTTTGCTAGAGCCCATTCCCCATCACATGGTAGCTCACATAGCTGATGTCTAGCTCCCTGACGCACTACAAAATCGCTAGAGGTAGTGGAGAGCCAAACACCAACTTCCCCTGTAGAAGATTCTAACCCTTTGTGGTTTGCCTGAGTAGACATTGGAATTCCTACCTACGTTAACTGACTAAAAGCACCAACTTGACTTTCCTGCGATCCATGCTTCTGCCTCAGACTCTCTTCAGTCTTCTCAATGCTCGGGAAAAATGTCGTTTGATCCGTTAGAACTCATTCACCCTGCGTCACTGTTGGAACCAATAGTACTGTGATGCACACTCACATTGTCAACATTGACAACCCGCAACTTAGTCACCCATGTCATCACCGCTTCAAGGCTGCATCCATCGAGTCACAAGCTCACCTCTGGGTGCTTGTTTAGAAACATGTCACGTGTAATACCTGTACTGTCCTGGCTTGCTGACTCATCGACTCATAGATCTCGACGCATGCACTGATGATACTTTGGATTCTTCTCCTATCACCATCTTAATGCTTAATAGACATAATTATGTCCCTCCTCTTCTTCGCACTAACTACAATGTCTTTTAAATAGTTATTCATGATTTTGCCAACTTCATTTCTAGCTTCATCCTTTAAGGTACCCCGATTTGTATCAGTCTTTATATCCTTGGCTTTCCTTCGCACCTACATCATCTCTTGTAGGCATGCTATAGTAATCTTTCTTCTTGTCATAGTATCTACCTCTCCTTAAAACTTAGAAAAATACTTATAATCTGAGTTTTAGTCTGATCTTATTATATTGGACTGTCCTCTTTATCCACCCATAATGAGGTAGGTCTTGCTGATTTTTGAGGGTATTCAGGAAATCCGTGACTGCAGCCAATTTACATTTTCCTTGAACGGTGAAATGTGTTGAAATTAGGGGACACACAAAGGTAATACTAATATTCTCAATTCTCAAGTCCACGGCAAAAGATTTGACCAAATACCTTATCTACAATCTGCCTCCTTTATCTATATTTGGGACCGGCCAATGCTTTGAACATAATCCCTAGGGCAACCATAGATATTAATGGTTTTTTCTCAGCTGTGGCCTAGTGCACGATGCAGGATGAATTGCCTGCTCTTTCGATAGGCAAATGTATGCAAATTTACCCATGCTTTACAAAGAAGTCTGTGATTTAGACAATGGCCTGTCACAATGGTTTAATCTTAATGTGGTCTCAAAGCTCTCCCTATGACATGATCTAGGCTTGTTTTAAAGTTATTGGTTATGCCGAAATAATAATTTCTTTTATTTTTTAAATTCCTAATCAATGTGCTAGACTCTATGTATGTTTCTGTGGTAGTGTTATTTATTGTGTATGAATATATTACTATTTACACACACCCTGATTTTAGATCATCAGTGCTTAACCTTCACATTGCGATGTTGCTCTTTTTATGAAACATTGCATTCTCATAGTTCTAGTTTGCTCACTGGATTTAATCCTTCTACACATGCAGGCTCATAGGCACACCATTGTTTTGATGCAGACTTCTCAGAACAGAGCAACTAGAACATTTATGGATTATGATTCAATAAGTCAAGCAATGGATGGTATGATGCCATCTTATTTTTGCATCTAGTTCCCTGTTCATTTTTTTTTTTTTTTAAATTTTGTTGTGATTTGAAGGCCATGGATTCAAAATGTTAAAATAGTATTTTTATAATATAGGGTAAGGCTTAGCATATTTAATCACACCCATACCATACTACATGGGAGCCTCATACACTTGGTTACTCTTTTTGCTTCTTGTTGGTTTCTATAATTTGTATGAAGCCCTCTAATGATCTTGAGGTGTTTCAAGGAGGGATTTACGTCCTTGAGTGTAGGTTATACTAGTCAATTAGATTGTTGGGTTTCAAGAACTGAGCTCTTGCAAGGAAAAAGAAGTAAAAAAGTGAGGCAGGGGTGCTTCATAAGACAACCAACTGTTCATATGGGAGTTATAGGTTGTATCTCATCAGTTCATACAAGCTAAATAATTCATCTACTAGAATGTACACCTCAGTCCAATGGCAAATTAATAAAACGTTGGTTATGATTGCCACATTTAACAGCTAGTAGTTTTTGTGCACATTATCTGTTTTCACACGTATATAGAGACATCAAAAGTAAAAACTAGGATAAGCACTTCAAAACTAATTATTATCAAAATTTAGCTATCACATTTTTTCTAATTTTTATAATTACTATTGACAATTCCTTAAATTTGGTTCGGTTGTGCCAAAATTAACACTTCCATTATGGACTTCTTTTTTCCAACTTTGTGTCATACATCTATTTGAAGCAGTTTTATATTGAACTGATTATGGTCTCCATGAATCTTATCCATCTAGTGATCTCTAACCAAATTAGATGAGTATATGCCAATCCATGTGACACCAATCTCCTGTGGCATCCATATGGCAAGTCACGTGGTTCTGCATGTCACTGCAAGTCATCTGGTTTGTCCAAAGTATGGTTGGAAAATTGTTTGCTAGGAAGTACCCATATGGGGCAAAGTAATATTGGATTGACACACAGGAGGTTGAACCTAGATTTCAGTTGACCCGCACAATTGTTGGGACCTAACTTGTTTTGTCCTGTAAAAATGATGCCATGTGGGGGGTATTTTCCACCCGATAGATCACTCAAGATGGCTAGGCTAGATGCATAAAGGCAACGAATTAACTTATTCTGTAGTAGAATTGATTCAGAAAGTTTGAAATAAAATGGAAACTTCATGAAAAGTTCAAACAAAAAAATTGGAAGTAAAAAATTGCTTTTCTTTCAGCATGGTTGTTAGGAATATAAATTTTAATTTCAAAGGTACATGATGACGTTCTTTAATGCATATGGATATCAATATGAAGATTTTGTTTCTTTATGATATCAATACGTAGTTGATGAAATTTTTAGTTTTTGCAGTTATGTGCAATATATTAATTGGATAGTTTTTGTTTTGATTTCTACTTTCTACAAAGTACAATATGCTTTTTGCTATCATTATATGAACATAAAGATACATTTCATGGCAAAGTCTTATTGATTTTTAAAGATATGAATCAAATATGAAATTTCATAATATGGAATTATTTATTTTGTCTTTACCTTCGCTTTCTACTATCTATTTTTCTGTTAAAATTGGTTTAAATGCCATTCCACTGAAGGTTTTCTCCATTAAATAGAATATATTTTTCCCCAAATATATCATATTGCAATCCTCTTTTTTTCTAAATACATCATATTGCAATCATTTTCCTTCATAAATTATATCCTTATTATAAAAATTATAGCAAATGAGAATCGTCTAATTATGGAAAATATATATATACACGTCTGATTGACATCCTCATCAAATTGATGTTGGCTGTTCGAGAAAATATAAGGAAGAGTAATCACTTGATCAAGCACTTCATGAATATAGTGACAATCGACTTCAATGCACTTGGTGCACTCACAAAAGACTTGATTAGTGTCAATTTGGATTGTCTAGTGTTGTCAGCGTGGAGTAGATTAGATGTAGTATGTGGAATCCTAAGTTCACCAAACAAGCACTGAAGCTACTATTTCTAAATAACGAAGGACATAGCTCGATACTTAGACTATGTGGAATGCTTCAAAACTCAATTTTGCTTTTTACTCTTCCAATATATAAGAAAATCACCAAAAAATATGCACCAACTAGTAATTGAGCGACGAGGATATGTACAATTAGTCCAATCAGTGTCATTGAATCCTAGCAACCGTAAAGAATTCCTTGTCGGAAAAAATAAGCTGTGACCAGACGTGTCTTTTAGTTAACGAATAATATGTTTCACAGTTACTAAATGTGTTTGTCGAGGTGCATGCATATGTTGTCTGAGCTGTTGGTTTGGAAAAGAAATAGTAGGCCTAGTAATAATCAAATAGTTCAAACTGTCTATTAACTAACGATACATATAAGAGCTAAATAATAAATTTCCTTCCTCCTATTGGAGCTTTTAATTAAGCTCCATTGGTGTTAGAATAGGGTTGTGGAACTGAAGGCAGGCCAAAGTGATAATTTTTTGAGTACACTTGTGTTGGTATAAAAGAGTACATGTAGAGGCAACATATACTTTTAGACCATGAAAATGCTGTAGCAGACTAATATCTTTCATATAAATGAAGTATTGAGATGTGTAGTTGCTCAATCAGCAGAGGGTCAGACCCAGTGATAACTATATCATCGACATATACAAGTAGGATAACTATGTCAATAGTGTCTGTTACAATATCTCAAGTGATTGTTTTGAGGAGCCTGAGTTCTTCTTGCATAGTTTAATGCCAATAAGCTTGGGTAGAGGCCTGAGAATAAGATGAAGGTATCCGTGTAGTATCTGAAATTGCTTGATTAGTAGTAGGAGAGAAACCATACCTATTGGGTGAACGATGAACCCAAGTGGCTTGTGGAGGTGCAAGTACAGTTGGATTTGGTAACAGTTTCGGATCAGGAAGAGGCCATGAGAGGAGTTTTTGGTACACAATTTCGGGTTTGAAATGATCAATAGAACTACGTAGATCATCAAAAGTGGAGAGTACAATTGAGGTGGAGTATGGGATGACTCATGTTTGGAAGTAATATTGGGTTTTGAAGATGACCACGTGATGGAAAATATGAAGCTTATTGGCATCAACATCAAAACAGACGAATCCTTTGTAAGCATTATTATATCCAAGAAATGCACACTTGGTAGATTAAATTAAAAGCTTGTGATTTTCAAATGATGGTAAGTGGACAAAGCAAATACAACCAATTGTATGAAGAGAATAATATTCTAGATAAGTTCCAAACAAATGATAATATGGGGAATCATAATACAAAATTGTTGAGGGTAAATGATTTATCAAATAAATGGCCGTAGATATGGCCTCAACCCAAAATTCAGTTGGTGTAGACAATGTAATTAGCAATTTACAAACAACATCCAAAAGATAACGATTTTTACGCTTGGTAGCCTTGTTTTGTTGTGGAGTGTAAAGATATGAGTGTTGAAAAAGAATGCCTTTTGTAGTTAAATAAGCCTGAAAGTTTTGTGACATAGATTCCCCAGAATCTAGTATAATATTTTCATATGTTGTGAAAATTATATTTCAAATATAAGTACTGAAAATTCAAAAAATAGAAAATATTTTATCTTTATAGTGAAGAAAATATGCTCAAGTGAAATGAGTATAGTTGTCAATAAAAGTCAGGAAGTACGTATAGTGAGTATGAGAAATAATTGGACTTATACCTCATATATCGGTATGAATACTTTCAAAAGTTGTGGAGGCATGGCTACCATACAAAGGAAAAGGTAAAGCTTTACTTTTACCGAGTTTACACGAATCATGATCAAAAGGCACAAAAGAATCTTTATGGCCTAAATAACCAAGTTTTGTAAGATAATTCGAAATACTAGAATTAGGATGTCCCAATCGGTTATGCCAGATAATATTATTATTTGTGACAGTGGTACAAGCTAAAAAGTGAGAGTAGGAAGAGCAATCTAAAGAGGAAATGAATGTCCTACTTTAGGCCCCTGCATGATCACCTTCTTTGACGTTTGATCCAGTATAAAGCAATAATTACAATTAAAGCGAATCTCACAAATATTATCAACAAATTGTTCAATAGAAATCAAACTCGTAAATAGTTTAAGGGATATAAAACATTATCGAATGAGAATCCTAAATTTCTAACTACAGTGATAAAGAGAGAATTGTTATTGACTACCTAAATATATTGCTGACCCTAATACTTACGAATATGTTGCAAGGCATTTGGATTGCCATCAAATGGCTCGAGGCTGCTGAATTAATCAATCAAGAGGAAGTAAGCAATCTTTTCTTTCGTTGCAACCACTAAGCAGAGAAAGCAAAAACTATTATCTGTTATACCATCTCAAGAGTGATAGAAGAGGAATGAGCATTAGGTGGATTGTTATTGATAAAAAAGCTCTGAACACCTGTAGATTGGACATCGGTGTGAAAAGCGTGAGCTCATTTATTGATGTTAAACGCAATAATCCTTAATCATATGTCATTCCTTTTGCAATAATTACATAATTTCTTATTACAATTATTTGTGATATGTCCATACTCCTTATAGCTATAGTAATATATCTAAGACTTGAACTTTCCTTATTCTTGAGTAGCATAAGCCAAAGTAACCATTTCGGGAGGTGCCATGTCTTGTGTCATGCTACTATGAGTAGCCAAATGATCTTCATGAAGAAATTCTCCCTGCAAAGATCAAGAGATGGAATAGGATTGCAATTAAGAAGATTTACTCTTTTAGTCTCGAATTATGGCCTCGTTTCATTATAAATTAATCTTTAGGCTTTTGCGTAAATCTTTTGAAGAGCTACAAGTGCGATCTTAGGATCCTTTGAATAAACAATTTCAGTATAGTCACTCTATAAATTAAGAAATCCAATGTAAAATTTTTCAACGGAAAGTTAGCTTTGTTTAAAATCAGCAATTTCTAATTCTAGTTGGAATTTTTGAGCATATTCTATTGATTATAAATATATTGGAGATAGTCTCCCTTTTTTTTAGTAGTAGTGAAGAATCAAAGATTATTCACCATATGTAATTCAATGGATCTCAACAACCATGATGTAATAAGAGTATCCTTGCTCTCTCATTGAGTAAGCTCATTTAATTTGGTCAAAATTGTAGACAAGCCATCTAAATGACCCTTGAGTTTCTTTTCCTTAACAAACAATTTAAATTGAAATTCCTCAGAGTAATTTTTACCATTAAGACAAATAATAGAGTTCTCCCTTAATAGTATAATTATTAAGAAATATACCCAAAAAGTGGAAAATACTCTTTTCAAAATCTCACCATGAGGAAAATATAATGAGAATTAAGATTGGAATTCCTTGCCAAAGAAAGTTGAATTCTTACTTAAAAAAATCTTTGTACAGTACCAACATCGTGAAAAACGAACGATGGAAAACCCACCGATAATAGTGCTCAGCGACACACCTCACCAAAATCACCGAGCAATCATCGTCGGCCATTGAGGATGAAAATATACTAGGTCAAGCATTGGCAAAAAGAGTTCATGTGATAGACTCCTACCAAGATCAAAGAAGTAGGATTTCGAATGCTCAGATGTCTCCACAGAGGATGGTGACTAACCCAAATCATCCATGACATCAAGATGCAATAGCCAAGAATCAGAATAGCTACAGTACCAAAAATTGATGGTGAACATCCAATGCCAAAGAATTCCAAGGGATTATTGACTTTCTTCAACAACCAACCAAGAGGTATTTTCCTCATAGTGCCCTGGCAAAGAGCCAATGACAGATCCACAATGGAGCACAGCTGCAAAACTGATGAAATCCAAGAAATCGAAGGAGATGATTTTAGTGACACCCGCAAAAACAAATAATTCCAAGAAATCGAAGATGGTGATTTTAGCCGATAGCTGTGAGTGAGGTATTCCAAGATGGTTTGATCAAATATTGAAGGAATCCAAAGTCGAATCAAATGAATATTTCAACCCAAATTTAGAAATCCACATAAGTATTTTATGATACACTCGAAGTTCCCTAAAAACTCCCTATGAAATATTTTGATTTACAAAACCAAACTTGAACAAAGAGAACACAGGTGTTCAAATGTCACAAAGATAGCCCAAATTTCGAAAACTCAGAAATTAGGCTCAGGTACTATGTCAAAATTTGTTTGAATGCCTCTCTATTGAGATTTTTTTTCCATTAAATAGAATACGTGTTTCCCTAAATATATCATATTAGAATCCTCTCTTTTCCTAAATACATCAAATTATAATCATTTTTTCCCTAAATTACATCCCTAATTATAACAATTACAACAAATCAGAATAATCTAATCTTGGAAAATATATATATACACATCTGACTGGCATTTTCAAGTGTGGTTAATCACTTTTGTCCTAAACTTGAGAGTATTATAGTTATATTTTTTTCCTTTTTTGTTATTTTTTATTTTTCCTGATGTATATGACTATGATTTTCTTGATAAAAGAATTGTGTAATGCTTGATTTTAGCAAGGTTTAGTTGATACTTGCCTTGTCCACATGTACCTATTGCAGAAGTGCTTAAAGAGTTATGATACAGTAGTGTTTGGTAATATTACTGAAATGACATTTAGTTGAAATTGAAGTGCTTAACATCTAATTGTTTGATAAATATTTGGACTAATTATTTTACGTTGAAAAATGTTTTGATTAATCATTTCATCTCTATTTTGATTTTGGTCAATCGTACTTAACTAAATGATTTTTTAGGGAATTATACAATTTCATCTTTCACCCATTTGGTGTCACATGTCCATTGGAAAATTCTTTTATGTCAATTTGATGTGAAAACAAAATATCCCATTCGAAAATTGCCAATAAAAAAAAAAGAAAGATATTGTCAGAAAGAAAGTGAAAACTCTCCTTTCCTCACCTTTCATCCATGCGGGCGGTGGATCGTCCCTGCCATGAATCTTTACCATTGCTATACTCTCCCCTTCCTTCACTGGCAATTTATCTCCTCTCCTTTCCCCCCTCCTGTAGCAGTCCACACCATCCTCACGACCCTTGCTCTTCTCGTGACCAGTGTGTGACGCCTTCCTGTCTCCTCCTGCACCATCTCTCTGTCACTCATCCTCTGCATTTTCAACCCTTTGATTTTCTTCCCTTTTTCTGTTATTCTTGCTTTTGTGGCCATGAAAGGCCATGTGTTGCCATTACTGGAGATGGCAATTCTAGGCTTGGCATCACCAGGAAGGTGGCAGCAGCAGCAAGGACTGTTTTGGGGGAGAGGCTCTTGCTCAAATCTATGGGGACCAGATCTGGCCCATGCCTTGTCCATCACCAGAGGTGCACCTTCAGAAATGTGGTGGGGGAGAGCAATTACAAGGGAAAACAGAGGGGATACGGTGGTGCTGCGAGGTGAGGATGGGTTTTACTGAGTCCTTCCTTTATGATAGATTTTTGTGCAATTAAACTGAAAATAATGAAAAGCAGGGAGAAGATGGTAGAAAGGGAACCTTGTTCTTGGGCTGACGGTTGCCAAATGATCGATCTCGCATCTCATACAATCCAATTCAAATCCATCATCTGAATGAGCTTCTGCAGTTGTGGTACACATGATTTCTCACAAATTTTTGAGATGATTAATTTACCAACACTTATGATTGTGTTGGTTCTAGTCACCTATGGTTCTGGTACGCCAGAGGGAGGAAGCAGGAAAGGGAAGGATGGGAGGGGAAAAAAGGTTGTGGGGTTGGGGTCTCTGAGGTAGAGGGAAGTTCAGAAAGTATTAACTTCCTTTTTTATCTCTCTTTGGTCTTGTTTGATATTTAAAAAAAAAAAAAATTGATTTGGATGAAAATAAGGGCATTTTTGTTTTTTTTCGTGGGGCATTTTGCAAATTGTAGAGAGTAATGGGTGTAATTATAAGAAATCCAGATAGCTGGGATTTTCTACTTTGGACAAAATATAGAGGGTACAAATATTTATCACTGTCTAACCGATGTCCCTGTTAATTAGACTCGGGTTGAGAGCTGGATAGGAGTGAACACTAGGTGTGAGACTAATCTGTTATCTGAAATTTTGGCAGATGCTTATGCTGATTTGAAGAGTCCAGTTGTTGTACCCACATCCTAAGTAAAGTTGACTGTCCAATAGAGATACTTCAGGGAAAATAGGAAATCAATGACAATGATTGTGTTTTCCAATGTCCTCAATGTGCTATTGCTTTCCATTGGTGTCTCTTGAACTAGTCTGCTGTTTGCAGGTATCTGTGGACTGTATGAAAGGAAGCTGAAGGAGCTAAATCCAGCCATCAGAAACATCACTTACGATATAGACGATTTATACAATTTTATTGATGGGCTTGCAGATTTGAGTGCATTAGTGTATGCGTCTCTCCTCCTCAAAGTTCCTTTAGATCGTAATTTGCACCTTTTTTTTGGATATTTCATGAGATGTGCACTAGAAACCAACGGTTGTCTAAATTTGATTAATTTGATTCCAAATTTTCAAAATTTCTTGCCTGTGATTAGCCAAGAAGGCATGCTGCTTCTTTTGCTTTTCCATGTTTAAGATGAGTCCAGAAATGTTCTCAACAATTTCCATCTTAATCTGTCATTCTCAACAGAATTTTCTTCAACAAATTTCCTTGTTGGTGTTGGCTATATAAACTCTGAATATAAGTTGGTTAAGACAATCACTGAAGGTTATATCATTTAGGTAGTGTTCGTAATGAACTGGCAGTCGGCAGTTATTTTTTTATGCTCTTTTGAATTCCAAAGTAATTATGGATTCCCATTGCTTAATGTCCTTAGATCCGTTCCATTTTAGATTCTTCCTATATTTCCAACTGTAAAGAGATAATTTAGACTATTTGGATTATAGGATGGATTCAACACACACAATGCATCATCATAGCCCTAGCTGCTGAAAATTGTTAGGATAAAATCCTCACATTTAAGAATACAAGAGAGGATAACAAAAGGGAGGACCCTAACTAATAGGACTTAACTGTGGTGCTGTTTAGTTGTCCTCTCAAGCTCCCAATGGTGAGGATTTTATTATAATAATTTGGGTGGTTAGGATTGTAAGATGAGTATAATATGTGTTAATGTGTTGCCATAATTATAGCCGTTTAAGTTATTAGAATTAAATTTTGATAGTTAAAATGTAATTTTGGAGGACTCACACCTAGGACTGAAATTAAATAACAATTGCAGCAACGACTTCGTGAATTTGGGTTTGATCTAGCAGAGCTGATGGCTTTTTTTTTTTTTCTCTTTTTTTAGTTATGATCATTCCATCCAGGCTTACCTGCCCTATGATCGGCAGTGGATCAAACAGAAGACATTTCAGCACCTCAAGAAATTGGCAGCTAGGTGAGGATTACTTAGCAACTAATACCGGTAACGTGTTGCAGGTTATTATATGAAAGAACATATCTAGTTTGCTGAGTGCTTACATCTGGAAACAAGTTGCTTTTATCTGAACCTTAGTTGGCTGGGCTTTTTCTTGCCATAAATGTGTATTATATTACTACAATTTTTTTTTTTCCCCCTTGTTGAAACAATGTGGGGTTGTTTGCATCACTTTATGAGTAGTGTTATGAGTCTACTCTTTGGAGACACTATGGAATGATGTGGTATAACATTTGTTTATTAATACTGACAGATTCATATAAGAATAAATAAACCAATGAACATTATATCACCTGAGGATAATTAATTTTTTACTATGAGATATCCATCCTGCCACATGGTATCTGCAATTAAATGAATATTTATTCCTGCCATCTTATAGAATCTGCCATTAAATGAATCCTCCTTATTAAAATGCATAATGAGTTTGAGGCTGTAAGAGGAATTTTTTATAAATTTTGGGATATATTGATTTGAAAACATCCTCCGTCGGTCAAGTATCACACAGGACACACCAAATTGAACGCCACCCCAAAAAAAAAAAAAAAAAAAACAAAGTAGGACTGAGTGTGAAGGAATAACGAAGTGAATATTTTTTTTCTCTTTTGGTATTTCCCATAATATACAAGGGTCTACCGAAATTAATTACTCATCTCTGTTCCTGCTCTTGCAAGTGCTCAATTTGGGAAGTGTATTTTACCCAAAAAAAGCATTACTATGTAAACCAGTTATAACGGTTGGGGTTTGATTTGGATACACATAATCCGGTATAACGGAATAAAATCTGAACCTCTTGTCAATTGTCAGTCATGAAAATTGTGAGCATATGAACTATAACAATGTATAATGATTTTTAATGTAAAATTTTTTTTTCAATTAAGAAAAAAACTTTAAAATAATCCGCTATAAAATTGTTAGTTATAAGAATTCGTTCTAACATCCCTTTACTACAAACTCAAATGAAAAATGGGCGATTACAATTTTCTCTTTTTTTTTTTTGATAAGTAAGTAAATTTGAATTAAAATGTAAAAACTTATAAAAGAAGCCTATATTTCAACACCTAGTGTTTTGTCAACTTGAATGTAGAATATAGAGGCTAGGGCATCCCTGAGCACATAAAACAAGTCATAAATGCAGATAAAAAACACCCGACGACGTTATCCATCCACCAAAATCAGCACCCTTTGACATAATCGAATCCTACAGGCTTAACCAAGTGCTTCATGTAAATCGCTCGCCTCTATTATGATCTCGTACTTGGACCATTGAAGTTATAAGTGCAAGGCAACTCATCCTAGAATCTCACATTGCTACAGTAGATACTCGGACAAAACCCACCTTGGCCCAATTGAAACAATTACGGCTACTTACCAAAAAAAAAAAAAAATTACCGTCCAATTGAAATACCACCTCTATTGAGTCGACAACCCACAAGAAAAATATAACGAGAAATAAGAGTAACCAAACGAAAATATATTTCTAGAAATTACATTTAAAATGACGTACCCAACCTTGACAAATAACAGAACTTAAATCGGATCTCAATTAAATGCTGAATATTTTTCTCCTCTCTTTTTTTCTCCTTTTTCTGTGCGGCGCCCCTTGTGGAGACTGATTTCAAAATCCTTAACCATAAATCGCATTTGTTGGATTTTATAATCCCAGGCTATGCTTGAGCGCAAGGCAGGTGTAACTTGAGCGTCGATGACTCTGGAATCTGCGCTCAAGCGTGGTGTCCTAGTAGGTAATATGGAATTGACGTTCAAGCTCTACTCGAGCGAGTCTCAAGCGCCTGATTCAGCCCTTGCCTCTAAGCCGCTCGCCACACGCGAACAATTCTATTCTCGCACGAACTCATACGATCTTCCAATAACTTTTCGTTTATTGAGACACCCAAAAGAAAATGACCGTAACCCAACAATAACTAAATTTAATAATTTTATTTTACTGTTGAAATATATCCACCAAATGAAATGGCGCGTTTGTTGAGGGAGAGGATAAATTGGAGAAAGAATTGAAGAAAAATCGATAAAAACTGAGTTACAAGAGGTGCACGAGATTTGCCAAAAATCAACGAGGCCAAGGTGAATAATGAAAAATATGGATATATATTTAAATCGAGATTTATCTAAGTGATGATTATTTGATTTGAGATCCAAGATCAAATATTTCAACCCTGATCCTACATACCACCAATAATAAAGTGAACATCGCTTTTAAAAAATCACATCCGGTGCCTGAGTATCAAATTGAGCAGCGTAAGAAGGTTAGAAATTTTCATACTTTCTTAAAATTCAACCCCAAAATTCCTGGGGTTGGTAGTCTGACGTGGAGATTGTGGGGACTTAACGAGAGATGGTTGGCATATGGGAAATGTTTCCCTTGTTATATTGGCGTCGATGAATATTTGGTCATTGGACAAAGAGTAATCTAACCTTTTGTACTCGTTGCTTGCTTGAAGGAGTATCAAAATTTTCTACGAGGCAGGAAGCAGGCATTCATTTTTTTTTTAACGTTTATTAAAAATTGTTAAACTGTTGAATTAATATTTATTTTGTTAATCTTACTTATACAGCATTAGATATTATTTTTTAACTTGACAGACAAGAGTTGTGATAATAGATAGTGTTTCTCAACATGGCAGATGGGTTGTGACGAGTGTGGGTCAATATGTCACCTGTAGACCAGAGACGTGGCCAATTAATCATTGTTCGTTGACAAGTATTGACGTGTTCTTTGGCTTCCACATGGACATTCCGATACCTTGTTGCGACCTCTCACCGGGTGATCTTGTTCCTTCTGTGCACACGACAACCGAGGAATTCTTTGGTTCTGCCCTGTGCTTCCGAACTTGAGGGGCATACGACCCCAGCTCTACCGCAACTTCAAGGATGGATCCTATGTTTGAGGAGATGTTGGAATAGAAAGGATCGGACTAACAGGAAGGCACCAAATCACACACACATAGTAAACAAAGCAGCAATAAAGAGAAATAAGACAGAGTAGAAATGCATCGAGATTTTATATGAAAAATCGTTTCAAAATAAGAAAAAAATTACGGGACACTTGATCCACAAACAAATCCATTATGTGAAAATGGTTACAAAAATTGCACGACTATACAAGCCCTTGAGGCAAAGGTGAAAAATAGAGCTCGAGAACACTCTGTTTTTACTCACTGAACTTCTTCTCTTCACTTTCACATTCTTTGTAAATTTCTCCTACTTTCACTCTATGATACACACCACCCCTCTCATAGACACAACACAATATATATACAGGGTGTTGAAAATAACGGTCAAGCCAACGTAGAGGACACACGTACAGGTAGCAGTCTGGCGCACGTACGACTCTGCAATGGCGCTGCAGATTGTTGTGCCCTGCAGAAGATCATGCTTTATAGAAATGGCGCCCATTCATCAAAGATTGCGTATATTCTCCAGAAATCACGCGTGCCTAGTCAATCTTTTCAGCTGACATCTACGTGTGCTTTCTGAGTTATAGACCCCGGGCCTTCAATGATACCTCCAGGCATTGCCCATGAACCTCGGATCTCAACCAATGACCTCGGGTGTTATTCATAGTTCTTGTCATTAGGTTATATCCTCGGTCTTCACGTCACTTAACACATGTACGTCATTAGAGTCCTCGTGCGTCAACTGAGAAAAGCCTTCGGACATTACATAATGTCATCGTCTATTTTCAGAATTCTCTGACGATTAGCTTATAAGTTCGAGGACCACATTTGCACAAAAGTCCGCGGTCATTTTCTTACAAGGGAGTGACCACAACAGATGTAATGCTGAGAGTTGCCTCATCAGCCACTGCCACTGCTTGGTGTCCTTTCGGTTCCCAAGTGCCTTAATCCAACGCCACACATCAATCATCTTGCGGATGATGATACGAGTACGACCTGGTTGCTCATCATCATGCGCCCCGCTTCCTTATAAACTGTGGCTTTCGCTCCTAGAAAGACGACTTGACGATTTTCCTACGAAATTTATCCCTCCCTCGTGATGTTCTTCTGCTTTCAAGTGCTCCCTTCGATAGGCGCTGCATCTTTCTCCGAGCTTGTTCCCAGTATCTCTAGGGGTACCTCACAAGGGTTGGGGCAACCAAAGACAGCCTCTATTAAGCAAATAGGTTATTTACAATGGCCTGACTTGTCGCTGTTTTCTCACTGAGACTTGACATTCCCTCCGATTATGACTCTATGATTCCAAGGCGAACAATCGGGCCCATGTGCCAAAGGGCTATATCTATAGGGGACACTCGAATTAATACACAACCGGGTTATAATATCCCAAATTTTTATCCGATTAATTTGAAATAATTTATTATTTTTGATAATTTAGGTGCAATAAAAATTAATTAAATATTATAAAAATTTAAAGTATATTTGGATTAGTTGGGCTAACACCCAAAGTACATCCATATTATCACTCGAGTATTGAATTGAATTTTGGAATAAAAGAAAATAAATAATAATAATAATAATAATAATAATAATAATAATAATAATAATAATAATAATAATAATAATAATAAATGGAAAAGTTGGGGGGTTTTGGGAAGAAGAAGAGGGGAAAGAAGAGGAGAGAGAGAGGACCGAGGGAGTAGAGAGAGAAGGAAGGAAACTGAGGTTCTTGACTCCGATTATGACTTTAAGCCAATTAGAGAAGTGATAGATTGGGTTGAAGTATGTGCACCCATATCCTTGTCGTTCTCTCTTTTTAATTTTTATTTGATCCCCATCGGATATTATTATCCTGATACCCGACCCAAGCACATATTTGGTGAAACCAATGACTTGGTATGAGAATTTATCAATTTGTTGCTCGATTTCTTAGTTATTGATTGATTTTTGCATCGAAAATTTAACCCCCACCCAGATGCCTTCACCCTTTGATTTTTGGGACTTTTACATAAATTGGCTCTAGAATATTATTACATATACCTTGTATATGCTAATTTATCGATTGGATATCCGATTTAGTAATTTTATGTGAAGTTCCATTCGCTGGAACCTTAACCAGTGCCCTAACCTCATTTAACCGATTATTTTGGGTTTTATACATGATTTGACTTTAAATAATAAAAATTCATGTCTTGAATATGGTTATTTACCAATTGAGTGTTCAATTTTTCAAGTTTTGTATGGTTTTGTACATACGGGACCCTAAATCTGCACCTAGCGCTGTTCACTTAAGAAATTTGGGGATTTTTACATGATTCCATTTTATTTAATTGGTATTTAAATTACATATAATTGTATATACTCAATTGTATATTTCAAAAATATTATTGTAAACCATTTATGAAGGAATTATCGTCCGAAAGCTCTAAAGTTACGTTTGTCCCAATGTGGTAAGGATTTCCTAATTGTTCCAAAGTATTATGTTAAATTATGCACATGTTTAAAGTCACTCGAAGACTTGCCCACATTAAATGAATATCTATATCTGTATTAAGAATTATGCAAGATATGTAAGTATATAAAGGGAATATCACAATTTGATATATGTATGATTTATTATCCTGGAATGAGAACTTTGTGAAAGAAGTTTGGTAGACTTTTTCTCAAAGAATAAAAAATCATAAAACCTGGACCACTGATTTATATCTCAGATGGTAGTATTCTCTGGTATACCATTGATATTACAGTGAAAATTCAAAAATTATCCTGACCGTGTATTATAGTGGGTGATATTCCTTGACATATCTTAAAATATTGCTGTGAAAGAATAAGGACTGCCTCTAGGATACGGAGGATAAGGTGGCATATGTGATATGGCCCCATATATCGAGGGTTAAAGATATACTGCTTGCCACGGGGTATTAAATTGCGTAGATATGTGCTTTAGAATGTGTAGAAACAAACACATTTCTTTTCTCGTTCTTTCGCACTGTTAGTCAATAAGGCCTACTGACCCTGATCCATAAAAATTAAGAAATTTATACATATTTTGGAATCCTAAGAGAATAAAGATAAAATATAAAAATTTATTTATATTTTGAAAACGTATTTGTTCATGTTTCGTACTATGCATCATATATCATGCTCCTATCTCTTTCCCTATTCCATTTTGAATATATTGTACATTATTCTTGATTGTATTATACTTGTTGAGCATTTAACTCACCATTACTATTTTTTTTGCCTCTGGATGAATACGAGTTTATACCTGATAGAGCGGGGTAGAAGATTAGAAGCCAGCTAGGCATGAAGATCTTGGATGATAGTTTAATGACTTAGTTTTATGGTTTTTGTACCATTATGTAGTACTTTTGAGCATTTTGTGGACGATTTATATATTGATATAGTTGTATGTCTGATGATGTACATGTATTGTAGCCCCTGCTATATTTGATGGTTGTGAATGTTTCCACAGGTTGTTATGGTTTATATAGGCACCAAGTGGCATCTTGTCTGAACCAACGTCATACGCGGAGTTATGAAGTTGGTGCCATATATTTATTGTGGCTTTTAGATCTTGTAATTTATGTATTGTAGATTATCTGTATGTTGTATAGAATATTTTATAGATTTTGTATTTATTTGGCGGCCATTTTGTGAGATCCCAAAATCAAAGAGCCTAAAAGTTGGGAGAAAATATCCCAACTTAATACTAGAGTATTTTGATAAGGATGAAATCTGGAGTGATTTCATGAGGCCGGAGTGATTCATGAAAGGAGGAATGATTTTGTGTCCCATGATGCCGGAGTGATTTAAGGACCGGAAGTGGTTTGCGCCACTTGGAGACCGGAGTTGCCCTTTTGGTCTCTTGAAGCCACTGAAGGCCGGAGCACTTCATGAAATGACTGGAGTGGCATTGTGTGAAGTGAGGTCAAGTGGCTTTGATGACCGGAGTGGCCTTTGTGTGAGGAAAAAGAAGTCCGTCCTCTCCCTTAGTGTAAAAGCAGTCCGGCCTTTCACTTAAGCTGAAATCAAGTCCGGCCTTGTGTGTTGGTAAAGCCAGAGTAGAATTATGGGTGCAAGGAGAATAAAATTCGAAGTTGATGAGAAGGTAATGGACGGAGTGAATAATAAGAAGAAGTTGACCGGATTTAAAGTTTTAACCGGATTTGAATAAAGGTTGACCGGAATTTGTAATGATGACCGGTGCTGGCTAGAAAATTTACCAAAAAAAGTTGACTGGTGACTAAAGACAAAAGCAACTTTGTTATTTAGTTAGGATCTAACTAGGGCTTTGACCAAATGAGGTAGGTAAACTACCTCATCACACCCTGGGTAGAAGTACTGAGGTAAGTAAACTAACCTGCTACTTCCACTAAATCACTAAAGGCAAGTACCGAGCAGGTAACTTACCTCAACTTACCCCATCTACTCCCTCCTCTATATAAACCAGCGATGGTTGATGGAAAACGAGGAACCCGGCAAGCAAGAAGGAAGAAGGGAGTGAAGGAGAGAGCTCCAAGATGGTAAAACCGACTGGTCGTGCAAGGAGGGAAGAATTTTGAGACACCCCATCGTGCAAGTGTACTTGGACTGTTTTTAAGTTGCTTTTAGTTCATTTGCAAATATATCGCACTGCTTTTTGCTTCAAGTAATCGGACGTTAACACATTTTTAGTTTTCGTTTGAATCTGTTCTGAAGTTCATAACGCCTGTTTTTCTACATTCTGGACTTACATGAAATCTGGACCAAACGTTACAACTGGCATTTGACATGTGAAACGAACCGGCATTTTGCATGTAAAATGAAACCGGCATTTGGCATGTAATATGAAACCGGCTTTGAGAAAATAAGCTCCATCCTTTGAGTAAAAAAAAAAAGCACTCCGTCCTGTTAATGAAAAGCACTCCGTCCTTTGTGTAAAAAGAACTCCGTCTCGTTAGTGAAAAGCACTCCGTCCCTTGAGGAAAATGAACTCCGGTTTTTGTATCAAAATGACTTAGAGCCTTAATATGAAAATGAGCTCTGCTTGAGAAAAAGAACTCCGTCCTTTTGTTGAAAAAAAACTCTGGCTTTAAAATGAACTCCGGCCTTAATGTAAAGAGAACTCCGGCCTCAATGTAAAACGAACTCCGACTTTGCATTGAAAATGAACTCCGGCTTTGAGAAAATAAGCTCCATCCTTTGTGTAAAAAGAACTCCGTCTTGTTGATGAAAAGCACTCCGTCCTGTTAATGAAAAGCACTCCGTCCTTTGTGTAAAAAGAACTCTGTCCTGTTGATGAAAAGCACTCCGTCCTATTAATGAAAAGCACTCCGTCCTGTTAATGAAAAGCACTCCGTCCTTTGTGTAAAAAGAACTCCGTCCCGTTAATGAAAAGCACTCCGTCCCTTGAGGAAAATGAACACTAGTTTTGTACTGAAAAATGACTTTCGTCCTTAATGTGAAATGAACTCCGGCTTTGATGAACTCCGTCCTTTTAATGAATTTCGTCCTTTAAGAGAAATGAACTCCGGCTTTGATGAACTCCGTCCTTTTAATGAATTTCGTCCTTTAAAAGAAACGAATTCCGGCTTTGATGAACTCCGTCCTTTAAGAGAAATAAACTCCGGCTTTAATGAACTCCGTCCTTTAAGAGAAGCGAACTCCGGTTTTAATGAACTTCGTCCTTTAAGAGAAGTGAACTCTGGCTTTAATAAAATCCGTCCTTTAAGAGAAATGAACTCCGGCTTTAATGAACTCCGTCCTTTAAGAGGAGTGAACTCCGGCTTTAATGAACCCCGCCTTTATGAAAGAAAGAACTCCGGCCTTAAGAAGAAAACGAACTCCGGTTTTAAAGGAAAGGCACTCCGTCCAAAAAGAGCTCCGTCCTTTTGAAAGTACTCCGTCCAAAAAGAGCTCCGTCCTTTTGAAAGTACTCCGTCCAAAAAGAGCTCCGTCCTTTTTAAAAGTACTCCGTCCAAGCTTTCTAAAGTCCGGCATTTTGAAGAAAAAGAGCTTCGGCTTGTATAAGGAAAAAGAACTCCGTCCTTTTGTTGGAAAAAGAACTCCGGCCTTAATATGAAAATGAACTCCGGCTTTGTATAAGAAAATGAGCACTCCGGCCTTGAGCACTCCGGCTTTGATCACTCCGGCTTCTGTGCACTCCGGCTTTTGAGCACTCCTGTATTTTGAAAAAGAAGAACTTCGCTAAAAATAAGACCGGCTCCCCAAACGAGAAAAGAGCTCCGGCCCTTCACTGAATAAAATCTAACTGGCCCCAAGTATAAATTGTTTCCGAAGCTATGTACCGACCTTAAAGATAGCTGAAGATATATTATGAAAGTCTGATTTCAAAAAGGGATTTTCGGTAAAGAAATGGTTTCGATATGATTATTTTAAGACCTGTGGATCGACTACAGTCCGGATAGTTCTTCGGCATGCCTTAGGACTTTTCGGTGGTAATCGAGATAACTCTGTCCATAGAGTTATTTGTGGTCCGCTTGCCCTCGGGGGTGTTCAGGGATGAGGGAACTCTGGGCACGGCCTACCTTCGGGTGGCACACTATTCCGATCCTCGAGATGGGATACTGCACCGGCCTACGGGAGGCACTCGTTCCGATCCTCGAGGTGGGATACTGCCACCGGCCCGCCTTCGGGGAGGCACTGCTTTGATCCCCGAGATGGGATACACATTACCGGCCGCCGGGAGGCACTGCTCGATCCTCGAGATGGGATACTTCACATCGCCTACCTTCGGGAGGCACTCAGACCGATCCCCGTGATGAGATACTTTTGTTACGAGGATAACTCTATCCATGGAGTTATTTGTGGTCACGGACAGGAGGGATACTGCTATCGGGGCCTACCTTGGGTGGCATACCGTATCGATCCCGTGAGGATACCTCTGCACGCCTACCTTCGGGTGGCATACCGTATCGATCCCGTGAGATGGGATACCCACATGATGAGCACGGCCTTAGATTGTGGTGGTGAACACAATCTATCCTCGATTATTCGCCCTTAGCAAGTAGGAGTATCTTTGGTGGTCTGACCGATATGATATCGTTTACTATTTTACTAATATGTTATGTTACCGTACCGATTACCGAATATGAAGTACCGACATCAATATGAAATATTATTACCGATATGATATGTACTCTGTTCACCGTTTATCGCACCGATTACCAATATGTTATGTTACATTTGTTGCCGCTTACCGTTTTTTCTAAAGTATAGTAATCATCAAGGTATGTTTTCTCTATTTTTCTTGGACTGCATTTTGATTAACCATTCTATCTATGCACAGTTACATGACCGTTTTGCATCATCGTTTTACTACTCATGTGCATGTACCTTGCTGGACCTCGGCTCATTGTTTTATATTTTTCCCCTACAGATGAAACTTTAGAGCTTGTGCCTGACGAGTTGGAGTGATTAGAGCTGTCTGAAGCATTATTAAAGACCTCAGAAGCTTATTTTGAAGAAATATTATTGTAATGACTTGATGGACATCTATAGTTAAATATTTTTTGGCTATGTACTCGGGAATGAATATTTTGGAATGAATATGAATGCTTCCGCAAATGTTAGAAAAACTTCCGCTATACTTATTATGGTTAAAAGTATATGGGTCCTAGATGGCAACTGAGATCCTGTGTTGCACCTAATTGGTTTAGTTTGGGTTTTCAATTGTGTTATGAATGACGGAATCAAAAAAAAAAAAATCCGTTCCGTCACACATTTTTCTACCGAAGTTCAGTCAGAAAAGTTGGTCCATCACAGTTGGTATCAGAGAAAAAGATACCATAAGTTTGATATGAATTTTATGCGAAAACGTAGGTTAGAGTAAGATAAGATTGAATAAGTAGATGAAGGCGTTGGACGATTAAGATAGACCAGATGATTCTAATTATCTTAGTTTGAATGAATTAGGTTAGAACTAAGTCAGAATCAGTAGTTGAACTCAATTGTCTAGTTGCGGTGTCCTAGTTAGTGTCTTAATCAGGTTAAGCTAATTCACTTGGGCTAGGATTAAGATTAGACCCTGTTAGTTATATTTGATGGCATAGTGTTTAGTGCCATGGTTAATATTTGAGTAGAGTTGTGATCTAACTCCCATTGTTCTTATTTCAGATAGGATATCTGGAGCTGATCATGCCATCCAGTCGAAGGTCGACACGTAAAGGTGGTTAATCATGTGATAGAGAGGTCAAGTATCTGAACCTGTTGAGTGGGATGGCAAGACTTGAAAGTCTTGGAAAGTCCAGTCCGGGCGAGAACTGGGGGAAGGCATGTTGAAGAAGGATACCTTGAGGATTAACTTAGGTTGATCTTGATTCAAGGACTAGATATAGGGGTGCTTGAATAGCATAGAAAGTTGGACGGATGAGGTGGATTGGCGGCTTGAGGACAATATAACTTGGAATCACTTTCTAGTGCTAACGAATCCAAGGATGTCGATTTATAATTGATTTATTAATAATTAAGTGCTTGAATTTTTAGGTGGCTCGGGTCCTATAGAAGTTGAAATATAGATCTTAAGAATTGAAATGGTATTTGCGGTGACCCAATATTTTAGAAGATAAAGAGATATCGTAGGGTATGTTCGTGGATGCTCTATGGATGAATATTTTATTTTGTTGGGATTTTTAGGAGCATATTTCAAATGTGGAGAGTTCAACCACATAATTAGGGATTGTCCTTACTCCGCGTGTCGGAAGTGAAGAAGTCTAGTGCATTAGATTAATGTTCCGCGATAATGGCACAAGTTTAGAGGTGTCGTCTACTGTGATAGAAGGTAAGACTTCCGAATCTTAACATTTCAATATGTGTTATTTTGGCATTTAGAATTTATATTTTCAATTGTAATTTTTAAGTTTATTTGTTTATTTAAAGATCTAGGCTAGATACTAGCTTTATCGAGGTCTACGATATTTTTTTAGGTTCGTAGACATGATTTGTTGGGCTGAATTGATTTGTTTTGAGGTATTAAGTTTTAATTTGATTTTGATGGTAATTTAGTTGACGAGCTATCATACTAGTGTGAATTGGATTGGTAAGGATATTACATCATACAATTGGGTTGTTAAATTTTGAGTATGAATTAGAGTTGGTCAAGGCATCAAGAAATTATTATCGTTTGCCTACAGGTTGTGTTATGGGGATCTATGCCAAGTTTATCTAGTAAATGAGGCCACATTTGGAAGTCATCTTGTGGTTACTAAGGAGTTTTGGCTGTGTAAGCATTCAAGGATGTTTCTTGGAGGAAAAGATTAGGATGATTTATCTTCTGATCAATAATTTAAGGTTGTGTTGGAATCAACATTGATTTTGTAAGGATTTTGTATTGAATGAGGAAGCATTGGTTAGGTCCCACCGTGGGATGCTTTAGAACCCTTGAGGTGAGTAAGATGAACCGATATGGTTATTTATGAATGGTTTGATAATTGAGCACTGTGAATGAATAGATGAATCGTTTGACTTTTTGCCAAGGTGTGGAGCTTTCAAAGGCTGATCTATTACCGGAATGTTAGTGGCAGCATTCAGGGTTAAAACACAGTCATTACAAGTTTCGGTAATACTGTTTGGGTTTTAGATTCATTGGCATATCTGTGAATTTTATGGGTTGGATCTTTTGGCCATATTTGGATTAGTATTGTGATGGCCTCATCGATGAATTTAAAGAATCATTTTGAGTGTGAACTTTGTTTGAGGACTATGTCATGGACTAGGAAGGCTGTTAGACGTGTGTTCGATTGAGGTTAGAGTGAGAGTTTCGGTAAGGGAAGATGTTGTATTAGGCATGCGAAGTCTTCGGTATCATGAATGTGGTTCTGTAGAGATTTGAGCGATGGTGAATTTAGGAAAGACTGATCGATGTCGCGTCGGTGTGTGACGACTTGAGTTTCAAAATACGATAATTAGGGTGAAACTGAATTACTAATGATTAAAGATTAGGTTTAGAATATGGAAAATTGAGTTCGGAAGTAGAAAGAGAAAGTTGGGCCTTATAAGGTACCGGTTTTCAAGATATGATTTTAGAATTTTAAAATATGATAATTGGAAGGTAATTAAGTTAATATATGTGAATTGTGGTCAAAAGGTACGAGAGGAATTGGATTGAAAAGCCCAAAGTTTCGGAAATGGTAAATCGGGAACAGAAGTTGTAAATCGAGAAATATTGATTCGTAAATAAGATTGTGGGCTTTAAATTATGATAATCATGACCAATTACGGTTATATAATCAAAATTAGGATCCAAGGATGTGAAAAATTGAGTTAGAATGGCCAAAACGGGTCTCAGATGGCGAAAACACAAAGTAGGTTTGTTGCAGGCTTGATGCGTGCTTGACGTGAACCCGACCTACGCCCGAGTAGCGTGTGAGCGTTGGTGAGGCACTATTTTACTAATATGACCGCCCGAGGCAAGACGAGAGTGGTGCATGGGTACGAGGACGGAGCTCGATGGGCGCTCGAGCGCCCATCGAGCGCAAATCTGCAAGAGGAGCTGCCTGATGGGTGCTTGACCGGCGCTTGAGCACCAATCATGCTCCCCTCATGTGATCCTTCTCCCTTCATTTTTAAAAGGAGAATTTGAGGTGAGAGGGAGAAGAACGAGCAGCAGAGGCACGAAGGGGAGAAGGAGGAAGAGGAAAAAGAGAAGAAAAGGAGGGAAATCCACTCGCTCTGATCCAATTCGGGTAAAAATAACTATAAAATGACCTCAGACAAGTATACTTCGAACGTTATTTACTATTTTTATAGTGTTTTAATACCTCTGCAACTGTATTTATACTCTAAAAGTATGTTTCTCTATGTTCTGTATAAATAAAGTCTGTTTCTTCTGATTAATTGGACTGATTTCATATTTATATATATATACTATAATATTTAGCTTTGATTTCATATAAATGCATGTGTTTGGTATCCATTTTTTGTCCGAAATATTTATCGAAACCCTAAGTACGAAAATGAAGGGATTTAATGTTTAAAATCAATAATTTCTAATATGTGACAGTTAATTTGTAAAAGAGTGTTATTCATGTTATGATTTGTAATTGGAAATTTTACATGAAATTGCACTGTTAAGTTATCAATAATTACTGAAGCATTTTGAAGGGTTGACCATAAGATTCTAACTGATTTTCTGTAGAACGATAGATTATAAGCTTTTTGATTTCGTTAATTAGGACATAGGACTGAAATACAGTCAAGCTAGATTCTCCGATATACCTTAGAACGTTATAATGGTAATCATAAATAACTCTGTCTATGGAGTTACACGTGGTCCACACTTCCTCAGGGCATTAGTTTTATAGGGTGAAATTCAGATAATTCACCATCCTTCGGGAGGTATTAGTACATATTTCACCATCCTTCAGGAGATATTAGTATATAATCCCACGAGAAGGGCTAATACCGCGAGAAGGGATATTTGTTATTGGCTTTGAATTGCATAGAATGAACACAATCTATCCTCGATTATTCACCCCATCTGTTAGTAGGGTCTACTAGTTGGGTCCTTTACTGATAGAAAAGAAATTTTCTAGAGTTTATAAAATTGGTATTGTTTTTTAATTTTTGAAGCATGTTTTATCAATTTATGATTATCAAAGTATGATAATGCTGATTCAGGATTTTCGATGTATGTTTAAGTAGAATCATACTTTATTTTTGTTTTCATGGACTGCTTCTGTTTTTCTGATTTGATATTAACGTAGTTTTCTACCATAACATATTTATGTTATAGTCTAAAAGTATGATTTATGATTTTTGAGATCTATTTATATGAAAATTATATTTTCCTCATGATTATTGTACGTGTTTTTGCCCATCTAAAATTATGTTCTGCATAAAAGTATAAATAATAATTTTCAAAACTTGTTCATGTTGAATCATGCTCTTCTCATGGTTTTGTATATGTCTCTACTCTTTGACAGTTTCTGCAACTATCTGCATTTATGTTCTGCATAAGATCATTATGTTCTGCATGCTTTAGTATATTGTTGGGTTTTACCTCACTGTTTTATTCTCTCCCCACCAAAAAAGGTTATAGAGATGATACCGGATGATCAGGTATAATTAGAGATTATCAAGGAAGGTTCTGGAGTCTCGATGAAGCCTCGAAGATTATCCTGAAGTATTTTGAAAAATTTGATAGTTCTACATGTTCCATAGAGTTTTGTAAATAAAATTATATATAAATACTTATAGCACGTTTTGTAAACTGTTAGAACTGTATTTATGCTTCCGTAGGTTTCTGTTAAGGATATAGATGCTTCCGATATATATTTTCTGAATTCTGTATAGATCCTAGATGACATCTCTTATATATTTTTGAATTAGTGGATAGGATTATATTTGAGCCATGGATAAAAATGACAAATTGGTGGTCCTGTGTATGTGTGTTGTAGGTTGAAATGTGATATTCAAAAAGTTGTATGCTTATACAGGTTGTATATTTGGATTTTCATCCAATTTTAGATAGAATTTTGCGAAAATTTTTACAGAATTTAATGATTTAAATTTATAAATTTTATTCTGTATCTGTCTGATAGAGAATCCTATAGGGATTAAGATTCGTTCCGTCACAATTGGTATAAGAGAAAATGAGATATCTTAGAAATAATCTGAATCGTATGCAGAAGCTTAGAAAATGATCATGACTGACCGAATAGGTAGGGATAGATATAGACTAAATAAGTTGGGTTAGAAAATCCTAGGTGTTCTAACTTGTATAAGTTAGAATTGACTTGAGTTAGGATTTAGTGATTAAACTGAATGATTACATTAATTTTTGGTGGTCTCAGGTCTAAATTGATCAGTTTGGATTTTAGGTTTATATTTAAGGTAATCTGATCTAAGGCCAAGATGACTTAGGTAGAAATGGACTGAGGCTTAGTGATTATACAGAATCAAAACAGGTTGAAGGTTTAGGTGGAACTATTTTGAGATAAGGTAAGGTATTTTGGTTTGTTCTGGTTTAGAATTAAGTTAGGAGAACAGTCAATGAATTAAGCTTGGGGTATTAAAGAAAGTAATCAAGGTTCTTGATTGTTCAGATAAAGTTCAGCTAGCTAAGATAAGGCAAGGCTGATAGTAGGTTACTTGGTATAATGCCTCATCTCTTAGGATATTTTTAGGAGTAATTGATTTTAAAAAGGACCATTCTCTTTATGTCGCGTTTTTGGATGGCCGAAAGATAAGCCGGCTAATGATGACAAGGGATTAAGTTTATGTGTATTCCAAAATTTCAAGATAAAACCTAGTGATATCAATCCCTAAGGAGTAACCCTTATCTGAAGGAGTTATGATTTTGATGTTTGGTTTGGGTTTATGAATAAATTAACTTTAATGGAATATTAAGTTGATCTAGTTGGCAAATTTGAGGTGTGTTAATTATAAATGGCATATTAGGCCATATCTAGAAGTCCTTAGTCGGATTAGAAAATTTGACAAAACTGTTAAAGAGAAGATTTGCCATCTTATTTTCTGATTGCTAAATGAAGTTGCTGTTGAGGTTGTGCCGAGATCGGTAATGATTTTGAGAATTTGAATAGTATCTGTGAGGTCCAAAAATTAAGAGGCTCAAAGTTGGAGTTAAAAATGTTGACCGGTCTTCAATGAAAGAAATAAAACGTGACAAGTAAAACGGCTGAATTAGAATAAGGAGCATTGACCGAAAAGTTGACCTGAATAAATTAATAGCAACTAAAGCCAAAAGCCAACTTTACTATTTAGTTAGAATCCAACCAAGCATCAACTAAATGGGGTAAGTAAACTACCTCGTTACAGTCTGAGAAGTACTCGAGTAAGTAAACTAACTTACTTACTCCCACCTACCCTCTGAAAAGAGGTACCGAAGCAAGTGACTTACCTCACTTACTCCACCTAATCCCACCTCTATAAATACTCAGCTTCGACCAAGGAAGCTGGCACGAACAACCAGCGAGAAGAACAGTAAGGAGTAGAGGAGAGAAAGCTTCCAGTCGGCAAAGGTGAACAAACGACTGTCAAGCAAGTGTACACTCTGTTTTTAACTTCATAATATTGCAAGCGTCCTTCAGACGTTACTCTTTTAAGTTTGTTTTTAAGAATGCCGCAAGTGTACTCACCTTTTTAGTTCATTTTTTTTTAATGATGTTCAGTTATTTCATGATATTCGCACGCATGAAGTTTAATCATTGCATGATTCAGATGATGACCAGTCATTTAATTATGAAGAAGTAGACCGGCTTTGTAAAGTAACGTATAAGCTCTTTGATTTGAAACCGGCGCTAAAGAATAATTGAAATTGGCCTTGCATTGTAATTTGAACCCGTCATTGGTTCTTTGATCTTGAAATCGGGCTTAATCAAGACCGGCATCCATAATGTGAACTGGGCTTTTGATAAAACTGAGACCAGTCTCACCTTAAGTCTAAATCAAGTTCGGCCTCCCCTCTTGCATGAAATCAAGTTCAGCCCTTGCATGATGAAATCAAGTTCAGCCTCCCCTCTTGCATGAAATCAAGTTCGGCCCTTGCATGATGAAATCAAGTTCGGCCTCCCCTCTTGCCTGAAATCAAGTTCGGCCCTTGCATGATGAAATCAAGTTCGGCCCTTGCATGATGAAATCAAGTTCGGCTGCCCCTCTTGCATGAAATCAAGTTCGGCTCTTGCATGATGAAATCAAGTTCGGCCTCCCCTCTTGCATGAAATCAAGTTCGGCCCTTGCATGATGAAATCAAGTTCGGCCTCCCCTCTTGTATGAAATCAAGTTCAGCCCTTGCATAATGAAATCAAGTTCGGCCCTTGCATAATGAAATCAAGTTCGACCCTTACACGATGAAATCAAGTTCGGCCTTCCCTTAGTGCAAAACAAGTCCGGCTCCATCCTTGTGAAACAAGACCGTCCACCCCTTGTAAATCAAGACCGGCCACCCTTGTTAAATCAAGATCGACCCTCCCTTCTATGACGGACCGGCTTTTAATCCACCACATAAAGCCTCCGTCAAGTCTAAATTCCTTAATAGACAATAATTAAGTGGACATAAAAAATTTCTTTTCTTCTTTCAAACCTGAGATGCATACTAGAATTTATTAATTTTATTTATCCAAAAACAATCACGGAAACATGCTAACATTCATAGGTTCATAACAAATGAACAAAAGATTACATGTATCCTCAAAACATCAAAAGACAATATGATTAAATCTCTTCAAAAGTCTGCTCGCCCGCTTAAGCCACTTAGCTACACCATAAAGATTTTACTCAACTTCGTCCTCCATAAGCCTTTCATCATCTGAAAAATAGCAAGAATGAGTTACAAAGCCTAGCAAAGTACTCACATGCAAAAAACAAAATATACATATAATAGAATCAAAACAGAGTTCTACAACATAATTAGCATACGAAAATCATCATGTCGTTTCATCTTTATTTCTTCTTATTATCTTGTCTTCGTAGAATCCATAAAAAACCATTGAAAATTCTTATCATCTTTAGGGACCGGACGGGAGCGGACAACATCGAGGACGGGTTGTGTGTAACCCCACAACCTAAAGCCGTATCCCCTTATTATGCTCCCCGGGGCGGAAGGTAATGCCTTTAACCCGGCATACGGGGCCGTAATCCATAGTTCTTGTGCCACCAGAAAGTCCCCTCCAGTGGCCCAGGAGGCAATTCTCGAGTGTCATTCCAATATCCTTCATCCATCTTTAACAGCAAGTTTAATGGAGACTCGGTTCATAGTTCTTGTCCTTTAATGGCCATACATCATAGTTCAAAAGTCGGAGTCATAGAGTTCCACTTGCTGTCCGTATTTCATACATTTTCCTTGTTCTTATAGCCTTTGTTCTTTAACTTCAACATTTGAAGTCCATATATCCTTTCCCATCAAAAGCCGGAGTTCATCTTTCAAACAAAAAGCTGAAGTTCAATAATCCGCAGTTCTTTTTCAATAAAAAGGACGGAGTACTTTTCATCAAAAGTCCGGAGTTCTTTTTCATAACAGGACGGAATGTTTTTCATCAAAAGTCTGGAGTTTTTTTACATAACAGAACGGAGTGCTTTTCTTTTCAAAGGGACGGAGTGCTTTTCTTTTCAAAATTCGGAGTGCTTTTCTTTTTAAAATCCAGAGTCTTTTTCTGTTCAAAGGCCTGAGCTCTAAAATCCGAAGCTCATTTTCTTTCAAAATCCGAAGCTCTAAAATCCGGAGTTAATTTTCTTTCAAAATCCGAAGCTCTAAAATCTGGAGTTCATTTTCTTCCAAATTCCAAAGTTCTAAAATCCGGAGGTCATTTTCTTTGAAATTCCGAAGCTCTAAAATCCGGAGTTCATTTTCTTTCAAAATCCGAAGCTCTAAAATCCGGAGTTCATTTTCTTTTAAAATCCCAAGCTCTAAAATCCGAAGTTCATATTCTTTCAAATTCAAGCTCTAAAATCCTGAATGCTTTTTCTCAATAAGGCCGGGTTCTTTTTATCAAAAGCCGGCATTCTTTTTACTGAAAACCAGAGTCCTTTTTACTGAAAATCGGAGTTCTTTTTACTGAAAGCCGGAGTTTTTTTTTTCTCAAAAGGGACGGAGTTCTTTTTTTAAAAATGGACGGAGTTCTTTTTAAAAAATGGACGGAGTTCTTTTTTTCAAAATGGACGGAGTTCTTTCTAAAAAATGCCGAAGCTCTTTTTCTTAAAACCAGAGATATTTTCGACAGAAACCGGAGTTCATTTGCAGGAGTTCTTGTTCCATCTTAAGGCTGAAGTTTTTTTACCTTAAACATGCATTTATCAAAGTTCATAACAATTGACAAATAATCATGTTTCCAAGCAAAACAAAACCGAACATCAAGAATAACAGAGTTTCTTTTAAACATGCGATTAAAAATGATAAATCACAACAGAATAAACATCATACATACATAATTTCATAAGAATATCATATACTTACGTAGCAAACATGCATAAACATGAACTTTAAAAATAGGGGTGAGTATCTTGCCTGGATTCCTTTTTTTTTCCTTGAACTTTTCGGTCTTTCTTTACTAGAAAATTCTACTGAGTGTATTTTTCTGATGTTCTCTAATCCTTATTTATAGCCCTTGGTTTTGGTGGCCGTCATTTATGGCTCTACATTTTTCAAAGAGTGTCATTTATGATTTTACGTTTTCAAAAAGTTTCAAAATTAGCTAGATTATTTATGGTCGTGTATTCCCAAAGTCCTGAGTCATTAATTTTCCTTGACCGGTAAAGTCTTTCTAACATTATCAGTCCGGCTCCTTCATCAACATCAACTTCGGCTTTCTTCTCCCACAATCTTACTTTGGCCTCACATAAATCACTCCGGCCTTCAAGGCCACTTCGGCCTTACTTCCAAAATTCTACTTCAGCCATACATGGCTGGAGTTGATTTTTATCAAAGAAATCCGAACTTCTTTTCTTCCCGAAAATCCAAACACGTTTTTCATCAACGGAAATCTGGACTTCTTTTCATCACGGAAATCCAGACTCATTTTTATCAAAGAAATCCAGACTTCTTTTCACCAAGGAAATTTGGACTTCTTTTCACCTAAGAAATCCGGACTAGATTTTTTATCAAGAAAATTCGGACTTCTTTTCATCAAGCAAGGCCCAACTTGATTTCATCTTCAGGCTGAGTTACTTTTCTTATTATATTTTTCGGTCAACTGGCGTTGACCAGATTCGATGATTGAAATTTTCTATGTTTTAAAAATCTGGGTCGTTACACCTTTTTCATGAACCACAACCGGTCTTGTGAGATGAAAAATACGAATCGGCCTCCCACCTTATGAATCACAACCGGCCTCTTGGTGAGCTGAAAATCTGAATCGGCCTTCACCACATGAAATCACAACCGGCCAACCTTATATCATGAAAATGAAACCAGCTCCCTTGATGTGAAAAGAGCCCCGGCCGTTCCTTGATGAAATTGAGTTCAGTTTTACCCCTGCATGTGATATCAAGATCAGTTTTACCCTTGCATGTGAGATCAAGTTCGGTTCCTTTTGTATGTAAAATTAAGACCAGCCGACATGTTATTATGAAAGTTGAAACTGGCCTTATGATAAGACAAATAAGTTTTAACTCTAGCTTTGGGAGATAAGGTTCTCCGGCATGCCTTATGACCTTAAGGTGATAATCGAGGATAACAGAAGTGAGAGCCGTCCTCGGGGCTTTGTACAAGGAGGAAGTGAGAGCCGTCCTCGGGTCTTTGTACAAGGAGGTATTGCCGTGATTGTGAGGAGATGTGCACAATCTATCCTCGATTAAAGCCCCCCTTCCGTTATGCAATAAATAAAAGAAGTTAAAGTTATGATCTGAATTGTGTTATGCCCAAATATTATCTGTTCTATCCTTCCGATTTGCTTCTGTTCGGCCAAATGCTATGTGTATATATAATGCCTGATTTCCTGCATTAACCATCCTAAGTGTTTTGCATGATTCCGGCCAAATGATATTCTATATATATATTTGTAACTGTTGACAGCATGATCATTTTATGAAAAATCTGCATGTACCTTGTTGAGCTCCGGCTCACCGTTTTCTGTTTTCCCCCCTAAGATGGAAATTTAGAATTTGTTACTGACGAGACGGAGGGATCAAAGCTGACTTGAAGGATTCGTAAGGATTCAGGAGCACCTTTTTGAGGATTGCAGCGGAGAATCAATTAGTGTAATGAATTGTTAGACTCCATAAACTTTTGTAATTAGACATTTGTGCCTATTTGAAAATGAATGTTATGGAATGAGTATGAATGTTTTCTTAAGATGTTAGGTCGGCTTCCGCTTATGCGTTTATGATTAAAATATATGGGTTCTAGATGGCATCTGCGATCCTGTGTTGCGAATGGCGGAGTAAAAAAAAAATTCGTTCCGCCACAATTGGTATCAGAGAGATGAGATCCTTAGGAATTGATCGATCAGGATGCGGAAGCATAGGTTTGAATCTTCATACTAAAACTCTGAGAAAAGTAGGTCAAGGATAACTTAGGCAATTAGTGCCCTTAGAAAAAACGTGGCTTTTGGACCAAGTATAAATTTTTAGGTTTGAAGGATATTTTCTTTTGCTAAGATTATAATATTGTGCCTATCTTGATTTTAGGATGGCTAGTGGAAGGGGAAGAAGAAATAGCAGAAATATGCCCTATGATCAGGAGGCCGCGTATATAGATTTTGTGGAAAGAATGACCAACGTGGTGGAATCCGTCAAGCATAGGCATACGGCGCCAATCCCTGCGACTGAGCCAGCTCCGGCTATCCTAACTCTAACTACGTATGACCGGTTTATAATGGAGAGCGCACCGGGATTCTTGGGAAAACCTGACCCGACAAAAGCTAATATATGGCTAAAGAGGATGAAGAAAATATTTACGGTAATTGGGTGTTCGGACCAGGAGAAGGTCACCTTTGTCGTCTACAAGTTGGAAGGCGAGGTAGATAGCTAGTGGGACATGAGGAAGAGGGCACTAGGGGTGCCCAATGAACTGATCACTTGGAAAATGTTTGAGGAAGCTTTTCTAGAGAAATACTTCCCACCCAGCCTCCGAGATCAAAAGGAGATGGAGTTCATGAAGTTAAGACAAGGGAGTATGTTTGTGACGGAGTACGACGCTAAATTTACTGAGTTGTCCAAAGTTTTGCCTTATTATATAGAAGACGAACTAAGAAAGGTGAAGAAATTTTAGTAGGGACTGCGGGATAATATCCAGAAATAGCTGTCCACCTTGAAGTTCGAGACGTATGCCGACATACTCGACTAGGCAGTCATCTACGAGAGAGAATTAGAGACGGAGAGATTTTTCGCAAAGAGAGCAGTCAGTCGGACTAACTTCAGTATCGGATTTGTTGGAGGATCTTCTGAATCATCCAAAAGGATGAGGACGGTGGTAAAAGGGAGGAATATCATGCTGGCTCAGTCGATGTCTGATTCTAAAACATCGGCTGCGCACTGCACATCCTGCGGGAAAATACATCCGGAGCAGGAGTGCCGCCAAATAACGGGAGCTTGTTACAAATGTGGGGAGCAAGGCCATCTGATCAAGGATTGCCCGAGACTAGAGGGAGTAAAGCCTACTATTCGGCTAGGGCCTTCGCAGTAGCTATCAAGGAACCAGAGGCATCACCTAATGTCGTGGAAGGTACCCTTTCTGTTTGCGGCGTTCCTGCATCCATCTTGTTTGATTCAGGGTCTGCTCACTCTTTTATTTCTCCACGATTTGCATGTCATATTGATACTGCCCCTTGCTTATTAAATTATGAATTATCGGTATGCACCCCTACTGGATTTCCCGTCGTTACTGATATTGTATACCCTGGATGCGTGATGGAAGTAGATGAAAAATGTTTGATTGTGGATTTAGTATTACTAGACATGGGAGGTTTTGACGTGATTCTAGGGATGGATTGGCTGGCCAAAAACCACGCCACCATTGATTGCTTTACGAAGAAGGTTTATTTTAATATCCCTGAGATGGAAACCCTTTTCTTTCAAAACATTAAGAAAAAAGAGATGCCTGTAATAATCTCGGCCTTACATGCTAAACATCTGGTGAAAAGCGGATGTAAAACTTACTTGGCTTATGCCCGCACCACTGGGAGTCATAAGATGTCGGCTAAGGACATCCAAGTCATCTACGAATTTGAGGATGTATTTCCTGAGGAGCTACCTGGATTGCCTCCATATCGGGAAATTGAGTTTGAGATTTTCATTATTTCTGACGTCAGTCCAGTTTCCAAGAGACCTTATAAAATGGCTCCGGCTGAGTTAAAAGAATTAAGGTTGCAATTACAGGAGCTGTTGTGTGACAGAACGGATTTTTTTTTTGTCCTCAAAAGCTTCCGTCAAAACAGCAATACCATTAATGGTCTAAAACATAAGGCAAGATTCCTGCAGAAATTTCGGCAGAGTCTCCTTTGTAATAGGATAAAAACCCAAAAATACAACCCTGTATAATCATCCATAACAAGCACACAACTATCCATCATTCACAATTTCTATAACAAGCATTCACAGGATCACATGTGCCATCCATGGCACAAATCCATAAAATATTTACTACTCTAACAGTTTAATAACGAGATGCCATCTAGGACTTGCACAAGAACTAAGAGTATATAGCGAAGTAAACTAAGAACCCATGACATAGCATTTTCTCTTCTACTATCATACACATTATGAGCTTTCTATACAAAATCGATATATTCTAAGACATCAATAATCACAAGATTAGTATACAAAAATCATATGCGGCTAGGCCTTTTACGCCGAGTGCTCCTCCAAAATAGCTCCAATGTGCTATGGTCCTCAAAAATCTTCAAGAAGCTTCTCTCTCTGATTACTCTTTTTCGTCAGATAAAAGCTCTATTGTCTCATCTGGAGGGGGAAAAACACTAAAACAGTGAGCCGAGGCCCAGCAAGGTACATGCATATGAACTGTAAAACGGTTATGCCAAAACGATCATATAACCATGTAGAACCAGAATGTTTAATCAAACATCATCTAAAAAAACAGTAAAGACATACTATAACGATATTAAATCTCATGCTTCTTAAATCATTACACTATAGACTGTAAAATAATAACTATAAATCATACTGATGCATGGTAAAACTGAAAACAATACTCTATACTGTTCACTGTCATCTTTTCACTGTATACGATTCATTATTATCTTTTCATCAGATGATACTCTACTGTCTCAAGAACATGGCATCCTATTATCCAATCATTTGGACTTACTCGCGATTTATCTTTCACTTCTCCTATGAAACTTCAAAGACATACAAGTCCAAAGACTCACAGTATCAACTGCCAGTATTGATACCTCCTTTCCCAAAGAGAACATCGAGGTTCACTTCCTCAACCTTTTAAACAGGCCTGTCCACATGCGAAATCATATGGTCTTCCTTCTTAATGATACAATCATTCTGGCTCTTAAAATTTAAATAATGGCTATCTTCAAACGATATCCATAAATTCTCAAGGTGGAAACTTCAATGGCTGATTCTGACTTACATATGGGGCAACACTAATCCTGGAACTTTCCCCCACTTAAATCAAAGGTATTCACCCATCATGACGTGAGGGTAACATAATCTTAACTTTTCTCAAAAGCACTACATTCTACTATGTCTCACAAGACCCATCAGGGGCCAACCTAAATAACATGAATGTCAATTACCCCTATTCGGTCTCGGGAAACTACCTTGTATCTTCTATTCTAATGATTACAAATCTCATCCATGCCGAATGTCTCACTGACACTAAACTGCTCAAGGAATACTTGTCAGGTCACTTAACAACCTCAGTTAGACTCAGAATGACCATACACTTTCATGGCACTAATTGGTCTCCCCAATTAGTCATTACTTAAAATCTTATGGATCCCAAAACCATGCTACCCAAGAGCTACAAGCTTAACAAGGCATGTGCTCAACTAAACTCACATTCCTTTCTCAATGGGACATACGAATTATCAGCCATCCACAATCAAGGACTTAATCCGTAAACAAAGTGCATACACTCCTTTATTCCTTTGAATTTATCAATGAAGTCATCCCAACATGAACCCGAACATGGCTAAAAGATCAAACTCATAAAATTTCATGAAACGCCAACGATCCTACAAAACCCAAACAGCGTTTTCTGGACTTTATAGTGGCCATAGCCTCACCTTGAATACCGTCGGGGCTACAACTTCCATTGATCCACAAATAACACGCTATGGGCCCAAATCAATCTTAGAATTCATCAAGCCTTCACAACGGTCCATGTAATTCACCTATCTAATTACAAGGTCCGTTTGACAAATCATCAATTTCCTAGGCTGTGACGAACCAGGTTATTTTCCTTAAATAACCCTTCGTCAATAAAACTTCATTAATGTCCAGAGTCTTCTTTATAACTGGACAAAAGACCGTTTTACAACTTGCTTAAATAGGCTAAGCATACTTTTCACAGGATCTCACAATTTTGCCACTTTATTTATGGCTTCAATACAAAGATTCGATCGCATCAGATAGACCTAGAGAGATGTCATCTAGTAACCTCAATCGGGAAACATCAAACAAAGTGCGGAAGCATACTCTAATACCATAAATCATGGAAGCATCTTAAAACCATAAAAATAACCAAGAACCATACCTAATCCCAAGTGCTGTCCATAACAAATTTGATATTCGAATCCTTGCTGCACTTGTCATGTCTAATCCTCGCCAAGCAAGCCTTTCCTTGATCTATTTACATGCTTTCATCCGGAGGAAAACAATGATAGCAAGAGTGAGGCCAAAGTAAGTATAAACATACGTCATCACAAACCGTAATCATGACAGGGGGCAACATGTATTTGATATATCATGAGACATGAGAGGGAAGGAACATTTAGGAGTATCGATTTGTCGTTTACCATGTCTTGAAATATTCACTTATCGTTTGAATCATGCTTTCTCATTTACCTTGATCTTTGCGGACCCGGGGCTAGTAGGTCGATTTAGCAAACGATGCGAGAGAACGAGGAAAGGATCATGATACTCCACATGATCTAAGGCCGTGAGGGATTATCTTTAACGACCCTCCGTTGGGTCGCACATCACATCGTGCCGTATATCGCCCCATTCCCCGGGTACCAGTGGCAGTCCTCGTTCTTCCACAATAGTATCCTAAGGCGTGACACGGACACCACCTGCTTACACACAAGCAGCCGGAATACGTGGCCCAAGTATTCTTTGGGTTTATACCATGATGGACGTGTCAAACCCAGAGAATACTACCCGCCTAAGAGTCCATGGTCCTAGTTTCATGATTCTTCTTTTCATCATTTCTTTCAAGGAAAGTCCACCGTTTTCATATATCGTCTCTCCCATCTCAAGGGAGTTTTCATCACATCTCCCACCTCACGGGAGGTTTCGTCAATCATATATCCATTGTGGACTTCCTTCCGTTCCATTTTCCCATATGTTCTCATTTTTACTTGGAGACTTTAGCATTTTTTCATAGTTCATAAGCATGTTTGGAAGATATTCCACGGATTTGGAATTCCTTATTATCGATGAGTCAATCTCATTGGGGTCCTCCAAAGCCCATTTCTGAATCTTACAATTTCAAATACCCATTAGTCATAGTTTTCACATCAAGGGGATGTATATTTTCCATTTACTTTTCATTTACTCCATATGAACAGTAATAGCATTTTGTTAAGGGGCCCGATCATTGTGAACGGATAGAACTTCATGAGATCGATTGTTCGGCTATTACGTATGCATGGTGGGATGTGGTGATTGATTCTTTTAGACTTTTATTTAGGATATTCTTTTATTATCAATCATAGGTTATGTGATTTTGAAATCTTTTGGATGGATATTGGTACGATAATTCTATTAATGATCACAAGATAACAATTAGTGAGTATGAGAATACTTGCCTCGATGTGCTCCATATTTTCTCCAACTAGCTTGAGCTCTGAATCTGGGCTTGAGCCTTTATTTCCTCACTTTTTCTTTGCGTGGCTCCTCCTCTTTCTTTCCCCTCTCTTCCTTTTCTCTCTTCCTCTTCCCTTCCTTTCCCCGCGCTTGCCGGGCCGCCGCCCGCCTATTTATAGTTGCCGGCCGCCGAGCGCTAAGGCGAGCGAGGCGAGCGGGGCCGGCTCTAGAGCCTTCCTAAGCGAGCACATGAGCGCCTGAGCCTTCCGGAAGTTTCTGGAATATCGCTCGAGCTCCGCGAGCGAAAGCGAGCGCTAGAGGTTTCTAGGGGAACTGGAAGCTTCGCCGAGCGGGCTTCGAGCATGCATCAAAGCGGCTGGGCTTTTGTTGTTTGGCTCGAGTGGTGGATTGAGCATGCATCAAGCGGCAGTTGTTTTGAGTGAATTTGAGCATGTGTTGAACGGGAAAGCTTTGGGTGGTGTTTTTAACATCTAAAATTTCCAAGATACATGTATTTAATTATCCATTATGTAAAGAAATATGCCTGGTCTCATGTTCATTCTATTTTTGATTTGGGAACCTCACATAGGCCACCCCAAACAACTTTATCGGTCTGTCTTATCTACCTCGAAGGTTCTGGGGGTATTTCACAATGATACCAAAGCCTAAAACTTTCAACGATTACTGTCGAGTTTGACACAACCTCGAATTATCGGTCATCAGATAAGTCAACCTAATCTTCCTTCTATAATCATCCTCAATTAATCACGCGGCCGAAGCTCCTCAATGACCACAAAATAACTTCAAGTGCCAGCTGCATATACTAATTAGACTTAACGCAGATTCTTATTAAATACTCTACAAGAAGGACGACATCAATTTCCTGATACTTCGATCAATTCACCTCATGCTTCAAATCCCACAACCTAATAGCCAGAGGTTATTTTTACCAGTCTAATCATATTAGCACTGCAATTTGCCCATCGAACAATTATTAAGATCAGGTCAAGACTTAATACCTTAGCCGCCTCAAATTCATACCCAAAATCGCACAATTCAATTACAAGGCATAATACACTTACTAATACAACTTCGATTGACCCAACCAATCGCATCTACAAACTCAAGAGAAAATGTCACAACCTTAATACCGTCTATATCAAACTTAGATCCTTAATGAAACAAACTTAGGAATCACAAAATTATCCATAATCAGGATCCCAACGATACAAGTGTTGTGACATCAAAATAGAGAAATCTCATCTTCAATCTCGGCAATCCACATATTCCCTCATGTATCATCACCACCCAACTCTGATTCCATGGCACTGGATTTCTTCACTGCCAAGGTAGAGGATACGAACTATCCTTAATCCAGTGACCATGCTATTTACACTTAGGTCATAGTCCCAAAGTCTCTTCGGGAAGGCATTTACCTAAAATTTGTACATAAACATCCACTTTGATATGACCTCTGTCCTTTCGAATACTAAATCACCTTTGCCGCTATTACAAAGCCTAGGTCTCCCAATCACACATAACTCAAAACACAACGCAAGCATGGGTTTGGAATCCCCGAAAATGACACCAAGCTACAATATCAGACGTAAGAGCCTTACCTCTTATCACAACCGGTGACACTTAACATCTTGAGTTAATACCTTAGAGTCCTAGATTAAAACACTGGACCTTTTTACCATCCGTCTATGAATAAGGACATCCCTCAATCTTACGATCAACCAACCACTATTGAATCATACTCCCGAGAGTCTCACCGAAACAAAGCATTCACCCAAGGAGATTTCAAAACACATAAGACAATACCTCTTAATCCTCGAGACCTATGATCCTTCTCATGTCAACCAACCGAGGTCGAAACCACCTCCTATCTAGTATGGGGCAACACGCCATATCTTCTACAAGACATGGGATCACCATAACGTCATCTTAAGTTTCAAAATCACATTTCAACCTCAATAGGATTTGGGCTGCCCAAAAGTCCAAACACTTAGGCATTTCCAAAACGATTTATGTATTGTCATCTTAGGACTTGATATATCCGAAATTAAATCGAGTCATATTAACCTCGAGCCGACGGCGCGACTCCCTTCATTCCGCTGGCTAGGTTGACCGGCACCCTTCTTAGCAAACCCAAACCTCAAATCGAGATAAATTAACTGAGGTCTTGAGTCAATCACTGATCAATTCAAGAACCCAATTGATATCAATCAAATCCCAACACTAAGGTGTCTCTACACACCATCACCCTCTCAACCCTACAACCAGCCACTATTATTATTAGTCCCCATCTAAGAGCCACTACTAATATTTTCTTGAGACCGAGACATTTTGCATTAAGACATTCCTTGTACACTAACTAGGACACATTAGTTAACCAATCGAACTAAATCATCATTCCTAACTTAGCACTATCCTAAGAACCAATTTCTTAAGCGTCCCAGTTACCTTAACTTCCCATACCTATTCCTATAGGAATTCTATACAGAGATTCAATCCTATGCTTCCGCTTTTCGGTCAATCAATTCCTAAGGTATCTCAATTCTCTGATACCAATTGTGACGGAACGGATTTTTTTTTTGTCCTCAAAAGCTTTCCTCAAAATAGCAATACTATTAACGATCTAAAACATAAGGCAAGACTCCTGCAGAAATTTCGGCAGAGTCCCCTTTGTAATAGGATGAAAAACCCAAAAATACAACCCTGTATAATCATCCATAACAAGCACACAACTATCCATCATTCACAATTCCTACAACAAGCATTCACAGGATCACATGTGCCATCCATGGTACAAATCCATAAAAATATTTACTACTCTAACAGTTTAATAACGAGATGCCATCTAGGACCCGCATAAAGAAATTCGGAGTATATAGCAAAAAGTAAACTAAGAACCTGCAGAAGCATAGCATTTTCTCTTCTACTATCATACACATCATGAGCTTTCTATACAAAAATTGACATGTTCTAAGACATCAATAATCACAAGATTAGTATACAAAAATCATATGCAGCTAGGCCTTTACGTCGATAGGCTCCTCCAAAATTGCTCCAATGTGCTATGGTCCTCAAAAGTCTTCAAGAAGCTTCTCTCTCTGATTACTCTTTTTCGTCAGATAAAAGCTCTACTGTCACATCTGGAGTGAAAAAAATACTAAAACAGTGAGCCGATGCCCAGCAAGGTACATGCATATGAACTGTAAAACGGTTATGCCAAAACGATCATATAACCATGCAGAACCAGAATGTTTAATCAAATATTATCTAAAAAAACAGTAAATACATACTATAAAGATATTAAATCTCATGCTTCTTAAATCATTACACTATAGACTGTAAAACAATAACTATAAACTATACTGATGCATGATAAAACTGAAAACAATACTCCATACTGTTCACTTTCATCTTTTCACTGTATACGATTAATTATCATCTTTTCATCAATGATACTCTATCATCTTTTCACTATACAATATATTTTCATCTTTTATTGTGACATATCTTAACAATTTCAGACCCTGCCAGTGTACCCTACTAGCGGAAGGGGCGAATGATCGAGGATAGATTGTGTTCAGTCCACACAATCCAAGGCTTATCATATCATATATATCCTATCCCGAGGGATATCTCAGATCGTGTGCCACCCGAAGGTCGGCTATGTCCCTCTTGGCTTAACGCCCTTGAGGACAGTGGTGGACCATTAATCGCTTCATGGACAGTAGCTATCTCGATTACCACCGTAAGTTCTAAGGCCTCACCCAAGAACTTACGGATCAGTAGTTAGTCTCGGTCCCAAAATAATCAGAACTTTAAAATCATCTCTTTATCAAAAATTCCATTTTTGAAATCAAACTTTCACAACACAATTTTAGCACTTCTTTAAATTTACATGGAAATTTTGTCGGTATAAGTTTGTACATATTTTTGAAAACAAACTATATGGGAAGCTTCATTTCGATGTCAATTAACTTTCATATAACAGAAGCTACGGTTAAAACTCATCAAAACCTCTTCATTTTCGTACAAAGGGCTTCGCCAAAACCGTCAGACTCAAATCGGTCTCTTACATGTACATTTTTCATGAAATTAATGTCATAGATGCCATGCATGTACATTAAATCATGCAATTTACTCAATCTTCACAACATTTTTGAGCTAGGGTTTCGTCACATGCTTTTCGAGACAAATCAAACACTATTTTCATGCTTATTCACGAAATCGAAGCTAAATCTTGCAATAAACATGGATAAACATACAATCTAACCGATTAATTGAAGGAAACATGCTTCATGTACTTTAAACATGCATCAATATCATTTTCGTCCACTTTAAAGCAAAATAAACGGTAAAAATGAAAAATAACGTCCGAGGTACACTTGCCTTGACGCGTGCTTTAACTTTTATAACTGGCTCACAGATGGATTCGGGCTCCCGGGCCTCGTTCTCCCTTCTTCTCTCTCTAAGATCGGTGTTCCCTCTCTCAAAAACCCTAAACCCATGCGAGAATGAGAGGAGAGAAGTCAGATCGCATTTTTATATTGCGACTAGGGTTAAAATTCTACCAAATTTTCTACAGAAAATACGGTTCGTCATAGACCGCCTTGATGACTAGGGTTTAAGTCAACCGCCTACGGGCTGCTTGGTTAATTAGGGTTTAATTTGACCGCTATGGGCCGTCTGGATGACCAGGATTTAATTGTGGGCAGGTGAAAACCTGCTGGACTTAAGGGCGGTCTATGTCGTCTATTTTGTACAACCTGCAAGTAAGTATTCATATGGAAAAAGAAAAAGAAAGAAAAGAAAAGCATGACACAATGCAAAGGAAAATGAATTTTCTTTTTATTAATAATAATGTATGTTGCAAGCACACTTTGTGTCATATAGATGACCTACCTTGGTCTTCACTAGTAGTATCGCTTCAGGTGGACCGCATTCTACATCCGCGGGACCAACTTGTCATTTTGGATTCGGAGTTTGTATACTCCATTCCATAGAATGGCTAAGATTAGGAATGAGCCTTCTTAGTCTGGGGAAAGCTTATTCCGGTCAGTTGTCTTGCCCGTAGCCTCTATGCTTTGCAAGACCAGGTCCCCAACTTTGAATTACCGTGCTTTGACTTTCTTGTTATAATAGCGAGCAATTCGTTGTTGGTAAATGGCGGTGCATATTCTGGTAGTATCGCGGGCTTCCTTCAGTAGATCTAGGTGTTCCTTGATCTTTTGAGAGTTGTTGAGTAGATCGAATGCTTCGACCCTAAGGCTTTGGAGCTTGATCTCAACCAGTATTATCGTCTCAGTTCCGTAGCAGAGATTGAAGGGTGTTTTGCGAGTTGGTTCCTTTGGAGTCATTGGTATGCCATAGGATGGAGGGTAGCTCATCGACCCATGAGCTTCCTACGTCCTCCAACTTGGTCTTTGGACCGTGGAGTAGCATACGGTTGGTGACTTCAACCTGTCCGTTTGCTTGAGGGTAGGTTATCGAAGTGTGAGCCAATTTGATGCCCAGACTGGTGTAATACTTGGTAAAGTGCTTCCCCAAGAATTGGATTCTGTTATTAGTTACGATGACCCTAGGAATACCCAACCTGCTTAGGATGCTCCGGCAGATGAATTCTAGAGCGTTGTGCTCAGTGATCTTGGCCAGCGGGACAGCTTCAACCCATTTGGTGAAGTAGTCTATACTTGCGATAATAAACTTTCTTTGCTTAGTCACGATGGAAAATGGGCCGAGATTATCGAGTCCCCATTGCACAAAAGGCCAAAGAGCTTGGAGGGATCTTAGCTCTATGGGCGGCTAGTGGTGGAGATTGCCGTGGAGTTGATAATTCTCACACTTCTTCACAAACTCCAGGGTGTCTTTCTTCATTTTAGGTTAGTAACATCCCTGTCGCATGACTTTGAACGCTAGGTTCTTACTGTTAATGTGTGATCCACATATCGCGAGGTGGACTTTGCTCAAGGTGTAGTTAGCCTCCTCAGGAGTAAAACACCGAAGGTATGGAGTTGAGTATCCACAGTGATACAGCCGTCCGTCGACTATGGTGTACCAGCCAATCGTCTTCTTGATCCACTTGGCTACGTCCGCATTATCGGCAGTGTCCCATCGGCCAGATACTTCTAGTAGGTGTCATCTAGTTTTCAGTGTCGGAGACTTGCATCCCTTCCTATTCCTTTATGCTGGAAGTGCTCAAAACTTTCCTCATGTCCCTCGAGTACTATTATGGATCTTCGGCCGCCGCCGCTCTGGTAGGTTGGTTGGCCTTCTAGTTCTCAATTCTGAGGACGTGGACCAGGTTCAATTTGATAAATCTTTGGATCGCATCCTTCACCTTGGCCAGGTATCTTGCCAAGAGAGGGTTGAATGGCTCGAAGCTCTTGTTGATCTGGTTAATGACTAGCTCAGAGTCGCTGCAGACAGTCAGTCGTTTAGCTAAACGCTCTTTGGCAAATCATAATCCGGCTAATAGGGCTTCGTACTTGGCAATGTTGTTGGTGGCCAAAAAATTGAGTTTAAGGGAGTACTTTACCTCAAGCCCGTTTGGGGTCCTTAGGACCACTCTGATACTGTTGCCTGAGTTGGTAGACAAACCGTCTGCATTGAGGACCCATTTTGGCTCTTCTAGGTGGTGATCTGTCTCCTCTGTGGGATGTTCATTGATGATTAGGGTCGTGGTCTCGACTATGAAGTCAGTCAGGTCCTACCCCTTGATAGCTGGCCTAGGCCGCAATTTGATGTCAAATTCTCCCAACTTGATGGCCTATTTTACTAGCCATCTAGAAACATCGAGTTTTAAGTGAATGCTCTTTAGTGGCTGGTTGGTTAGAACGACCACGCGATGAACAGGGAAATATGGTCTCAGTTTTTGGGCTGAGAAGACGAGCGCCAGAGCAAGTTTCTCAGCATGCGGGTAGCAAGTTTTTGCGTCGGTCAATGTCTTCCTCACATAGTAGACCGGCCACTGAGCATTGGAATCTTGGTGTTTGAGAATTGAGCTAAGAGCTACCTTTGATACTATCAAGTAGAGGTACAGCTCTTCTCCGTCTCTGAGTGACGTCAGTAATGATGGAATGGCCAAGTACTATTTCAACTCATCGAAGGCTTCTTGGCACTCTACGGTCCACTGGAAACCGTTTACTTTCGTTCCCCTTAGAGCCTTGAAGAAAGGCTCATATTTGTCCCCCGACTTTGCCAAGAAGCGGGACAATGCTGCCAGTCTTCCGGTTAGCCTCTGGACATCCTTCATACTCCATGGCGAAGACATGTCTATGAGGTTCTTGATCTTCTCTGGGTTTGCTTCAATCCCTCATTGAGAGACGATGAAACGTAGGAACTTCCATGAGGACACTCTGAAGATGCACTTTGATGGATTTAACTTCATCTAGTGTGCCTGAAGCACCTCAAGGATTCAACCAGATTGTGAATATGGTCGCTGGTGGTCTTGCTCTTGATGAGCATGTCGTTGACGTACACCTCCATATTGTGACCGATCTGCTTCTCAAACATCTTGTTCCCGAGTCTTTAGTAAGTGGCACCCGTGTTCTTCAGATCAAAAGGTATGACCCTGTAGCAATAGGTGACTTGATCGGTCATGAACGAGGTGTGCTCTTTATCCTTCGGGCACATCCAAATCTGGTTGTAGCCCTAGTACGCATCCATGAAATTCAGTAGCTTATGTCCAAAAGTCGAGTTTACCAATAAGTCGATCTTGGGCAAAGGGAAAGTTTTCTTTGGGTAGGCTTTGTTGTTGTCGGTGAAGTTGACACACATCCACCTTTTTTCGTTACTTTTCTTTATTAGGATGATGTTGGAGAGCCAGTCCAGGTATTGGACTTCTCTGATAAAGCCGGCATCCAACAGCTTTTTCACCTCTTCCTGGATGGCCATGAGCTTCTCCATGGAGTAGTTCCTCTGCTTCTATTTGATGGTTTTACGGCCGGGATCGAGGCCCAACTTGTGGACCATTATTCCAGCAGAAATCTCAGGCATGTCAGCGGGTGTCCACAAGAAGATATCAGTATTCTATCTCAAGAAAGCTATCAGCTCGTCACACAGGGGTTCGGCAAGTGAGCCCCCAATCTATACACAGCTCTCCAGGTCCTCCGAATTTAGTGGTACTAGGTTGGTGGCCTCACCGAACTGTGCTTGCTAAAAGGTCGCTTCGTCTTGATGGTCCAGCTCTCCTGCAAGTCTTCCGTCACTACTTGGGGCAATCTGTGACATATAACATGTCTGCCTAATTACTTGGTCACCCAGCACTATACCGATGCCGCAAAGTCATGACAATTTCATTTTTAAATGTAGAATTGAGGTGATGGCTCCGAATGCTCCTAGGCTCGGCCGACCTAGGATAGCGTTGTATACGGAGGGCAGGTCAACAACTAGAAAGGTGAGTGTGCAACTCATCATTCTAGGGTACGTGCCCAGGGTGACCTCTAACTGTATTGTTCCTTAGACATCAATAGGTTCGTTGTCTAGGCCATATAATGGCCATTCGGCTGGTTTTAGTTGATTCTTTTTAAGTCCAAGTTTGAAAAATGTATCGAGATAAAGCAAATCTTTCAAGCTTCCATTATCGATGAAGACCCGTTTCTGCTGGTAGTCCACAGTACCATCTAAAACAAGTGCAGATATAATAAGGGGATCTGAATGTGGGGAGATTACATGAGCCATGTTACTATCACTAAAGCAAATGACATTCTCTTCCATTCTCTGTTTCTTGAGTCCAAGTTAGCGCTTCTTGTGATCTGCTTTAGTCTTGGGTGGTCGGGTCGTCACCATGTTGACCACACTAGCCATGACTCAGTTTTATGATTGGGACGGATCTAACCCTTCTCTGCCGTTGGTGCTGGAACTCTACCCAGGGTTCCTGACGAACCTGGTGAGATGGCTCGTCCAGATAAGCTCCTCAATCTCTCATTGGAGCATCTTGTAGTCCTCTATGGTGTGTCCCGGAGATCAATGGAAGTCACAATATTTCGCTGGATTTCCTCCCTCTGTGTTCTTTAGTGGCTTTGGGCACTTAAGAAATATTTTACCATGGATCTGTATGAGGACATTGGCTTATGTGTCATTGAGAGGAGTTAGGTTGACCGGCCTGTACTTCTTACGGTCCAGTGGTTACTTTGGCCGGGATTATCGCCCCCACCATTCTTCCTCTTTCCCTCGATAGGGAAAGAGCGAGGCTAGTTGGTCCTCTTAGCACACTTCACCTCGTTAGCTTCTTCAGTGGCCATGTACGCCCTAGTGATGGTCTCTAAATCACGAAAGGTTTACGAGTTCTTTTGGGTCAGGTGCTTGAAGAAGTCATCGTGTGCCAATGCAGAGATGAAACTATCAATTTCATCTCCTCGGTGAGATTTGGGATTCTTCTGACTTCTACTGTGAACTGCTCCAGAAACTTCCTGGGGTTCTCTCCCTGTCTCTACTTGATATGGGAGAGATGCATCGGCTACTTCTCTTCCCGACGGTTGGAAGTGTACTGAGCCAAAAAGAGATCGATGAGTTGTTGGAAACCCCGAATCGAGTTTCGGGGGAGCCAATGAAACCAGATTTAGGCATCTCCCTTCAAGGTGAGAGGAAAACACCGGCACATTGCTGCCTCCTCTAGGCCCTGGTGACTCTGATGGGTGCAGAAGTGATTGAGGTGATCCATGGGATCAATGCTCCCATCGTAAGAATCTAGCGCTGGCATCTTGAACATGTCCGACAGTGGACGATTTATGATCTCAGCAATGAAGGGAGATCTTTCCAAATTGACGATGTGCTTGTTGTCATCTTTGAACGCATAGTTTTAGAACTTCTCGACCTTTGCCACCACTCGAGAGGCAATTCTAGATCTCTTGGAGTCGAGGTATGTCTTCAGCTTCGTTCTTTCAGCAGTGCACTGTGTAGTTGGCCACCTTCTGCCATTGGTGGATTGGACATCCTGGAAGCTCCCTCCTAAGCCTAAGGTCGGGGCTCGTCTCGAGAATATTGGGGGTTTCTCCTCTCTGGATTCTTATCTGAAGTCTTGTGGCCCAAACGCTCTTTAAGCCTTATACGGCTCTGGGCGTTGGAGGCTTTCAGAGCATGAGAGTTATCCGGCCTCGTACCCTTCTTGGCCGGCTTCTTCTTCCTCTGGCCTCCCCACCTGGAGGTCAGAACAGGAGCTAAGGAGGGAGGAGCTCCATGTTTCTCCTTGCCTTGGCTGGTATAAAGTATCTGGAGCATTTTGGACATGTTATTTATATACTCCGCCAGGTTAAGAAAACAAAGTGCTGGCTGCCCTCTGACCAATTTACCAGTTGAGTGGTCTTGGTCAGGAGAGGTGGAATCTCTAGCGGGAGTCCTGGCTTGGGCTTTGGTGTTCACCATCTTGTTTGATCAAACTGGTTTTAAGGACGAAAGTTGTTGGCTTTTAGTTAGCGTTCCCACAGATGGCGCTAATGATGCGTCATGGATCCGAACTTCAAACAGATTCGAGTCGAGTGGTTCGTCAAATTCTGGTTCTGTCCACTGAGTCTCAAATCCTGCACACCACAACTTCAAACAAGAGGTCAAGTGACGGCGAAATTTGGTCCCACTGGATGCTCAAGTCAGTTATCGGTCTTCTGAAGAGAGAAGGTGGATCCGAAGAATGTAGAAATGAATGCATGGAGTGTAACATCCCAAATTTTTATTCAAATCAATTTAATATTAATTTTGATTTTGGGTAAATTTGGACATGGCAAAAAAATTAAATATTGTAAAATTTGGAATGATATTTGGATTGGTTAGTTTGGCGCCTGAGGTGCGCCCGCTTTGTCGCCCAGGTATTGATTCATAATTTGGAATAAAAGAAACAGAAAATAAAATATATAATAATAATAACAATAACAATAATAATAATAATAATAAAAGAAAAAAAAAAGAAAGGAATGGGGAATAGTAAACGAGAGGCGGTGTTTGGGAGAGAGAAGGAGAAAGGGGAGGAAGAGAAGCGGGAAAAGAGAAGGAGAAAGGGAGCACCAGCGCGGTGGGGTCATCGCTGCCGGAGGAATCGGCATCGGGGATGAAATTCTGGCGAAGCCCACCCTTCGTTGTGTGCTGTGGTGTTAAGGGAAGGAGGAAATCGCACCAGCCGCCGCCGTTCCCAGAGAAAATGAGTGAAATCGAGGCAAGTAAATCATTCCATTCTCTTTATTGATGCCGATTTGTGGCTTGCATGTATGTATTATGTGAAGAATTGCTAAAATTTTGATGGATTTGTGAATAAGGCATAGTAGAGAGAGAAAGAGCCACCGACGGTTTCCTGAGCCACCGTCCACCACCATGTTAGCGTCGTCGAGTACTGCCGCCATGCTCACTGCCGTCACCCATGCTAGAGCCGCTGTTGGTGAACAGAATGGGGTAGAACGGGATGCGAGCAGAGAGAGGAAGGGAGGAGAGAGAAGGGGCGCACATGCCGGTAGGAGAGAGAGTGCCCGACTTGGGTACTTTGAAACCTCTTTTCTTCAGATTTGTAAAATATGAAGTCCAAACAAGTATCTGTAAACTCTCTTTTTTATTTGATTTAGCATGTAAAATATTTTGGATATTGTTTAAAGTTTTTACTAAGATGTATGTATTTTTATATACCTAATTTATTTATTTTGGACATGCGTGTGTAGTTCATTGGATGATTTGGGGATTTTTGGTATTGATTTTATGATTTTAGAGAATTTAATATTTTTTGAAAGTTTGAAAAATTTATTGGACACCATATATTTTTATGTCGGTATATTTGTATAAAAAATGAGTATAAAACTTTGCATAGGCCATGCAGTCACATGCATGTGTCCGGTCGTGGTCACTACATTTGGATTTTGATATTGGATATTCTGTCTGACTCCCGATGGAAAGATATTTGTTATTTGAAAATCCATTTCTGCTGGTAGGAATGGTTTATAATAGTGACCATTTCCATTTGGATGATTTCATTTAACCTTATAATATATTCAGTCATCTTAATATATCTGACAAACTTGAGGATTGCACCCAAAACTATGGGTGGCAAATAATAATGTATTCTGTGTGATTGCTGGCCTCACCGGTGCCGCCAGCCATGGCTGGTGTCTTTGGGGCGCCGACATCCCTTCCCTTCTCTCATTCTCCTCCCTCCTACGCTCTCGCGCTTCTTCCTCTGCCTAAGGCCCTCTCCTTTTGCAGGTTTCTAACTTTCTTCTCATTTCTGAATCTCTCCCCCTTCTTTTGTCTTGTATGTCTCCCTCTTTGAGCGCTAGCAAGGGCTCTGCAATGCTGCTGGATCAAGGGCAAGATGATTCGTCTTGTTTGAAGGCAGCCTCAGGTCTGTCTGCAGATTCAGTGACTAGCCCTAGATTTTCGTTGTTCTTTGCGGGAGTTGATTCTTTATTGGAGCTGATTCCCAAAGACGCTCTCGATGTTAATGGATTGCCTGGGAAAGTTGAGGCAGTAGATTTGCCCGAAGATGGTTGTTCCAGACCCTATAGTTTGATATCCACAGAAGTGCCGGCAGCGACTTAATCTTCCTGGTCAGCTATAGTCCAGAATAGAGGTATGCATTCCAATGCAAAATTGAAATTCTACCCTCCGTAGAGTGTTGATGGAGAGGTAGCTTCAATCTCTACCTTTCCAGACGTTATCCAACAAAGTATGTAAATTTGGGGAAACACATTGTTTGGTTATTTCACTGAGAAATCTCTGTATTTTCATGCTGTTAACCATATTTCTTAGCATATATGGGCGTGATTTGGCAATTGTCAAGTTGATGAAAATGCTCATGGGATCTTCCTTTTCAAATTTTCATCTGATGCTCATTTAGAAGCTTGTCTTGCTAAGGGCCCCTGCGCTTTTGGGGGAAAACATTATTTCTTAAACGATGGCACCCAGGAATGCCCATGGTTAAAGAGGATCATATATATCTCTCCCGATTTGGATCAACCTTAGACATGTCCTTGCTGTATACTGGAACCTTTTGGGCTCAGTTGGATTGCCAGTGCAATGGGAAGGCCAATTCAATTGGATGCTAACACGGCTAAGTTGGACTGTATGCATTTTGCTTGTGTTTGCGTTGAAGTGAGGATCGATGCAGTTCTTCCCACAAAAATCAGATTGACCCCTGGAACAATTTCTACCAATGGGGAGGAGTCGTATGTCGAAGTTGAGGTTGAATACCAATAGAATCACTCAAAAAGAAGCAGTGGCTAGAAGAGTGGGCAAAATGATGCCCGGTGTAAAACTATGATGGAGTTTCATCCTACGGGAAGGAAACTGGAAAACCCTCAACCCAGATTGGCTCAACCCACTCCTAAAAGGTATAAGTAGAAAGGTTTTCAGCTGAGTTCCCATGGTGTTGCTTCTACGGTCTACTCATCTAACCCCTTCTCTATCTTACAATCTAACGAGGCTTTGTTTATAGAAGCTCATGGTGGGATTGATAGTAATCAGGAAGACCTTGCTATTAAGCAGCAACTTAATCCATCCGATAAGCAAATGTCTTGTTTTGGTCGACCTGATTCTAACTCTGCTCCCAAGTGAGGCTTCAATTAATCATGTGGCTCATGTGTTTTAGGATGACCATGCTGATGCGAACAAACCACAGAATGTGGATGTTCGACAGGCTGATGAGCAGCTGCACTCCTTTTGTCCAGATCATGTTGATGCTTCTCTGGCTATGGCAGTGGCTTATCAAGAAACTATTATTCAGCTAATTAAAACCTTTATTGTCCTCCAGGATCCTATGGATGTTGATGTGCAAGAGGCTACCACAACTGAGAGGGAGGTCAACGAAGTATTGGAAATTCTGTTTACTCCGATGGAGCCTTCATCCATCGAGAAGATGAATATGACAATGGGGCTAATGAGGAAAGCCGCACCGATCCACCGGAAAACTCACTTGGCAGATTGAGGATGATTCGTGAGCTGAATCAGCCTTCACCCTTGATGCTGTGATATCAAAGCGGATATGGTTAAAGCCCGTATTAGCTTTGATGCAGTGGATAAGAAGCAATAGTGTGTGTAGGGTATACCTCCTACTCTGTATGTTGCCATGGCCTGTGTGGCCAATGCCCATACTGATATTGCGGCTTCTTGTAATGGCTCCCACGGCTACCCAATAAGAGTAGTTACTATTAGCAGTGGCAGTATCCAATATTTATTGGATGATATGCCCGTTGCTGTGGAAAAAGGGATTGTGGAAGCTGAATCTAGTCTGAATTCGAGGAGTGGGCATATGCTGATCTCGTGTCCCGAATTAATCCTAGATCTTTGCCACTCCCGAATCGCAAGAGCACGGGACGTATGCACCCAATTTTGCAGTTTCCTGACCAGGGAGGAGTGCAATAGTGTAGTTTAAATATGACTGCGGAGCGGCACCCAGCAGCTGGCTAATCACGGTCTCATTTGCAGATATTATGAAGCGTGGAATTGATACAAATGACACTCGATGAGCTTGGCATATGTGCAGCCCTCATGTCCATTCAACCTATTACAGATGAAGGCCGATTGTTTGCTCTAGGCGGGAATCATCTTGTCTTCAAGAGGAAGTAGACTCTCTCGTATTAGACATTGCTCCCTGGCTCTCATGTTGTCCCGACCCGATCAACATGGTGGAGAACCATGGCCCCGCACCAAGATCGGAAAGCCGAGAAGAAACATTGTAGAGTTACGAAATAAATTCGATCGCTCGTACTTAATCGAATACGCCTTCTCCCCTCCTTGCTAAGGACTTGTCACTTAGAAGAAGGAGGGGGACCCAAATCTAGCCTCCAAAAATCTAAAAAATGAAAGAAGAAATGCACTCCTATTCTGACTATTTAGCGCTGTTTTTGTTTGGTTGTCCATAATCATAATGGCAGCACTTGGCATGCCGATGGGACTTGACTACGCCCGTGGGTGTTGATTTTGTCCGTTGGATTGCGTTGTTTTATTTGCTTGTCATGATTTGTTTCATGAGCTTAGGGATGCCTCAGCCTCTATATTCTCCATTCAAGATGGGAAAACATTTTATATTAGAACATAGTTTGTATTTGTAATTTTCTTTTCATTTTAATAAAATTCACTTACCAAAAAAAATGGTGGCAAATAATAGTGTGCAACATTACCCATGGGTACAGAGTACATGGGTTGCCATACATACTGGCCTGATTTGTTTTTGATTTGACCTAAGGTTATCAGAATTATATGTAACCCTTCCTCAAACTAGCATTTAAATAATCAGAACTCAAATTTGATATATGATTTGTATCTCTGTATTGATTTACATTAGACTTTGATTTGAATTTTAGACTTGGATTTGAGATTCGCCGATTTTGCCTATATTTGGGCCTTGGTATATCTCGTACAAATGATTTGACTATATGTTTTGATTCGAACCCTTGGACTATCTGTCACAGTGCTGCTTCAATTTCTGCATATGTTATTGGATCATTCGACTATCGGATTCTGCCCCATCTCACAAGATGATCGGGCCTTGGATTTGAACTCAAACTCAAACTCGGACTCGGACTCAGATTGGATTTTAGAATTGGCTATTTGCCTATTAAAATCGATCTAGATCACTTCTATTATATATATATATATTTATTTATATATGTATACATCCCGATGATGACTGTTTTCCAATTTGAATATTTATTTTGGATTTAAATATTTGATTTAAGTACGAGATTACCATTGAATTTTTGATCTTGGGTTTTTATTGAATTTATTTTATCAGTAATTTAGATTTATTCGGTCATTGGATCGGATATTTATCCATTGACATTCCCTTTGATCCATTGGACTCCTTTTATTTAAATATGATACTTGCTGAGTATTTGACTCACGTTTTCTATTTTATCCCTTCAGAGTACAAGGTTTGGATGCATTGCAAGAGTTAGGACATGATTTTGTCGTCTATTCGCCTGATTTTGTGAGTTTTAATTTTATTATGGATTAAATTGGTATTTGATGTGATTAAATTATGGAATTGACCAGATATAGGCTCATTGTTATATTTTAAAATTAGTTCGGATATTATATTTTGTTTGATTATAATTTTAGTTGGATTGTTATTTTCTTTAGAATGATTGTAGAGTAGGTTGTATTTATTTGATCTAGACGATTGTCCGATGAGAACTTGTGTAGATTTTTGATTTGTTGGATCTAATGTATTTGATTTGTCACATCCGAATTTTAAAATTTTGTGTTATTTATTAAATTTATTTAAAATTTTAGACTTTAGAAATTATAATTAATTATTTAATTTGACCCGTTTGATCCAGATTTGTGACAGGGAGTGTGTAAATGAATGCAAGTGGGAGACCACTTGTTGGGTGTAACGGCCCAGATGCTAAAATGTAGAAAGTCCAAGTCATTTACTCAATATAACCAAAGAGTAAAGGAAAATTAATCTGGTCAATGTCAGTTGACCGGGAGTGATGATGGAGCCATGCCAAGTTGTGAAGGAAGATTTATCCGATCAACGCCATTTGACCAGCAAAGATGAAGGAATGAAGGGAAATTGAAGTTTATCCGGTCAACGCTAGGTGACCGGAAAATGTAAGGGGAAGTTAATCCGGTTAATGCCAGTGGACCGAAAAATGTGAAGAGAAGCCGAGGAAGAGTTGACAGCTCGATTGATTGGTGATGACTAATTAAGGTCTGGATGACCATGCCTGAGCAGGTAAACTACTCCCAACCACCCCGCTGACCTTCTAGAAAGGCAAATGGAGCAAGCAAAGAAGTACAAGCAATTGACCTGCCCTACCTACTACTACCAAACCCAACGTCTATAAGTAATGGCCCAGGGAATTAGGATAGGAAACTGGGCAATCGACGGGGTGAAGGCGCTAAGAACTTCGAGCCAGAACCAAATAAGGGGTTTATAAATCCAATCCAGGACAGAATAAAGAGATTCAGGCAAGTGTACCCCCCTTAAATTCATGATTTACTATAAGCGTACTCATCTTTCTGTAGTTCATGTTTGCAATGTAAGTATATCTGATTTTTGAAGAACTTATGTTACGGTATGCATGATATTTGTTCTGATCATCTAGATTTCTGTTAATACCATGTTTAAAGGAAGCTCTGTTATGTGTTTTCATAAAGATATTCGTTTTTACCTTACTTGCATGAATTCTGGCCATGAACAAGCTTTTAAGATATCTGACATGAGTAAAAAGACCTCCAGCACTGATATTGAAATTTTGAAATCGGCATTCACCTTTGATATTGAAACCGGCCTTGATTTGAAATCGGCCTTATAGAATAATTGTAATCGGCCTTAATCGAAACCGACATTTGTGTCAAAATTTTGAAACCGGCATTGCCTTGTGATTTTGAAACCGGCCTTGTAACGAATTTCAAAACCGGTATCTGCTTCGTGATTTTGAAACCGGCCTTGTAGTGTAAATTCGAAACCCATCTTGTATCGTATTTTGAAACTGACAATTGTACAGTGATTTTGAAACCGGCCTTGTATCACGAATTTGAAACCGGCATTTGTAATATAATTTTGAAATCGGCTTTGTAAGTATATGATTGACCTCCGACTTTTGAGAAAAAACCTCCGGCTTTTGATATATGATCTTTGACTTTTAATATATGACCTCTGGCTTGTTAAAAGAAAAGGTATTTAGCTTTTGATCAATGACTTCCGGTTTTTGACATAAGACCTCCGGCTTTGATAAATGAGACCTCCGACACTTTGATAAAAGATCTTCGATTTTAAGACGTTAAAGGAAAGACTTTATGGACTTCAAATGTTGAATTTAAGAACAAAGGCTATAAGAATAAAGAAAAATGTATGTAATCCGGATAGTAAGTGGAACTCTATGACTTCTGACTTTTGAACTATGACAGATGGCCATCGAAAGATATGAATTAAGAACCGAGTTTTCATTAAACTTGCTGTTAAAATTGCATGAAGGATATTGGAGTGATACTCGAGGACTGCCCCTAGGCCACGGGGGAATTTCTGGTGGCACAAGGCATATGGACTACGACCCCGTATGCCGGGTAAAAGCCATTATCGCCCGCCACTGGGGGTATAATGAGAGGATACGACCTTAGGTTGTGGGGTAGCACACAACCCTTCCTCGATATTGTCCGCTCCCATCCGGTCCCTAAAGATGATAAGAATTTCGTACAGTTTTATGAATTTTCTGAAGACAAGATAATAAGAATAAGAACAAAGATTTCTGAACTGAAATGATATGGTGATTTTCGTATGCTAAGTTTATGCTACTTTAATCCGATGATATGTATGTTAATGTTTTCTGCATGTGGGTACCTTGCTGGGCTTTATAGCTCACTCTTATTGTTTTTCAGATGATGAGAAGCTTATGGAGGATGAAATTGAATAGAGTCATGTGGAGTAGCTAGACGGCGTAGCTGGCTGGAGCTGATCAGCGAAGGAGTGAAGTAATTGATGTATTTTCTTTTGATGTTTTGGGAAGGACTTGTAAAATATTTTCGCTGTAAAAGAATTAATTGATGTTAGTATATTTCTGTAATTATAATATGGAAGAATGAAGTTGATATTTCTAGTAGCATCTCATTTCATGTCAAGGACTTCGTGTCCGACCAGCCTTAATGTTGCCGGCGAGGTATGGAGTTAAAACTTTGATGGCTAACTCAAGGAGTTCGGCCTTAAGCAATCTTGTGTACGCGTTAGGGTGTGTTTAAAAGAAAAGAAAAATTTTTATGTCCACCAAGTTAGTATTATCCCATATATGTGTAAAGGTTAGATTTGATGGCGGCCGTATGTAGTGAAATGTGGCCGGTCCATCACATTGGGTGAGTGGCTTTGTCGTTGTTGCTCGTGAGGAGTAGTTTCTCTAAGTACTGAGTTAGTAGGGAACAAATAGTAGAGAGAGAGAGCGTCAAAATGCTCGCGAGAGTGAGAGGGCTTCTAAGAGTTTGAGTATGCTTGAGGGTGTTTAGTGGGCAATTGAGAGCGTGCCCTGATGAGTGAGTCTCCGTAGCCTTTTACAGCCATGGCCCTGGGCTGCCTTCCTTTGATAACGAGGCTGGACGCTTGCCTTCTAATGGGATTGTTACCTTTCTGGCGTAGGCGTGATTGTCGTCTTTGACTGTAACGATTAAAGAGGTTAGTCTCCTTCCATTTGCACATGGTAACTGTTAGGGTTTCTTCTAGATTGTGTGTGGATTCTGGCGCCTTCCTCTCGGTATGTGCATTGATTCTGAAGGTGATCATTACAATGAATAATGCCTTCTTAGAGATATAGAAAATTAGGATAGATGACCGTTACGGCTTGAAAACGGATGCTTGGACAAATCTAGACATGGGCCGCGTTCATCCTATGTCATAGTCGGCCCACCTTTCGCTTCCCTGGTCAATGGCATCATTAATCGTCATGGGCTTAGATGGGCATTCGTTGATCATGGGCCTTTGCCGGTCTACTTGTTTCTTGTCCGGTCAATGGTAGCGTTGACCGTCCATGCAGAAATGGGCTGCTGAAGATTTGGACTGTTTTCTCTTTTGGGCTAGCCTGCTAGTAGTGTCCCTTCAATAAGAAAAATTAAATTTCTTAATTAAATAAATACACTGTATTAGCTTCTTGTTAATTGAAAAATTAAAAAAAAAAGAAAAAAAATTACAAATTAACGTGCAAATATAATTACATTTCACACAATAGGTCAAATATAATTTAAAATAATAGTTATTTAAATTTTTTAGATAAAATTTTCAGAATTTAATATACAATCCGGCTATATACTAAACAGAAATAAGCCAATGTAAGGCAGCAACAACATATAAAATATAATTTTTTTGCCGAAATTTATGATAAAATAAAATAAATTATGAAAAATTATTAAATACGTTTTATTATAAATTATAAATTATTTAATTTTAAATCTTAAAACAACATTTTTACAATAAATCTAAACTTTTACATCTAGACAACAAATCAGAAATAAATTAGGATCCATATTTATAAATATGCAATTAAATAGTTCACATGAATTGACATTTTTAATAAATATAACATTAATTTGATATTTTTAGAAAAATATCAAAATAACGGCAGTTTTAGATACCACGTCTACAAACATATAATGGCAGTTTCAGATATTATTACTAAGCTACCATCTTTTTTCCACAAAAAAAAAAAAAAAAAACAAATTCCAAAACCAAGCCTCCCAACCATTAACATCCCCGCTGTTATTTGCAAGCTCTTCTCAATAATCATGACCTGATGGGTATTCCCATAGTGGACTGGCTTAGGAAGGACGAACGGTCCAAATCCACGAAGGCCCACGCATTGGCTCGGACGGTCAACGCAAACCATTGATCGGACGAAAGGCCAATGAAACTAGCATAAGGACAGACATAACCGGCACCGTGGCCAATATTTCTGTTGAACAAAGCCAATCAGCCTCTCGAATCAGCTTTACATGAGCTAGGCCCAGTTTGACCTGCAGTAACTTTCTTCCCTGATTTTGTGCCCCCTAGAAAGCAACCTCCACAGTAACGGTCACCAGTAGATTCAGCACTCATCCCATGAGGAAAGCACCGGATTCTCTCCCCTATCTTCTATAAAACCCTAGCCATTGCAAAGCACAGAATGAAGGAGAACCTCCTAAGGAGCCATGGTCCTCCCCAGATTCACGCTTTTAGGATGCCCATACTCTCGGTACTTTGTCACCATGGTCCCCGAAAATCGGAAGTCAGGAATTAACGCTCCACATGAGTGGCATTAACCTCTCCCCAGAGAGCCAAATCATCCCCACAAACACTCTCTACTTCTCACCTTCATTACATCCTTTCTTCTACCTTCTTGATTCTTGGAAGGCTATTTACTAACTCGAGCATCGAAGTATTTTTTGTAGGATAACATCCTGCCCTAGTAATGTGCAAGACCCAGACTCGGTGGATGGAGCTGAATTCAAAGACCAACGTAACCCGAACCCGTTCGAAGTTTAGTTCCAAAACGCATCATTGGCGCCGTCTATGGGAAATGCTTACAGAAAGCCAGCTACATTTTCTAGAAGCTCTTCTCAATCAATACCCTCAATGGAAATGGTGAACACAAGGGCACGAGCAAGCGAGCTAGCCAGAGATGTGGCCTCGCCCGACCAGGACCACACCATTGGTGTCATGGTCAATGGGGTGGCCGGCGGGGTTCCAGCGCCTTTCTTTCAAGACATGGCGGAGCATATGCTAAACAGCCACAAGATTCTTCAGATACTCCGCTCCCGCCAGGAGTAAGCGCAGCAAGGGGTTGCACCGACAGCTGCCCCTACACTGGCATCCAGACAAGGAGGCCAGAGAAAGAAAGGACTGGCCGGAAGGCTTGAAAAGCCAACCAACATTTGAGCACTGGAGTCTTGACATTCTCAAAGCCATCTAAGGCATGAGGGGCGGGGAGTCAGTGTGACCCCGGAGGAAAGTCTGAGACGAAGGAACCCCAGATATTCTCACATAGAATCTAGACCCCAGGCTCAGGAGAGAGCCTCCCGAGCCGTTAGATCTACTGGTGACAGCAGTCGCCCAGCTACTGGACAAACTAGAGAAAGAACGGAGTTGAGGACACATCTCAACTCCAAAAGGTCTGGTAATGTCATTCAAGCAGATCCAAGGCTAGAAAAAATATGGAATTGTGTCTTCAAGGACGATGAGCACACAGCCAATATTAACAGATCTCCTTTCACAGCGGAGATCTTAAACCATCCCATGCCGGAAAAGTTTAAAATGCCAGCCCTTGACTCGTATGATGGGAGTGCTAACCCCATTGATCACCTCACCCACTTCCATATCCATCTGGGTCTACTGGGGCTGGAGGACACAGTCATATGTCGTTGCTTCCCGGTCACCTTAAAAGGAGACGCGCATATTTGGTTCCATTATCTCCCCTCGGATTCAATACGAAGTTTTCAGAAGCCTACATATCTTTTCTTGTCACAGTATGCCTCCAGTCGTATGGAGGAAAAGCAGCCTTAGTATCTGTCACACATCAAGCAGAAACATGAGGAGAACCCACTGAAGTTTCTGGATCGCTTCGTGGTAGAAGCTAGGTGGATCCCCCGACTCACGGAGGAAATGAAGCTAGGCAGTTTCATCTCGGCGCTGACGCATGGAGACTTAAATCGGACACCTAGCACATAAGAACCCGAAGACTTTTCAAGAAGCGAAATCTATCACCAGGGCCTACGCGGCAGCGGAGGTGGCCAACGAGGCTAAACGTCCCGAGTGGACCGAACAGCCACGCTCTTTCCCGATTGAAGGAAAGAGGAAACACGGTGATGGTGAACACCCTCGACAGTAGCACCATAGGACCGGGCCGATAGAGTGCAAGGACTACCGACCAATAAGCCTAACACCCCTGACGGACACGTGCTTGAATGTCCTCATGTAGATTCAGGGTGAGAAGTTCCTCAAGTGGCCCAAGTCACTTAAGAAGGTGAAGGGAGGAAATCTAGCCAAGTACTGTGATTTTCATCGATCTCCCAGACACTCCATTGAGGACTGCAAGACACTCTAGAGGGAGATAGAAGAACTGATACGCAGAGGCCATCTCACTAGGTTTATTAAGGTCCTGGTCAAAGCTCTGGTATGGCAGTCAGTAGAGGTCCAGAATCATCTCCACTAAGGTATTGGGTCACAGTAGGAGTAGTCAACATGATTACAACTCGGCCTGCCAAGACTCCAGCAGACCACAGGGAGTAGTACGCTGAGAAGATGAAGGAGCACACCGAGAACAACGTCATTAGTTTTAGTAATGATGATTTCAAGCATGTAATTTCTCCAAATGTAGATCCCCTGGTTGTATCCGCCCTCGTTTTTTATGGTAGTATCGACTACTGGCTGAATCGAGTGTTCGTTATAATGAAAGTTCATGTGATTTGCTTTACCTAGATGCGTTTTTTAAACTTGGTCTAAAAAAGAGTCAATTAAAGCCTGCTGAAGGCCCGTTATATGGCCTGGACAACGAACCCGTGCCCGTTCAAGGGACGATCCGGCTAGAAGTAACTCTGGGTTCATATCCAAGAACAACAAGTCAAACGCTTACCTTCTTGGTAGTTGACCTGCCTTCTATTTACAACGCCATATTAGGTTGCCCATGTCTAACAGCGTTTGGAGTCGTCACTTCAATACCGCATCTTAAAATAAAATTCCCTACATCTTGTGGTATAGGCGAAGTGCTGGGCGACAGTGTCTGGGCGGACATATTATATGTCCCAAATTGCCCAGAGTAGTAGCACCAGATCAACAGGAGAACTAGAACATCGGGACAAGGCAACTTTATAGCAAGCACAGTCTGAAGAGGCAACCGATATGATCCCACTAAATTCAAAAATTCTAAAAAGATGTATATAGATTGGCGGCTCACTCACTTGGACACTGCGCGATGAGCTGGTCATGTTCTTATGGAAGAACGCTGACATCTTCGCATAGACCCCCATGGCCATGCCCGAGATTCTGGCCGAAGTAATGGTCCACAAGTTGGGCGTTGAACGTCATCTTCATCAGGGAGGTTTAGTGCCCGGATTGGCTCTTGAACGTCATCCTGGTGAAGAAAAGCAATGGAAAATGATGAATGTGTGTCGACTTTACCGACGTTAACAAAGTCTGCCCGAAAGACAGCTTTCTCTTACCACGGATCGACTTGTTGGTGGACTCAACATCGAGCCACGAGTTGTTGGGCTTCATGGACGTGTACTCAGACCACAACTAGATCCAAATAACCTGGAGGACAAGGAGTACACCTCGTTCATGACCGACAAAGGCACCTATTGCTACAGGGTCATGCCTTTCAGTCTGAAGAACACAGGCGCCACATACCAACGGCTCGTAAATAAGATGTTCAAAAAGTAGATTGGCCGTAACATGGAGGTGTACGTCGATGATATGCTCGTCAAAAGTAGGCACACCAGGGACTATATACAGGATTTGGCCGAATCTTTTGAGGTACTCTGCACACACCAAATGAAGCTGAATCCAGCCAAGTGCGTCTTCGGAGTCTCCTCTGGGAAGTTCCAGGGTTTCATCGTCTCCCCGTGAGGGATTGAGGCAAACCCAGAGAAGATTAAGGCTCTTTCGACATGTCACCGCCGCTGGACGTCCAAGCGGCAACAGATGATTTGGCATTTGTCCGCTTCTTGGCGAAGTCTGGAGACAAGTACTAGCCTTTCTTCAAGGGATTAAGGGGAACGAAAGCAAACGAGTTCCAATGGATGGCAAAGTGTCAGACTCCCTTCGACGAATTGAAGTGATATCTGGCCAGCCCACCATTGCTAACGTCACCCAAAAACGAAGAGGAGCTCTACCTGTACCTAACGGTATCAGAGGTGGCCCTCAGCTCTGTCCTCATACGGCAGGACTCCAATACCTAGCATCAGGTCTATTACATGAGCAAAACGTTGACCGGTCCGGAGACGTGCTACCCTATTGTAGAAAAGCTATCACAATATTTAAGAAATTATGAAAAATTATTAGATACGTTTTATTATAAATTATAAATAATTTAATTTTAAATCTTAAAACAACATTGTTACAATAAATCTAAATTTTTACATCTAGACAACAAATCAAAAATAAATTAGGATCCATATTTATAAATATGTAATTAAATTGTTCACATGAATTGACATTTTTAATAAATATAACATTAATTTGATATTTTTAGAAAAATATCAAAATAACGGCAGTTTTAGATACCACGTCTACAAACATATAATGGCAGTTTTAGATATTGTTACTAAGATACTATCTTTTTTCCAAAAAAAAAAAGGCAAATTCCAAAACCAAGCCTCCCAACCATGAACATCCCCCATGTTATTTGCAAGCTCTTCTCTCAATAATCATGACCTGATTGGTATTCCTATAGTGGACTGGCTTAGGAAGGACGGACGGTCCAAATCCACGAAAGCCCACACATTGGCTTGGATGGTCAACGCAAACCATTGACCAGACGAAAGGCCAATGAAACCAGCACAAGGATGGACGACTGGCACTAAGGATGGTCAATATTTTTGTTGACCAGCAGCACTGTAACAGGCCTCCCCTCGAATCAACTTTACATGGGCTAGGCCTTGTTTGACCTACAGCAACATTCTTCCCTGGTTTCGCGCTCCCCTAGAAAGCTACATCCACAGTAACGGTCACCAGTAGATTCAGCACTCACCCCATGAGGAAAGCATTGGATTCTCTCCCCTATCTTTTGTAAAACCCTAGCCATTGCAAAGAAAGGAATGAAGGAGAACCTCCCAAGGAGTTGTTACTGCCATTAATGCCAGTGCCACGAGTAGAAGCTGTTCCAGCGGAGTGCTAAAATCCCGTGCTCCTTCCAAAGGAAGGATTCTCAACCTCTCGACTATAAGAAGGCCGTGAAGTCAACACTCCAAGGGAGGCCTTCTAAAAGAGAACAAACGCTCTCATACTCATACGAGTTGCTCTGACATTTATATCCCTATTTCTAGAGGAATCCCTAAGAGTTCGCCCTATGTCTTCTCAACCTCTCACGCTTTTAGGACGCCCACACTCTCGGTACTTTGTCACCACGGTCCCCGAAAACCGAAAGTCAGGAATCAATGTTCCTCATGAGCGGCATTAACCTCTCCCAGCTAGAGCCAAATCATCCCAACAAACACTCTCTACATCTCACCTTCGTTACATCCTTTCTTCTAGCTTCTCGATTCTTGGAAGGCTATTTACTAATTCGAGCATCGAAGTATTTTCTGTAGGATAACATCCCGCCCGCACCTGCCTTTAGTTTGTCTTAGTGATGTAGAAGACCTAGACTCGGTGGACGGAGCCAAATTCAAAGATCGACGTAACCCGAACCCGTTCAAGTTTTGGTTCCTAGACGCATTATTGGCGCCGTTTGTGGGAAATACTTACAAAAGGCCAACTACGTTTTCCAGAAGCCCTTCTCAATCAATACCCTCAATTGAAATGGTGAACACAAGGGCACAAGTAAGCGAGCTAGCCAGAGATGTGGTCTCGCCTGACCAGGACCACGCCATAGGTGTCATGGTCGATGGGGTGGCCGGCGGGGTTCCAGCACCTTTCTTTCAAAACCTGGCGGAGCATATGCTAAACACCAACAAGATTCTTCAAATACTCTGCTCCCACCAGGAGTAAGCGCAGCAAGGGGTTGCACCGATAGCGGCCCCTACGCTGGCATCCAGACGAGAATGCCAGAGAAAGAAAGGACCGGCTTGAAGGCCTGGATGGCCAACTAACGTTCAAGCATCGGAGTCCTGACATGCTCAAAGCCATCTAAGGCATGACCGGTAGGGAATCAGCGTGACCCCAGAGGAAAGTCTGAGACGAAGGAACCCCAGATATTTTCGTGTAGAATCTAGGCCCCAGGCTCTGCAAAGAACCTCCCGAGCCGTTAGATCTACTGGTGATAGTAGTCGCCCGGCTACTAGACAAACTAGAGAATGAACGGAGTTGAGGACACATCTCAACCCCAAAAGATCTGGTAATGTCATTCAAGCAGATCCAAGGCTACAAAAAAATATGGAATCGTGTCTTCAAGGACGATGAGCACACAGCCAATATTAACAGATCTCCTTTCACAGCGGAGATCTTAAATCGTCCCATGCCAGCAAAGTTTAAAATGCCAGCCCTTGACTCGTATGATGGGAGTGCTAACCCCGTTGATCACCTCGCCCACTTCCGTATCCATCTGGGCCTACTAGGGCTGGAGGACACAACCATATGTCGTTGCTTCCCGGTCACCTTAAAAGAAGACGCGCGTATTTGGTTCCATCATCTCCCCTTGGATTCAATCCGAAGTTCTCAGGAGCTTACATATCTCTTCTTGTCACAGTATGCCTCCAGCCGTAGGGAGGAAAAGCAGCCTTAGCATCTGTCACACATCAAGCAGAAACATGGGGAGAACCCACGGAAGCTTCTGGATCGCTTCGTGGCAAAAGCTAGGTGGATCCCCCGACTCACGGAGGAAATGAATCTAGACAGTTTCATCTCGGCGCTGATGCATGGAGGCTTCTTCAGACACCTAGCACATAAGAACCCGTAGACTTTTCGGGAAGCAAAATCTGTCATCAGGGCCTACGCGGCAGTGGAGGAGGCCAACGAGGGTAAACGTCCCAAGTGGACCGAACAACCACGCTCTTTCCCGACTGAAGGAAAGAGGAAACACGGTAGTGGTGAACACCCTCGACGGAAGCACCATAGGATCGGGCCGACAGAGTGCAAGGATTATGGGCCAATCAGCATAACGCCCCTGACGGACACGTGCTCGAATGTCCTCATGCAGATTCAGGGTGAGAAGTTCCTCAAGTGGCCTAAGCCACTTAAGAAGATGGAGGGAGGAAATCCAGCCAAGTACTGTGATTTCCATCGATCTCCCGGACACTCCTAGATGACTGCAAGACACTTCAGAGGGAGATAGAAGAGCTAATACGCAGAGGCCATCTCACCAGGTTCATCAAGGATCCTTGTCAGAGCTCTGGTATGGCAGTCGGTAGAGGTCCAAAATCATCTCCACTAAGGAATCGGGTCGCGGTAGGCGTAGTCAACATGATTACAACTCGGCCTGCAAAGACTCTGATGGACCACAGGGAGCAGTACGCTGGGAAGAAGAAGCAGCGCACCGAGAACAATATCATTAGTTTTAGTAATGATGATTTCGAGCATGTAATTTCTCCGAATGCAGATCCCCTGGTTGTATCCGCCCTCATTTCAGATGGTAGCATCGACTACCAGCTGAAACGAGTGTTTGTTGATAATGAAAGTTCACGCGATTTGTTTTACCTAGATGCATTTTTTAAACTTGGTCTAAAAAGAGTCAATTAAGGCTTGCTGAAGGCCCGTTATATGGCCTGGACAACGAACCTGTACCCGTTCAAGGGACGATCCAGCTAGAAGTAACTCTGGGTGCATATCCAAGAACGACAAGTCAAATGCTTACCTTCTTGGTAGTTGACCTGCCTTCTGTTTACAATGCCATACTAGGTTGCCCATGTCTAACAGCATTTGGAGCCATCACTTTGATACTACATTTCAAAATAAAATTCCCGATAGCTTGTGGTATAGGTGAAGTGCTGGGCAACCAAGTCACTAGGAAAACATGTTATATGTCCCAGATCGCCCCAAGTAGTAGCACCAAATCAACAGGAGAACTAGACCATCGGGACAAGGCAATTTTATAGCAAGCGCAGTCCGAAGAGGCAACCGATCTGATCCCACTAAATCTAAAAAATCTAAAAAGATGTGTATAGATTGGCGGCTCACTCACTGGGACACTGCGCGATGAGTTGGTCACATTCTTACAGCAGAACACTGACATCTTCGCATGGACCCCCACAGACATGCCTGAGATTCTGGCCAAAGTAATGGTCCTCAAGTTGGGCGTTGATCCTGACCGCAAGCCTATTAGGTAGAAGCAAGAAACCACTCCAAGAGAAAAATTAATCGCGATCCGGGTGGAGGTAAAAAAGTTGCTGGACGCCGGTTTTATTAGGAAGGTTTAGTACTCGGATTGGCTCTCAAATGTCGTCCGAGTAAAGAAAAGCAATGGAAAATGATGAATGTGAGACTACTTTATCGACGTTAACAAAGCTTGGTCGAAAGACTGCTTTCCCTTACCACGTATCGACCTGTTGGTGGACTCAACATCAGGTTACGAGTTGTTGAGCTTCATGGACGCGTACTTAGACTACAACCAGATCCAGATGAACCAGGAGGACAAGGAGCACACCTCGTTCATGACCGACCAAGGCACCTATTGCTACAAGGTCATGCCTTTCGGTCTGAAGAACGCAGGCGCCACATACGAACGACTCGTGAACAAGATGTTCAAAAAGTAGATCAGCCGTAACATGGAGGTGTGCATCGATGATATGCTCGTCAAAAGTAGGCACACCAGGGACTATATACGGGATTTAGCTGAATCTTTCAAGGTACTCTGCACATACTAAATGAAGCTGAATCTAGCCAAGTGCGTCTTCGGAGTCTCCTCTGGGATGTTCCTCGGTTTCATCGTCTCCCAGTGAGGGATTAAGGCAAACCCAGAGAAGATTAAGGCTCTCGCTGATATGTCACCACCGCGGACCATGAACGACGTCCAGCAGCTAACAGGATGACTGGCAGCCTTGTCCCACTTCTTGGAAAAGTTTAGAGACAAGTACTAGCCTTTCTTCAAGATACTAAGGTGAACGAAAGCAAACGGGTTCCAATGGATGACAGAGTGTCAAACTCCCTTCGACGGATTAAAGTAATATCTAGCCAGCCCACCATTGCTAATGTCACCCAAAGACGAAGAGGAGCTCTACCTCTACCTAGCGGTATCAGAGGTGGCCGTCAGCTCAATCCTCATACGCTAGGACTCCGACACCTAGCGACGGTCTATTACGTGAGCAAAACGTTGACCGGTCCTGAGACGTGCTACCCTCGTGTAGAAAAGCTAGCCTTAGCTCTTACTTTCTCCGTCCGAAAGTTTAGACCTTATTTCCAGGCTCATCGCGTGATTGTTCTCACCGACCAGCCTCTGAAAAACATTTTATAGAAACCTAACGCTTTTGGGCGGCTGGTAAAGTGGGCTATCAAATTGGGAGAGTTTGACATCAATTCTGACCTCGACCTACCATCAATGGGCATGCTTTAGCTGACTTCATCGTCAAAACCAAAATCCCAATTCTCGAGGAAAGACCCACTACGGACGTAGAACAACATGAGAAAGAGCCGGAATGGGGCCTCAATGTGGGTGGATCTTCTACGGACTCCAACAGTAGAGCCGGAGTAGTCCTAAAAACTCCAGACGTGATTGAGGTAAAATACTCGATCTGGCTTGACTTCCTAGCGACCAACAATGTTGCAAAATATGAAGCCTTGTTGGCTGTGTTGAGACTGGCTGAGGAATGTTCGGCAAGGTGGCAGACTGTTTACAACGACTCTTAACTGATCATCAACCAGATTAACAGGGATTTCGAAGCTAGCAACCCCTACTTGGCTAAGTACTTGGCCAAGACCAAGGAGATCAGGAGGAGGTTTGACAAGATGATCCTTGTTCATGTTTTTAGAGCTGAGAATTGGAAGGCTGATTAGCTTGTCAGGACGGCGAGGCCAAAAATCTAGAACAATACTCGAGGGACATGCAAAAATTTCTAAATGCTCCCAACACAGAGGAGCAAGAGGCAATGTTGATCTCTGGAGTAGAAAATTTGATGACCCCGTACCAAAAATACCTGACGGATCAAGCACTTCCAAAAGATGCAAACGAAGCCAAGCAGGTCAAAAAGACGACTGGCTGGTACACCATGATCGATGGACAACTATATCGCCGTGGCTACTCGACCCCGTACCTCCAGTGCTTCACTCCAGAGGAGGCCGACTATGCCCTAGGCGAAGTCTACATCGGTATTGGTTGATCGTATATTGGCGGCAAGAATTTGGCATTCAAAATCATGCGCCAGGGTTATTATTGGCCAACGATGGAAAAGGATGCGCTCGAGTTCTTAAGGAGGTGTGAAAACTGCAAAATTCATGGCAATCTTCACCACCAGCCGCCACCGAGTTGAAATCCCTCCAGGCCCCATGACCATTTGCATAATGGGGGTTAGACATTTTCAACCTGTTTCCCCTTGCAACGGGGCAAAGAAATTCATTATCACTGGCATCGACTACTTCACCAAATAATTCGAAGTCATCCCGCTGGCAAAAATCACAGAGCACAATGCTCTTGAATTTGTCCATCATAATGTAATCAGCAGATTTGGCATCCCTGAGGCTATTGTCACTGACAACAGAACCTAGTTCTCAGGAAAGCGCTTCATCAAGTATTGTACCAGCCTAGGTATCAGATTGGTTTACACTTCGGTGGCATACCCGCAAGCGAACGATCAGGTGGAGGTCACCAACCCTATGCTACTCCATGGTTTGAAGACCAAGTTGGAGAACGCAGGGGGCTCCTAGGTCAATGAGCTGCCCTCCGTCCTATGGTCCTACCGGACAACTCCTAAGGAGCCGACTCATAAGACACTCTTTAGCCTCTTCTATGGGGCTGAGACGGTAATCCCGGTCAAAATCAGGCTATCTAGTCTCTGGGTTGAGTCTTTCGACCCACATAACAACTTCCAAAAAATTTGGAAACACCTAGACTTATTGGAAGAGGCTTGCGAGGCCGCAAGGCTGCGGACGGCAACCTACCAGCAGCGGGTTGTGCGCTATTAAACAAGAAGGTAAAAGCGCGGCACTTCGAGGTCAGAGACCTGGTCTTGCGAAACATCGAGGCAACAGGCAAGATCGTCAACCGAAATAAACTCTCCCCGAATTGGGAGGGTCCCTTCCTAGTCTCCGCCATCATACGAAACAGAGCGTACAAACTCCAAACCCAGAGCGGCAAGTTGGTTCCTCAGACGTGGAACGCGATCCACCTCAAGTGTTACTTTCAGTAGAGGCACAGGTAAGTCAACCATCGGCATGCATATAGGAACACTTGGCATGTTATGTCACATCACTATAGATTCTTTTCCTTTTCTTCTCCATACACATGTTTATGTATGTTTACATGTTTATACGACCTAGACTGCCCCTAAGTCGGCACCCTCTCGTAACCAAACCCTGATCATCCAGGCGGCCCACGAGCGGTAGTAATAAAATCCTGGTCACCCAAGCGGTCCACGATCAGTCGTAATGAAACCCTGGTCATCCAAGCAGCCGACGAGTGGTCATAATAAAACCCTGGTCATCCAGGCGGCCTACTAATGGTCGAACTAAACCTTAATCATCCAAGTGGCCCATTCGCGGTCAAAATCTTAGGGGGTTCAACCAACGCACGCCACAACCTCCTTCGTTGGGAGCAATTGTGATTAGTCAACAACAGTTGTCATTAGCAAAGGCTCCCCTTTCAAAAGTTGGCCACCCCCGTTCACACTAGAGCGGCATCACCAAGCCTTTACTCCCTCATAAGAATGGATCAGGCATGGCACGACATCAGGGTAAACCTACTCGAAGGCTCAAGCCCTTCAAAAAATGCCTACAGCGTCTTAAGCAAGGGGGACAGCCAACCCGTGCACAAAGTTGGCAAGGAAACACAGTAACAGAAGAATGGGAATCACATTAAAGGCAAAAGATACAAAACGTCAATAAAATAGCCGATTTATTGATTATGTTCACTCGTCGATACATTAACTACAAAAAACCAAAGCCACAAGAACTAAGGAGGGGCAAATTCCTAGAAGGAGGCGCTGGAGAACTGTTACTGGTCCGGGGCCCCCCCACTAGGCACTCACGACACTGAGCAGAACAATTCTTTAAGTTGAGGAATTCGACTAGAAAGTTCAGATCAACTAGCCGAGTAATACGCCGACTAATATGCCGACTAATGTTGATCCCCTCCCATAGCCATGCAAACAGCATGTTCACAACTTCGTGAGGACGGATACGTGTGGCCAGCTGATTCTCCAGGGTGGCCATTTGCCTTGTAAGCTAGTCAAGGCACCGCATGGTCCGGTTGGCCTCTTCCTTTAAGCGAGTATTCTCCTCCTTAAGTCTGTCGTTCTCCTCAACTAGACCTGGCACCACGACATCTTTAAGGCTGGCATTCTCCTCTCTAAGCCAAGTAACCTCATCCTCTAGGTTGGCCAACACTGATCCTAGAGCAACCGCATCATCCTGGTGCTCAGTCCTCATCGATTCAAGCTCCTCGTCGAGCCAAGCAATCAGCTTGTCACTATCAACAATCGCCAGGTCTCGCTAGCCCTTAACAACAGAGCAATGGAGACTTTTTCTTTTGGCAAAAATAATAAGTATTAGCAGCGATTAATCCAAGAGGAATGGTAGGCAACGAAAAGTTCACCTGCCAAATCCATTGCGCTGGAATCACTGGCCTAGCACAAGATCTTGACTCAGACTGTGAAGGACCAGAAACGGAACCTTCTCGAGCGTACCCAGCGGTAGCCTCCGCCGTAGATTCCTCTAGTAGCTCCGCCACAAGGTCGTCCGTCTCCCGCGGCTTTCCAACATCAAACCCCTCTAGCCTTCCCACGTCTTGTATAGGCTCCTCGACGGAGGCCTCCCCTATGATCTCTACCCTAACCTCGACCGCCGGTTGAGATTCTCCTACAACTGACACTCTTGGTTCCCCCAGAGTCTCCCCAGGAGCCGACTCGTTAGATGTCGTGATAGCTAGCCCAACAGGAGGCTCAATAGGCACCTCCCTAGGTTCCCCGGCAGGTACTTTCTCCGACGGTCAAGCGACGCCCTCAATGATGGCCTCCGGGGAAGGTTCCAACCTCATCAAGCATTCTGACTGAGGGAGGGCAAGAACAACACAGCTAGGGTTGGGATACAACTTCTCCCTAAATATCTCAATGGCGAAACCTTCGCCGCATATGCCAGAGCTATCCCCCATTCCGGCTAGTTGACCAATTAGCACATTCTTAGGATCAGTAGAGGAGGACGAGGAAGGCCTTACTACTGCCACTGCCACTGCCATTGTTGGACTAGCGGGAGAACCATCGCCGGATGACTCCCTGATTGCAAGGGCCCTAATTCTCCTCCTCTTGGCTGCCTTCATTAGCTTCTGTTCTGGTGACAGAGGCCCCTACTTGGCCTTCCTGACCTTATCGCAAGAGACCAAGTGGTCTCTCCGAAAATACAAGTGATGTTTCTTTACTAGCTCGAAGAGCCACTCCAAGGACTCCGTCTCAGTAGGAGTCCCGGTGTAAATCTCAGGAATCTTGCCCCATTCCCTAGCCAACGGCCAAGACTCGTCCACGTAAACAAAAAAGAACCTATCCTTTTAGTTTTTCAAGGAGTCGTAAATGGCGGTGCTAACCTAGAGACCACCCTGAGGAGCCAAAGAGATCCACTCCACCTCCTAATTGACCTTGAACAGGAATCTCACCATCTCCAACGTCAACTTCCTCGAATGCTAACGAAGGAAAATACAAAATGTGCACAGATACCGCACAGCATTGGCGTGAAGCTATGCAACAAGGACCCTGAGGGCGATCAGAATCTCCCATAACTCATCGGGGAGGGGAAGGCGTAGCCCACTCCTCAAATGGGTCTCATAAATGGTGATATAACCTTCAAGCGGTGAGCATGCCCTGTCTTCCTTATCAAAAATGTGGGGAACGATTGCTTTAGGAACGTTGTACTCAACATTCAACTCTTTCAGGTTAGTCTCTGTGAGGCTTGAAGCGATCTATGCAACAGGAGCCATGAGAATGGGTGTAAGGAACGAAGCGGTGCAACACTTAGATAAAAAATACTAACTCAAAGACAAAAGAAGGCATAGGAAATTCAAAAGGGAGACGAACGAGCAACTTGAAGGCAATACAAACGCTAGCCAAAGTAACCGTCTCGTAAACAAGCACCATTATTACTGCCATGTGGTGGCACCTGAACAGGCACTGACGAACCAAATCCCTCGTTGCACTAATTATTGGGATTTCCAATTCACCGTGTGCTGACACGTGGTTGCCTTTTCGTCTGAACAAAATAACTAACGATGGTGCATCACTCCACTCCCACAAGTCCTCCGGACCTTGGCTTTGACGGTCAATAAATTTGGTCAACATCTCCTTCAGCAAGTTCTCCGGACTTGACCTTGACGGTCAACAAATCTGGTCAACATTTTCTTCAGAAGGTTCTTCGGACCTTGTCCGTGGCGGTCAACGAGTCCGATCAACAATCCCTTCAGCAGGTTCTCCGGATTTTGGCCAGGACGGTCAGCAAAACTGGTCCACTTCTCCTCTGGCATGATCTTCGGATTTTGGGCCTAGATGGTTAATGGATCTGGTCAACAGATCTTGACGGACTCTAAGCCACGCAGCCCATCAAGGACATGCTGGAGGTTAAAAATTAGACCACCAGCATGAAGGCTAGTGATGGGTACTCCCATAGTGGACTTACCCTGGAAGGAAGAATGACCCAAATCCACGAAGGCCCACACATTGGCCTAGACGGTCAACGAGAACCATTGACCGGACGAAAGGCCAATGAAACCAATATAAGGATGAACAACCGGCACCAAAGATGATCAACATTTCTGTTGACCAGCAACACTATAACAGGCCTCCCCTTAAATCAGCTTTACATGGGCCAGGCCCAGTTTGACTTGCAGCAGTTTCCTTCCCTGATTTCACGCTCCCCTAAAAGGCAACTTTCACAACAACAGTCACTAGCAAATTCAGCACTCACTCCATGAGGAAAGTGTTGGATTCTCTCTCCTGTCTGCTATAAAACCCTAACCGTTGCAAAGCACAGAAGGAAGGAAAACCTCCCAAGGAGCCATTACCGCCATTAATGCCAACGCCACGAACGGAAGCTATTCCAATAGAGCGCTGAAATCCTATGCTCCTTCCTAATGAAGGATTCTCAACCTCTCGACTATAAGAAGGCCGTGGAGTCAACACTCTAAGGGAGGCCTTCTAAAAGAGAACAAACGCTCTCATACTCATATGAGTTGCTCTAACATTCATATCCCTCTTTCTAGAGGAATACCTGAGAGTTCGCCAGACGTCTTCTCAAGCTCTCAGCTTTTAGGATGCCCACACTCTCGGTACTTCCTATCACCACGGTCCCTAAAAATCGGAAGTTAGAAATCAACGCTCCTCACAAGCAGCATTAACCTCTCCTAGCGAGAGCCAAAACATCCCCACAAACACTCTCTACTTTTCACATTCGTTATATCCTTTCTTCTACCTTCTTGATTTTCAGAAGTTATTTACTGACTTAAGCGTCAGAGTGTTTTCAGTGAGATAATATCCCGCCGACACCTGACTTTTTGTTCGTCTTAGTGATGTGCAGGACCCAAACTTGGTGGACCGAGCCAAATTCAAAGACCGACGATGTAACGACCAGAGCTCGGACCCTCGAACCCGACCCGGACCGTCATGGTAAAAATCTCGAATCATCTCAAAATCATCAATTACGCATAATCAAACAACTTTAATGAATTATATAATATCATTTAAGACACAATCCATAGTCATCATAAATGTGTCATCACATAAATATTCATAATAATGACAAATAACTACAATAAATAACCTCAATGTCAAAGACATCAATCCTCATAGAGAAATCTAATAAAAGTTAAACAGTAACTAAACTACCAAGATCTTAAGTCTCTATCTGGAAAGCCACAATCTCTGAGATCACCTCTGCCTGAAGTCTATTCAGACGATCTCTTCTAACATAGTGTCAACCTGTCTACTTTAGGGCCAAGAAAACACAAAGGTGAGCCAAAGCCCAGCAAGTGATAATAATAAAAAACGGTATATAACAATAATAATCTCGGATATCAAACTATAAATGTCTCAACATCACTCTAACGATTTACTATATCCGAGACGAATTTCAACACGTCGTAAATATGACTCTAAGCAAGATAGGTCACACCTGACCCATATATCACAAAGATAATAAGAGTACTAATAAATAGCAGTAATCCCCTGGAATTTGATATCATGAATGAGGGGGGATTTCCTAATCCAAATATCAGCGTAAACAACCTGAACAAAATGGATTCCCACTGAATCCGGATAGCGTAAAATCTGACACATGGATTCTACCGAATATAACCCGTGGGTTCAACCAAATCCCAAGCTCACGAGATATCAACAATGATGAAACATCACAATGAATCTCCTTGGACCTTATTCTACCATAGTGACCCAAATGCCGTGTATTTACGCCCCCAACAGCTGGGTAATACAACGAGGTCATCCATGATATCCCCACTACCCCTACAGTCCTCTCAGAGGCTGTACCCGTAGCATGCTTATACTATCTCCGATACTTCTCGCCAATGATATCCCATATATCATTATCTACGATGGTCACTAGGTTATAAGTAACCCTTCTCAATATCAACGACCTTAATCCTCCGGAATGAAATTAGTATTAAAAAAGTATAGACTACTCTACGGTCCCACGGACTCCCATACGCCCGGTTACCGTAGAGTCTTCATACACTCTCTTTTACTTATCTATAGAGTGCCAATAAAATATACGCACACCACTAAGATTAACGCGAAGAATCATTTATCGGGTTTCATCAATGAGATACAGGAATCATGACGTAACCGATTAATATTATTTCAAGCGTGCCAATAAACAATTGTAATCTCCTGGAACCTGACATCAACAAGTGATTAGGATTTACCCGGTCCATATGTCATCGAGAACGACCAGCATAATCATGATAACAATCAATAAGGATTCTACTGAATCCGAAGAACAATCACTACATAGGTTCCATCGAACCTTTCACAATTGAGGTCCCAATTATATAAGATATCACGAAAGTCTCCTTAGACCTTATATGTGACGGAACGGATTTTTTTTTTTTCCTCAAAGCTTCCGTCAAACAGAAACACAATTGAAGACTCAACTAAACCAATTTGGTGCAACACAGGATCGCAGATGCCATCTAGGACCCATACACTTTTAACCATAATAAATATAGCGAAAGTTTTTTTAACATTACCGGAAGCATTCATATTCATTCCAAAATATTCATTTCTAAGTACATAGCCAAAATGTTTAACCATAGAAGTCCATCAATTCATTACAATAATGTTTCTCCAAAATAAGCTTCCGAGGTCTTTAATCCTTCAGACAAGCCCTAATCACTCCAACTCGCCGTGCACAAGCTCTAAAGCCTCATCTCGTAGGGGGAAAATATAAAACAGTTGAGCCGAGGCCCAAAGAAGGTACATGCATATGAGTAGTAAAACGATGATGTAGAACGGTCATATAATAACTGCATAAACAGAGCGGTTAAATGTAATGCAGTCCAAGAAAAATAGAGAAAACATACTTGACAAGACTATACTTTCAAAACGGTAAACGGTAAAAAAGAACATAACATATCGGAATCGGTATGATAAACGTGAACAACGTAACATCATATCGTAATAAAGATTTCATAATCGATAATCGTACTTCATATTCTAGAATCGCACGGTAATCATAACATATCGTAAAAACAAAACGTACTTCATATCAGACGGTAACATGACATATCAAGAAACAAGAAACGGTACTTCATATCCAGCACGGACTTCGCCAAAGATTCCCTACTAGCCGAGGGGGCAAATAATCGAGGATATATCAGGTTCACTCCACACAATCTAAGGCCAGAATCGTCATATGGGTATCCCATCTCACGGATCGGTACGGTATGCCACCCGAAGGTAGGCCGGTAACGTATTTCCTCTGGCCCATAACGCCCGAGGGTAGGGCGGACTACAAATAACTCCATGGACAGAGTTATCCTCGACACCACCGAAAAGTCCTAAGGCATGCCGAGAACCTTCCGGATCAGAGTCACCCAAGGACCAAAATAACACGGAAACAGAAATACTTTATATTGTTTACTGAAAATTATTTTCAAATCATATAACTTAATCCGAAAATCATGTCCTTGAATAAACTTGAGGCCGGTTGGGATGGCATAAAATATACTTGGGCCGGTTGATTTTCATATGAGGGCCGGTTTCGATTTTGGTAAAAAGGGGCCGGTTTCCATTTCCTTTCAAAGGGCTGGTTTGCTTCTATGCAAAAAGGGGCGGTTGGATTGTTCATATGAGGACCGGTTTTGATTTTCTATGCCAATAGGGCCGGTTTCAAATTCCGGTTTCGATTTTCCATGCAGAAGGCCGGTTTCAAATACCCAAGGGGCCGGTTTCGATTTTCCATGAAAGAGGCCGAATTCGATTTTTACATGCAAGGGGCCGATCTCGATCCCAACCTGTCAGGGCCGGTTTCAATGAAAGGACCGGTTTTGATATCAAGGCCGGTTTTCAAGCCGACTTCGAATTTGAACACGCAAAGGCCGATTCCGATTTTAAACCTGCCAAGTCCGGTTTCATTACAGAGGCCGATTCCGATTTTAAACCTGCCAAGGCCGGTTTCAATGCAAAGGTCGGTTTCGATTTCAAAGGGCCAATTCCGATTTTCTCATTGTTAAGCCTGTTTCGATTTCAAAGGGCCCGATTCTAATTTTCTCATCTTAGGCCGGTTTCGATTTTCAAAGGCAAGGGCCGATTTCGAATGTTGAGTTCGATTTTAAAGCAAGGGCCGACTCCGATTTCTAACCAGGGCAGATTTCGATTTCGACGCATAAGTCGATTTCGATTTATCCCACAATGGCCGATCCTGATTTTCTTACTTTAGGCCGGTCTCGATTTCAACCTGTCATGGCCGGTTTTGATTTTTGCATTCAAAGCCGACTTCGAATCTGAATATGCAAAGGCCGATTCTGATTTTATACTTGCCAAGGCCGGTTTCTTTGCAAAGGCCGATTCCGACATCAAACCTGCCAAGGCCGGTTTCCATTCAAAGACCGGTTCCGATTTTAAACCTATCGAGGCCGGTTTCAAATGCAAGGGCCGATTCCGATTTTAAGGGTATAAGGGCCGATCCGATTTTAAGAGTACAAGGCCTATTTCGATTTCAAGGGTAGAACGGCCGATTTCGATTTTAAGGGTATAAGGGCCGATTCCGATTTTTAGGTTATGAGGGCCGATTCCGATTTTAACCAGCTAAGGCCGGTTTTAATGCAGAAGCCGGTTTCGATTTTAAAGCCGCTTCCGATTTCAAAACTGCCAAGGCCGGTTTCAATTTAAAACGTATATGGGCCGATTCTGATTCCAAACCTCCCAAGGCCGGTTTCGATGAAAGGGGCCGATTTCAATACCAAGGCCGGTTTTGGTTTTTGATGCACAGAGCCGACTTTGGTTTTGACGCAAGGTCCGATTTTGATTTCAATACCAAGGGGGCCGGACTTCTTTCGTTTCAAGGGAAAAGCCGGACTCCTTTTTCTTCACGGTGGCCGGTTTCGTTTTCATGATACAAAGAGGGCCGATTTTGATTTACAACGATGGTGGTCAGATTTCATTTTGCAGGTAAAGGGGCCGATTCTGATTCTAACATGATAAAGAACCGATCCTGAATTTCTTGAGATGAAAGTAGGCCGGTTCTAATTTTTATATGTAAATGGGCGAGTTCCAGTGCATGTGTCAAAAGCCGGATTAAGTACATGCAAATGCTGCTCTTTTTTATGGAGTTCAATTTACATGCAGAATGCCGGGTTCGATCTTTTATGCAAGAATCGAGCTTAATCTTTAATGCGTAATGCCGAGTTCGATCGTAAACAAAGAATGCCGATGGAAATCGTAATGTAATAATGCAGATGGGAAAACGGAGAACAGAATCAAGAATATGCAGATAAAAATGCAAAATGCATGCATTTTAAAACGGAGTACGCTTGCTCGACGCTTGGGCTGCCTAATCTCAACGTCCCGAAGCTCTCTCCTTTCCTCTCTTCCCTTCGCACCCGCCGAATTTTCCTTTCCCTCTCCCTTCGCATCGATCGATTTATATAGAGAAAAGAGTTGGTGGAGTAAATCGGGTAGGTTACCTGCCCTGACTTGTTTTCGTGGGGTAACGAGGTTGTTTCACTCGCTCATTCATCGCCGCCGCCGCGCTTCGTTGGATTCCAACGAGTTAGGTTTTCTCCGTAGGCACGTGCTCGGCCGAACTTGAGGGGCCGATTCCAACCGAGGCAAAAGGGCGGGTCAAATTGTTGGGCCGTTTTGCGAAGGTGCCTTCACGCTACTTAAGGGCCGGTTCCAATTTACTCATAGGAGCCAATTTCGCTTGTCCGTAAAGGGGCAAGGCATTTGTAAATTTTGGGTCTCACAAGATAATGGGCCGATTTTTATGGGCCGCTTTTACATCAGAGCCGATTCAATTCAATTTTGCCCACTTGATGGCTATTTTCACATGTTGATAAAAAGGGCAAACTTATTTCAAACAAATTGAAATTTTGGATCTCACAATTCTCCTCCACTTAAAAAAATTTCGTCTCTCGAAATTTGATGATCCATACGGTCCCATAATCATACGTATTCTTTCATCCAGAAGTCGTTCCTTCAGATAAGGATTACTCTAGGAACCTCAAGCATTGAATCGTCCTAATTCTTATCACAAAATAAATTCTTAGCCCCTCATGACGATTCAATCCAGATACGTACTGATTTTCTCGACCATTGATTTAAGAAAGATCTTATAACGATCCTCAGAATTTCGAAGGCGACCTATCAAGATGCTGGTCATTTTCCCAATTTAATTTGATACCTCAAATGGATCCAATGAACTTCTACTTTAGTTCATTTCATGCTTCAAATGAATTCGACCACAGGGATCTTAACCTTACTCTTAAATTCCTGAGCCATGGGTTCATGCTGGGCTGCCCTGATTTAAACTGTTCTAGGATAGTCATTTTATGAAGACAACCCTAAAATCCTTGATTTAGATTGATTCTAAAATATCCATTCCTCATAAATATCTCTCACAGATCCTCAATTCATAACATGAGAAGAAGTCCTAATCTACGACCGTCTTTGTGAATTTGGTTTAGTCTTAGACCATTGCTCAAGACGTCGAGGTCCCAACACTTAATAGCCTCAAAATCTCAATGTCCATGTACCAAAGGAAACAACTTTTCGCAAACCCTCAACCCGTGGCGAGATCAAAACTACAAATCATACGATAACCACTGGTTCAATGTGGCTTCAGATTCCATTATCCAATTCAATACCTCTACACTTAACAATTTTAAGACCTCGTTGGCATGTGAATTGCCACATTATTTAAAATCAACCTGGGGGCATCATTTGATCGTCATTTAAGTGAAGACATTTCATTACTGATTTCAAGTAATTCTGATAAGGGATTCCTCTCCTAATTTACTCGAGAGTACTAATTCTCAACAATCTAGAAAAGTTCTTCCTCATAAAATTATCAAATCAGAATTATCTTTCAAGTGATTCTTCGCATATCCATTCGAAGACTTCTGACATCGACTATTGGTCTTAGTATTCTCCTCCGTTAAATACATTAAGATCCATTTCTAACCTTAAATGTTGTTCAAGGGATCATTCTTAAGTCCTCAGAGGTTTCATCACGAAATTCCAATTACAGGTGGGGCAATTCCATCCCACGGATGTCTCTCCCACTTTGGTGATTACTTATTAATACTGATTAACAAAATCCATAAAGCATACATATGTCTATGCATTCAAGAAACAAGTCAAAATTTGGTGATTAAGAGAATACCTTCCTCTGCCTTCGGGGTGTGTCTGGGCCTTGCACTGCCGCCATAATACTTAGACTTCTTTTTCCTTCGATCATTTGGTAATGGGCAATCCTTTATCAGGTGACCCAACTTTCCACATCTATAGCACGCTCCTATTGCTTTATAACAAGTTTTTCCCAGGTGCCTCTTCCCACAATATGCACATTTAGCAGTTGATGTTTGTAAATTAGTTGCTGACAAAACTTCGGTAGTGCTCTTCCCCGCATCCACCATTTTTGCCTTCTTGGATGGCTCAGGTGGTTCCACATGTGAGTTCCTACTAGGGTCCTCCCAACTAGCAGCCCTTTTTGTAGAAAATGTTTGTGTCTCTAATTCTTCCTCGAGTGCCGAGGCCCTTTCTAGGATCTCAGTATAAGTTTGAAACTCCTGGATCACTAATTCATTATCGGAACATTGGGTAACTAGAAGTACTTTCTTCAATTTTCTAATCCAAATTTCTGCATTCGCGGATCTCGTTTCGATCAAGGGGAGTACTAGTACTACCCTCGGCCATATCTTCCCTCCTTTCATTAGCCATCCTAAAATCAAGACAGACGCAACATTCAAATCCCAAAAGTTAGTTAGAGGAAAGAAAATATCCATCAGCTTTGGAAAATTCAAACTTAGCCTAGAGTCAACTTTAGGAGTCCTAATCACCTTGGTTACCTAGACTTATCCCTACAAAAATTTAGTAGAAAGATTCATACCTATGCTTCCGCTTTTCGATCGATCAATTCCTAAGGCATCTCAACTCTCTGATACCAATTGTGACGGAACGGATTTTTTTTTTCCTCAAAGCTTCCGTCAAACAGAAACACAATTGAAGACTCAACTAAACCAATTGGGTGCAACACAGGATCGCAGATGCCATCTAGGACCCATACACTTTTAACCATAATAAATATAGCGAAAGTTTTTCTAACATTACCGGAAGCATTCATATTCATTCCAAAATATTCATTTCTAAGTACATAGCCAAAATGTTTAACCATAGAAGTCCATCAAGTCATTACAATAATGTTTCTCCAAAATAAGCTTCCGAGGTCTTTAATCCTTCAGACAAGCCCTAATCACTCCAACTCGTCAGGCACAAGCTCTAAAGCCTCATCTGTAGGGGGAAAATATAAAACAGTGAGCCGAGGCCCAGCAAGGTACATGCATATGAGTAGTAAAACGATGATGCAGAACGGTCATATAACTGTGCATAAACAGAGCGGTTAAACAGAATGCAGTCCAAGAAAAATAGAGAAAACATACCTTGACAAGATTTATACTTTCAAAACGGTAAACGGTAAACAAGAATATAACATATCGGGTAATCGGGTATGATAAACGTGAATGTAACGTATCATATCGGTAATAAGATTTCATAATCGATAACCGGTACTTCATATTTGTAATCGGCATTGTAATCATAACATATCGTAAAACAAGAACGGTACTTCATATCGATCGGTAACATGACATATCAAGAAAAGAAGAAACGGTACTTCATATCGGTACGGACCCCCGCTAGTATTCCTTACTAGCCGAGGGGCGTAATAATCGAGGATAGATTGTGTTCACTCCACACAATCTAAGGCCGTGAATCGTCATATGGGTATCCCATCTCACGGATCGGCACGGTATGCCACCCGAAGGTAGGCCGACAACGGTATTTCCCTCTCGTCCATAACGCCCGAGGGTAGGGCGGACCACAAATAACTCCATGGACAGAGTTATCCTCGATTACCACCGAAAAGTCCTAAGGCATGCCGGAGAACCTTTCCGACTATAGTCATCCAGTGGACCAAAATAACACGGAAACAGTAAATACTTTATATTGTTTATCAAAATTATTTTCAAATCATATAACTTAATCCGAAAATCATGTCCTTGAATAAACTTGAGGCCGGTTGGGATGGCATAAAATATACTTGGGCCGGTTGATTTTCATATGAGGGCCGGTTTCGATTTTGGTAAAAGGGGCCGGTTTCCATTTCCTTTCAAAGGGCTGGTTTGCTTCTATGCAAAAAGGGGCGGTTGGATTGTTCATATGAGGACCGGTTTTGATTTTCCATGCCAATAGGGCCGGTTTCAAATTCCGGTTTCGATTTTCCATGCAGAAGGCCGGTTTCAAATACCCAAGGGGCCGGTTTCGATTTTCCATGAAAGAGGCCGATTCGACTTTTACATGCAAGGGGCCGATCTCGATCCCAACCTCGTCGTGGGCGGTTTGATGAATGGACCGGTTTTGATATCAAGGCCGGTTTTCAAGCCGACTTCGAATTTGAACACGCAAAGGCCGATTCCGATTTTAAACCTGCCAAGTCCGGTTTCATTACAGAGGCCGATTCCGATTTTAAACCTGCCAAGGCCGGTTTCAATGCAAAGGCCGGTTTCGATTTCAAAGGGCCAATTCCGATTTTCTCACTGTTAAGCCTGTTTCGATTTCAAAGGGCCCGATTCTAATTTTCTCATCTTAGGCCGGTTTCGATTTTCAAAGGCAAGGGCCGATTTCAAATGTTGAGTTCGATTTTAAAGCAAGGGCCGACTCCGATTTCTAACCAGGGCAGATTTCGATTTCGACGCATAAGTCGATTTCGATTTATCCCACAATGGCCGATCCTGATTTTCTTACTTTAGGCCGGTCTCGATTTCAACCTGTCATGGCCGGTTTTGATTTTTGCATTCAAAGCCGACTCGAATCAATATGCAAAGGCCGATTTCGATTTTATACTTGCCAAGGCCGGTTTCTTTGCAAAGGCCGATTCCGACATCAAACCTGCCAAGGCCGGTTTCCATTCAAAGACCGGTTCCGATTTTAAACCTATCGAGGCCGGTTTCAAATGCAAGGGCCGATTCCGATTTTAAGGGTATAAGGGCCGATCTAATTTTAAGAGTACAAGGCCTATTTCGATTTCAAGGGCAGAACGGCCGATTTCGATTTTAAGGGCCGATTTCGATTTTAAGGGTATAAGGGCCAATTCCGATTTTTAGGTTATGAGGGCCGATTCCGATTTTAACCAGCTAAGGCCGGTTTCATTACAAGGTCGATTCCTATTTTAAACCTGCTAAGGCCGGTTTTAATGCAGAAGCCGGTTTTGATTTTAAAGCCGCTTCCGATTTCAAAACTGCCAAGGCCGGTTTCAATTTAAAACGTATATGGGCCGATTCTGATTCCAAACCTCCCAAGGCCGGTTTCGATGAAAGGGGCCGATTTCAATACCAAGGCCGGTTTTGGTTTTTGATGCACAGAGCCAAATTTGGTTTTGACGCAAGGTCCGATTTTGATTTCAATACCAAGGGGGCCGGACTTCTTTCGTTTCAAGGGAAAAGCGGACTCCTTTTTCTTCACGGTGGCCGGTTTCGTTTTCATGATACAAAGAGGGCCGATTTTGATTTACAACGATGGTGGTCAGATTTCATTTTGCAGGTAAAGGGGCCGATTCCGATTCTAACATGATAAAGAACCGATCCTGAATTTCTTGAGATGAAAGTAGGCCGGTTCTAATTTTTATATGTAAATGGGCGAGTTCCAGTGCATGTGTCAAAAGCCGGATTAAGTACATGCAGTGCGTTGCTGTTTTTTATGGAGTTCAATTTACATGCAGAATGCCGGGTTCGATCTTTATGCAAAGAATCGAGCTTAATCTTTAATGCGTAATGCCGAGTTCGATCAGTAAACAAAGAATGCCGATGGAAATCGTAATGTAATAATGCAGATGGGAAAAACGGAGAATGAATCAAGAATATGCAGATAAAAATGCAAAATGCATGCATTTTAAAACGGAGTACGCTTTGCTCGACAGCTTGGGCTGCCTAATCTCAACGCCCCGGCTCTCTCCTTTCCTCTCTTCCCTTCGCACCCGCCCGAATTTTCCTTTCCTCTCCCTTCGCATCGATCGATTTATATAGAGAAAAGAGTTGGTGGAGTAAATCGGGTAGGTTACCTGCCCCGTATTTGTTTTCGTGGGGTAACGAGGTTGTTTCACTCGCCTCATTCCGCCTGCCGCCTCGCGCGCTTCGTTGATTCCAACGAAGTTAGGTTTTCTCCCAGAGGCACGTGCTCGGGCCGAACTTGAGGGGCCGATTCCAACCGAGGCAAAAAGGGCTGGTCAAATTGTCGGGGGCCGTTTTTGCGAAGGTGCCTTCACGCTACTTAAGGGCCGGTTCCAATTTACTCATAGGAGCCAATTTCGCTTTGCTGTAAAGGGGCAAGGCATTTGAAAATTTTGGGTCTCACAAAGATACGGGCCGATTTTTATGGGCCGCTTTTACATCAGAGCCGATTCCGAATTCAATTTTGCCCACTTGATGGCTGTTTTCGCATGTTGATAAAAAGGGCAAACTTATTTCAAACAGTTGAAATTTTGGATCTCACATTATACATCACCGTGAACCAAAGGCCACGCATTTACGCCCCCAATGGCTGGGTAAGTGCAACGAGGTTATCCATGGTATCCAACTACCCCTACAGTCCTCCCAGAGGCTGTACTCGTAGCCTGCCGATACCACCTTCGATACAACTCGCCAATGATATCCCAGATATCATCTCCTATGATGGTCACGTGGCTATATGCATCCCTCCACGATAAACAACATACCTCATTGTCACCATGATACGGAAATCAGTATCGGAAAAGTGTAGACCACGCTAAGGTGTCGTAGCCTCCCATTCGACTAGCTACCTTAGTGTTTTCATACGCCTTCCTTTACCTTAACCGTAGAAAACCAACAATTAAGATACTCACACAACCGAGTATAACGCAAAGAAGGTTTTACAACATCAATGATAAGAATGTCGTTCGGTGCTGACATAGACCGCACTCACTTCATTAAATCTAACACAAATGAATTTATCACGAAATGATGAAAGAATAAATGAGAACCAGAAACATATTTTGACCAATTTAACTAGTTCTTATGTTTTGTCTTGATAAAGAAAACCTCTTACTAAGGTCAATATTTAGTTATCCTATCTGATTTATATTGTCTCAAAAATTCATCTACTGATTCCTAGGCAAAATGATATAATACTTCAATCACATTCTATTAATCAACATGCACTCCGATATATTCATTACTACCATAACATATCCATATTTACTTCACTAACCATTCCCGTCCATGTGTATATATATGTATACACATCACTTACATACAACATACAAAAATATATATATATATATATATACATCACTTATATACAACATACAAATATATATATATATATATATTTGTTTATATTTATGCATTCACACACACCTCAACACACACAAATACAAATGCATAATCCTCATCTATGTACACATACCCACCATCAATTTTCTCATACTACCTATCCAAATTTACTTATATTTATACCTACAATATACATACATACATACATATATATATATATATATGCACATTCACCCACGTCACCTCCCTCATCCACAAACTCCCCATCTGCTGCCAACCTCTCTCTCACGTGCACACACACCTCCAGCATCCCTGCACTTCTCTCACACACACCCACTCAGCGGCATACATATATATACATATTTATTTATTTATATTTATACACAAATACACATACCTAAACACACGTACCTGCACATACATATATGTATACCGTCTTCCATATAAATACAAGACTGATTATATACGCCGGAAGAGCACCAGGCTCTGTTCACTCACCCATTTTGATTTTTCCCATTCTCTCTGTTTCTCACCCGATTCCAACATTCCATACGCAAACATAAAAAACTCAGTTTTCATATTTAATCAAAGGAATCCATAACATGAATTAATCCAAAGCCATAGCTCCGTGTGACACCCGATTTATTGTTCCGAATCAGTAACCCAAAAAAAAACAGAGCATCCCTCTGTTTCTCTTCCTGACTCAATTTCCGGATGCTTCACAAATTTAATAGAGAGAGGAGGACGGATAGGTTGCAAGATAACAGAAGAATCATTTGCAATTAGAGGAGAAATGACAGTAAAGGAAATCAATTGCGATAAGGATTCACTTGCCTGTTGAACAGAGGCGGTTAGGGTTTCCGACGGCAAGGGATTAACGGCGACGAGAATTTGCGGCGACGGCAGCACAACTGACGATGGTAACGGCAACGGCTTCAACCGCAGTGATCGGCAATGATTGATTTGCTTAACGGCAAGAATCGGCAACGGGCGACGGCGGGGTGACTTTGCTCTGCTTCGGCTCTGCCCCTCCTCCGTAACCCTCTTGCTCCTTAAATAAAAAGGGAAGCCCCGTTAGGGTTTCCTAGCCCAAAACGCTTTCCCCCCTCCCCTTTCCTTCTTTGTTCCCCCGGCTTTCTTCCTCTCTCTTTCTCTCTCTATCTCTTTTTTCTTTCTTTCTTCTTTTCTTTCCCCTTTTTCTTCGGCCGATCCTTTCCTTCTTCTTTTATTATTATTATTATTATTATTATTATTATTATTATTATTATTATTATTATTATTATTATTATTACTACTACTACACATACTATTATTATTATTATTATTATTTTAATATATATTTTTTTAAATATATATTTTTATTATTAATATTTAATTCTTATTATTACATTTATTATCATTATATCCACAATTATTATTTTATAACAATTATTATGATTATAATTTATTTTTAATTATTATTAATATTTATTAGTATATATTTTACTCCACTTTATTATTATTTTTATTTATCATTTATTATTAATTATTTCATACTCATTATTATTTATAATATTTATTAATATCAATATTTTAAATTATCTATTACTATATTAATTTTATATAACCTGAGTCAAACTATCAGGGCGTTACAATCTCCCCCCTTAAAATAATTTCGTCCTCGAAATATAAGTATTGTTCTTTCAATAATTATATTATAATCCAATAAAATTTTAAAGTTGCGTATCTTACAGTCCCTAAATGATATAATCCAAATTTATCTAAATAACCATCAACCAAAAATATCTTTTTTTGACCTATGCAATGACCATCTCAATTTTAAATTTCACCAGTGGGTCTACTCAGACGATTATTTGTCTCGTTTCAATAATTCATTCTATCTTCTCAATTAAATTTATTTCTTCTAGAGAATAACAACCCCTAAAATTAGATATATATATATATATATATATATATATATTTATATTGTACCATCCCACACTTGACTATTTACTATCTGGCTTTATATTCTTGATTGCAGACTATTTTCCTAGCAATATACACTTTTACAGAATGAATATCCAATTGACCCTATGGATATATACCCTCAAGTGCTTCTTATCACTTCTATTATTTAGGATAGATACTACTTATGTAAGGTCTCAAAGTTTCAGGACAATCATTAAACCATAACTAAAGTAAAAAGGAAGAATGCGAAGGTCACAAAATATGTTGAACTAAATTTTGATTATCGCAGGATAGAGCACATAATGGATGTTTACTACATCTGTCATATAAGACAGAGTTTGCGCCTCTTGTTGAAGTGCTTGCCAAAACTTCAGTATTCTTCATATGGTTGCCATCGGAAACTTTTGATGAGTCTGCCATTGTCACTTCTCCTTGAAATTGCAAGCAAATTTCCAGTTCATGCTTTGCCCCTGTTGCAATTGATTTTGTTCTTTGTGGCGTTAATCCTCTGTTGCATCATTAGTAAAGGTGGAACAGCTCCTTCCTCTTAAATTTCCTCTGATGCCGTGAGATTTCGTTGTGTGGAGGAGGAGGAGAGGAAATCAGAAATGGGAAAAAACAGAGCATTCCATTTCTATTTTGGCCGAAGGGTTGGGAAGGAGAGTTTTGTCAATTTTTGGTGATTAAAATTGCTGTGCGGTTATTTTGTGCATATATGTATATTATTGTGTAGCCGCGTGTGTGGGTTGCATGGGTGTGACCGGCTAAAGTTGAGTGAGAAACAGAGCTTCGTGTTTTGTTCTGTTGAGGTATGTTTATCATGGAGAGATGCTTATAGCCACGTGACCATCGTAGGAAATGATATCTGGGATATCATTGGCGAGTTGTATCGGAGGTGGTATCGACAAGCTACGGGTACAGCCTCTGGGAGGATTGTAGGGGTAGTATGATACCATGGATAACCTCGTTACATTTACCCAGCCGTTGGGGGCGTAAATACGCAACCTTTGGTTCACAGTGATGTATAAGGTCTAAGGAGACTTTTATGATATCTTATATAATTGGGACTTCAATTGTGAAAGGTGCGATGGAACCTATGCAGTGATTGTTCTTCGGATTCGGTGGAATCCTTATTGATTGTTATTGTGATTATGCTGGTCATTCTCGCTGACATATGGACCGGGTGAATCTCCAATCATCGTTGATGTCGGATTCCAGGGGATTACCATTGTTTATTGGCACGCTTGAAATAATATTAATCGGTTACGTGATGATTCCGGTATCTCATTGATGAAACCCGATAAATGATTCTTCGTGTTAATCTTAGTAGTGTGCGTATGTTTTATTGGCACTCTATGGATAAGTAAAGGAGAGTATATGAAGACTCTATGGTAACCGGGCGTATGGGAGTCCGTGGGACCGTGGAGTAGTCTATACTTTTTCAATACTGATTCCATTCCGGAGGATTGAGGTCGTTGATATTTAGAAGAGATACTTATAACCTAGTGACCATCGTAGATAATGATATCTGGGATATCATTGGTGAGAGGTATCGGAGATGGTATGAGCATGTTACGGGTACAACCTCTGAGAAGACTGTAGGGATAGTGGGGAAACCATGGATGACCTCGTTGTATTACCCAGCCATTGGGAGCGTAAATACACGGCCTTTGGGTCACTATGGTAGAAGAAGGTCCAAGGAGATTCATTGTGATGTTTCATCATTGTTGATATCTCGTGAGCTTGGGATTTGGTTGAACCCACGGGTTATATTCGGTAGAATTTATGTGTCAGATTTTACGCTATCCGGATTCAGTGGGAATCCATTTTGTTATTGTTGTTGATGTTCAGGTCGTTCACGCTGATATTTGGATTAGAAAATTTCCCCTCATTCATGATATCGGATTCCAGGGGATTACCGCTATTTATTGGTACTCTTATTATCTTTATGATATATGGGTCAGGTGTGACCTATCTTGCCTAGAGTCGTATTTACGACGTGTTGAAATTCATCTCGGATATAGTAAATTGTTAGAGTGATGTTGAGACATTTATAGTTTGATACCTGAGATTATTATTGTTATATACCGTTTTTGATTATTATTACTTGTTGGGTTTTGGCTCACCCTTGTGTTTTCTTGGCCCTAGAGTAGACAGGTTGACACCATGATAGAAGAGATCGTCTGAGTAGACTCCAGGCAGAGGTGATCTCAGAGATTGAGGCTTTTCGGATAGAGACTTAAGATCTTGGTAGTTTAGTTACTGTTTAACTTTTATTAGATTTCTCTATGAGGATTAATGTTTTTGACATTGAGGTTATTTATTGTAATTATTTGTCATTATTATGGATATTTTTGTGATGACGCATTTATAATGACTATGAATTGTGTTTTAAATGATATTATAGAATTCATTAAAATTGTTTGATGATGCGTAATTGATGATTTTGAGATGATTCGAGATTTTCACCGTGACGGTCTGGGTCAGGTTTGGGGGTCCAAACTCGGGTCGTTACAGGCGTGACCCGAACTCGTTCGAAGTTTGGTTCTAGGATGCATCATGACCCTTATCATTAATCAATTTTACTCAATACAAGATTTGTTTTTACTTCTTCATTCAAAAAATCATTTAATTTTGATTTTTAAACTCAACGTGTAAAAATAATTAATATTCTAAGCGTTGAAAAAATTAAAAAATAAATAAGAAACCCAAAAAGAACAAAGAAAAAGACCCCTTCGGTGAGTAAAATAATCAAAATGAATTAACAACACTGACACTCTTTAATTGTAAAAGTTACAAAATATAATAATTTTACCTTTTTTTTAATATAACAAGATGCATGGGATATTTCCTAGATGTAGATAAAATAAAATATTTGGATAAAAATTTAATAAAAAAATTATAAATATAGCAAAAATGACATATAAACATGACATTTCTAATAAATATGTTAAATGCACGTTAATAAAAGAAATTATTTAAATTCATCAACAAATATATCATGTTAAAACATGCAAATATAAAATAAAGATTGCATCAGTTCCCTATAATCTTAACCATTGAATGTAGATGGACCATGGCAATTCTCCCAAGTCCAATTTTCTAAAATCAACTTGTAAGGCTAACATCTAAATTACCATGAAAAACGAACCTAAATGAATAAAATTCAAAATGAGTTTGTCCAAATAAAGGACCTAAATCCCAAATAGCATTAGACTGGTACCTGATCGATAAGGTTAGAATTTGCCAATGTCAACATTTGATGAAGATGCATTTGAATTTAAATTGTTTAAGCGAGATGTTCTCTCCAACTATTTTCTCCCTTTTGATGAACCTATTTTGCTTAGCGATGTTCTCTCCAATTGTAATAAGAACACAATTAATTATAAATAGGGCTTAAAAATACACAAAAAATTACTCTCTTATTACATAAATTTTGACAAAACCATAATTCATTTAATCTTACATAGTTTATAAAAAAAGCATAATAATTGTAAAAAGATAATTATTTGTACAAAATTCTTAAGAGAACTCTATTATTGGAAGATTGTGATGCTCTTCGTTTTTCAAAATCACATGTACATCTCCCCATGCAAAATTCAAAATTCTTTTTATGCTTGCCATTTTTGATAGTGGCAATCATTAATCTAACAACTATACAAATTTTCTTGGTAACTCACTCAATATTTCTCAAATATTGAAATCTCAATGGATAAATTGTATTAATAATCTAATTTAAACTTGTTACTTTGTAATAATTTCATGCCTCAATCTTACCACAAATATTTAAAGAGTTGTATGGATACATTTCCTGTAAATCCATCCAAGTAAACACAAATGAGTAATTTAGGCTTAACTTCAAACCATATCAATTATTCACCCTCAAACAAATAGTAAACTCAGTAGCATAACTCTAATCATGAAAAACAATTTAACAATATTCATCTAAAACAAGACAATAAAATAAAATAAGACCACTCAAAAAATTATCACATGTTTATAATACTTTCCCTTAGTCCTTTAAGTTTTTCAAGATTGTAAGGAGGCCAATGATTTGTAGCTATCAAGGAATGGACATGAAACTTTTCAAGAGTTTCTTGAGTGCAAAATTTTATTTAATAACCATTTTTCACATTTAATATTCATTGTTCATTTGTATAATTTTTTGCACAAGTAAAAATCAATGTATTCTCTCCCTTATTCTCTTTCTCTCTCTCTCTCTCTCTCTCTCTCTTTTTTTTTTACTTTTTTTCTTCTCCTTTTCATCCTCATCCCTTTCCTTCTTTTTCAATACTTCTTTCATTTATCTCTTTCCCTGTGTTGCTTCACGATTTTCTTCGTTTTCTTTTTCATCTATCTTCTTTTCCATCTCTATTTGCATTTTTTTTTCTTTTTACCCTTTTCTCCTTATCCCCCGTTTTCTATTCTTTCTCCTATTCATTTTTTTACTTATTTTTTAAATACATATGAATGTACCCTAAATAAATATTTTATGATACATTTGTTGGAGCATCAACGATGTTATATGAAAAGCATCATCAATCCAGCTTTTACACCAGCTCATTTAAAATGCATCACAATGCACTAAAGATGGGGATAGAGTATTTAAAACTTCAAGTCTAAGCCAAATCATTATCTAAGCCAATTAAAATAAAATCTTTGATTTGTAAATAGTATACTCAACTTGATTCAAAGTGAAAATATTATGAAAAATAGAATTGCCTAAACCTCAAAATATTAAGAATATGTCATAGGTCATCCTCAATGTGACAAATCAATAATCCACATGTATAATTAGAAATGATTTATACTTAAATATGATAGATCTATTATGGAGTATAAATTTAAAATAAGAATAATACAAATATTCGATGAATCAAACTAAAATAAATATGTTATTTGATTAAGCATGTATACCCTCTCATTAGATGAATGAGCTCAAATATTACATAGGTAAAAGTTTCCACCACAGCAACTTCATAGACTATACTGGCTTACATTACATGAATAAAAAATATAATATATGTACACAAAAATTTATTCAAACTCAAATGACACTAGAAGATTTGATGAGCCACAAAGTTAGAATCCATGCTCGAATTCAATTGTTCTTAAAATTTCTACATTCTAATATTAGCTTTAAGTAGTGCTTTGCAAACAAACCTTTCACTTTTTTTTAATATTTTTTTCTTTCATTAGTTGAAATAGCAAGTAATATGTACAATAGATGTGTTCTCACTTATACATCATTCTCAATACAAATGTATTGAGCAAACGTAATTAAAAATATGAAACTCTAAACTATAATAAAATTTCAATAAGATTTTACAAGACAAGAATAACAAATTATCCTGTTCAATCCTACTCAAACAAAGCTACATGATATCAAATTAAAGAATAAGTAACCCCACAAATCAATGCAATTAATAAGCTTTTGTACTATAATAATAGCACATTCTCCTATTTAGTGTCACTCAAAGAAAGATATATAGTGCCAAGAATAATATGTTAGCCTATTTAGTCTTGTAAAAAAAAAAAAAAAAAAATTGACCTAAATAAAGAAAAAAAAGGGAAAAATAAGCAAATCAAGTTGCCTAAATATAATAGTGTACAATACAAAATTTCAAACCAACAATCATTCCTAATAAAATGCTATTTTCACATGTATACTCCCAGGTTTCCAATCAAATCAATGTACTCAAAGCCCCTAGATTTTTAAGATCAAGCATTCACGAAAAATGAGCCTAAATGCCTAATTCAGATGAAGAAATTAGTTTAATAGAATACAATAGTCTACAATGCAAATATGTAGTTGAGGACCCATTTCTCATAGTCCAATTTGGGTCCTCCCCTATTTTCTTAACACTCACTCAATCTCCCAGCAGTGAAAATTTTATTCTAATAATATCAACATTTAGGATTATGATACTAAAATTTAAAGGACTTATCTTATAATACAAGTAGCAATTATTTAGATGAAATACTCATCATTAAAATGATAAGAATACTCTCAAAATAAAAGGATTATTACGGATAAAAATTATTTTTTCACGTAGCCCTTTTTTATCTTGTGGTAATAATTATTAAAACCTTACAAGTGTAAACCCTATTTTCCTTTATGTGACATCTGGATAAAAATATATTTTTTTAATGCCTATTATTTTTAACTTTCATTTTAATCCTCAAGTAACTGAAAAAATACTTCTTAAATACTAAATTCTCAATATATGAATCATATGAATAATCTGATTCAAACATGTATATCTATAGTAATTCATGCCTTCGTCAATCTTAAGTAAAATAATTTAAAAGTTCAAGTATGCATGTGAATATATTTTCTCTAAATCCATTACATGTAAGTACACATAAAAATTTAACCTTTAAATCTTGACTTCAAACCTCACCAGTTACTCACTCTCAAAATAACGACGAACTCATAGGTTCCACTTAAGAGTTGTGCATATATACGAAGAGACACAATTAAAGGCAAAGTGACACAACTCTTAATTATTAAAAATGATGTAACCAATAAACTTGACTTGTCATCATTTCATGAAATAAACTTACATCCAAAATAAGACAAACACAGCAAGTACAAAACTTGACAAAACTTAAAAAATCGGACACCTAATCAGTAAATTGCCATATTCAAGATATGGATTTTCATTATCTAAAGCCAAATCATATATAAAACCCAAAATAATCGATAAAATGAGGTTTGGGCGCGGGTTAGGATTCTGACAAACGTAATTTCATATAAAACTACCAAATCGGATATCCAATCAATAAGTTAATATATACAAGGTATAGGTAATGATATTCTAGAGCCAATTTATACAAAAGTCCCAAAAATCAAGGGATAAAGGCATCCGAGCACTGGGTTAGGGTTTCGGTGTGAAAACCGGTCAATAACCAAGAAATCAGATAACAAATTGATAAATTTTCATACCCAAATTGTGGGTTTTACAAAATTTGTGCATGGGTCGAGTATCAGGACAATAATATCCAATAGGGATCAAACAAAAATTAAAAAGAGAGAACAAAAAAGGTATGGGTGTAATTATCTCGACCCAATCTATCACTTCTTTAATTTGCTCGAAGTCGGAATCGGAATTGGGAATCTTGGTTTTCTCCTTCTCTCTCCACTACCTCGGCCCTCTCTCTCTTCTCTTTTTCTTTCCCCTCTAAACTCCCTATTTAGGTAGTTTTGTTAAGTTTAATACGGAAATCTAATTCTATTGTTAATATATGATGATAAGGATTTGGAATGTCTGGTCGAGGAAGAAGCTCTAGAGCCAATTTTTGTCCAAACCGGGAAGAGGAATATTTGAACATTATGGGAAGGATGGCTGCCATTGTGGAGATGATGGCTTAGGGACATTGCCATCCTGAGCCAGCCCCAGCACCCACTTCAGCTCCAACTCAAGTGAATCCGAGAGCTACGGTGTATGATCGATTCAATAATGAGAGGGCCCCAGAGTTTTTCGGAGATCCAGACCCAGCTAAAGTAGAGGCGTGGATTAGAAGAATTGAGAAGATCTTCACTGTTATTCACTACTTGGAGGAAGACAATGTGATTTTTGCAATGTACATGCTGGAAGGAGAAGCTGACCACTGGTGGTCAGTTTAGAAAAGGGCCATGGGAGTCGATGAGGATTAGATCACGTGGGAGATGCTCAAGGAAGAGTTCTTCGAGAAGCATTTTTTGACAAGTCTGCGAGAGTAGAAGGAGGACACGTTCTTGCGGGTATGGCATGGGAATCGAACCATAGCGGAGTATGTGGCAAAGTTCACGGTGTTGTCCTGATATGCCTTGTACATAGTTGATGACCCCAGCTAAGAAAGCTAGAAAGTTTCAGTCAAGGTTGTGGGACAACATTAGGAGGCAGCTAGTTAGCACAAGTTGCGTAATTATGGAGAGATTTTAGACCAAGCTCTCATTTTTTTAGAAGGAGCTTGAGCAGCAACAATATTTTACTAAGAGAGCCAAAAATCGAGGAGGCTCATCTGTCAGCTAGGGCTCCGGGTCAGGAGGCCCTCCAAGGAGGACAAAGCCATTGGATAAGGGGAAGAGGAAGGCAGAGCACCCCACAACAGCAACATCAAGTCTGTCGGTGACTGATAATGTATGTAACTACTATGGGAAGTTCCATAAGGGAAAGTCATGCTATAAGGGGTTGGGAGCTTGCTTTAATTGCGATAAGACTTACCATATGGTTAAAGATTGCCCGATTTCGAGGACGCAGTGGAGAAGAAGTCGATCGTTCTAGGGAAGGCCTTTGCAGTTACGGCCCGAGATGCGGAGGTGTCATTGAATGTAGTAGAAGGTACTATTGTCATCTTTAATACTTTTGCACTTGTTCTTCTGGATTTGGGTTCGACCCATTCATTTGTGTTTTCACAATTTGCAAGTAATTTGTTGTCCCATTTGAGAATATTAGATCATATTTTGGTTGTTTCCATACCCTTGGGATCGTCAGTGGTTACAGATACTTTGTATCCGAGGTGCGAAGTGTTGATTAACGGCCTACAGTTGATGGTGGATCTGGTTTTGCTCGAGATGCACGACTTTGACGTGATCTGGGGCATGGATTGACTGGCAAGTCATCACGTCAATGTGGATTGCTTTCATAAGTAGGTTCACTTCGCAATTCCGGGATGTGAACCATTCTATTTCCAAGGTATGGTGTGGAATGAGCCACCATGTTTTATTCCAGCTTTTCACGCTCGTCATTTGATGGATTTCAAATGTCAAGCCGATCTGACTTATGCCTGCACGATTAGAAGTCATAGTGTGCTGGCTAAGGATATCCCAATGGTTAGTGAGTTCAAAAATGCCTTTCTCAAAGAATTGCCTGGGTTGCCACCCAATCAAAAAATTGAGCTCAAGATTGAGATTGTACCTAGTTCAGCACTGGTTTCGAAGGCACCGTATAGGATGGCACCTATCGAATTGAAGGAATTGAAGCAGTAGCTGCAAGAGCTTCTGAACAAGGGATTTATTCGGCCAAGTGTATCTCCTTGGGGTGCCTCGGTGTTGTTTGTCCAGAAGAAGGATAGATTGTTGCGGCTTTGTATCGATTATCGAGAGCTAAATAAGATCACCATTAAGAATAAGTATCCTTTGCCAAGGATTGATGACCTATTTGATCAGCTGTAAGGAGCACAAGTATTTTCAAAGATTAATCTTAGCTTGGGATACCACCAGTTGAGAACAAAAAAGAAGGATGTAGCAAAGACAGGTTTTCGGACAAGGTATGGGCATTATGAATTTTTAATTATACCTTTTGGGTTGTCTAATACCCCCGCTTCTTTTATAGACTTGATGAATCAGGTTTTTCGACCCTACTTGGATAAGTTTGTGGTGGTGTTCATTAACGATATATTGATTTATTCAATGAGCTATGATGAGCATGTCATGCATTTGAGGATTGAGCTCCAAACGCTTCGGAAAGAGAAATTGTATGCCAAGTTAAAGAAGTATGCATTTTGGCTAGAGAAAGTTGTATTTTGGGTTATTTTATATCGAATGGAGTATTTTTGTGGACCCGAAGAAGGTTGAAGCTGTTGTTAATTGGGGCCGATAGTCATCGGTAACCGAGGTCCGGAGTTTCTTTGGGATTGTGGGTTATTATTGGAGGTTTGTGGAGATTTTCTTAAGGATTGCTTTGCCACTGACCCGCTTAACAAGGAAGGATGTTAAGTTTGTCTAGACAGAGGAGTGTGAACAAAGTTTCCAGTTGCTAAAGGACCGACTGACATCCGCCCCGATCTTGATGATTTCAAAAATGTTCTGGTGGGTTTAAAGTTTATTGTGATGAGAACAGGATGGGTTTGGGCTGTGTTATGATGCAGCGTGGAAAGGTGATAGCCTATGGATTGAGGTAGTTGAAGATATACGAGAAGAACTATCTAACGTATGATTTAGAGCTTGCAGCAGTAATTTTTACCCTAAAGATCTGGAGACATTATTTGTACGGTAAGAAGTTCCTGGTATATTTGGACCACAAGAGTCTCAAGTACCTCTTTTCTCAAATGCTTTGAGCCGTCAAGCGTGTTTTGTGGCCCATTTGATGATTAAGGAAATGGAGATGTTGGAATGCATGAAGTATTATGATATCCGGAGATATGCCCAAGGAAATTGGATGATTCTGTCGTACTTTAGTATCTAGCCGAAGATATTGATGCGAATCAAGGAAGAGCAGATGAATGACCCGTTCTTAACCGACGTTGCTGGAAATTTGGACCAAGACTCTAGAGTTGATTCTAGTGTTCGAGCCAACAGAGTCTTGAGGTTCCATGACCGAATTTGTGTGCCCGATATGGGAGAATTGAAGGAGGAAATTATGAAGGAAGCTCACCAATCTAGGTACACGATCCACCCAGGGATTAATAAGATATATCAAGATTTGAGGAAGATATTTTGATTGAGAAATATGAGAAGAGAAATCATGGAATTTGTGGGGAGATATTGGATCTCCTAGCAGTTGAATGGCGAGCGTAAGAAGCCATCCGGTCTTTTGCAGCCGTTGCCTATTCCTAATTGAAAATGGAAAGATATATCCATAGATTTCGTGTCAAGATTGCCGAGGAAGCCTAGGAATCATGATGCCATTTGGGTGATTGTCAACCGGCTCATGAAATTGATGCACTTTTTGGCTGTTCGGACGACTTATTCAAGAAATCGTTTGGCCCAGATGTACATTAATGAAGTGGTGAGGTTGTATGGAATCCCGACAACTATTGTGTCAGATCAAGACCTGAGGGTTGTCTTAAAATTTTTGAAAAGTTTGTATCATGAAATGGGGACGAATCTAAAGTTTATTATAGCTTATCACCCGTAGACGGATGGATAGTCTGAGCGAACTATTTTGATTTTGCAGGACATGTTGAGGGTCGCGGTGATGGAACTGAAAGGCAACTGGGATGATCATCTAGCCTTGGCAGAATTCGCGTATAATAATAGTTATCGTGCAAGTATTGGGATAACCCCCTTCGAAGCCCTGTATGAAAGAAAGTGCTAGTCGTCGATTCATTAGGAGGAGATAGACAATAGACGGTTATGGGGCCAGAGATTGTTATGGAAACGTCCGATAAGATCAGATTGATCCTTGAGAAGCTAAGGGTAGCCCAAAGCAGGTAGAAGAGCTATGCCAATCGGAGAAGATCAGAGCTGAAGTTTAAAGTCGGAGACTTTGTCGTTTTAAAGGTATTACCGTTGAAGGGTGTATCTAGATTCAAACTTAAAGGGAAGCTAAAACTTAGGTTTATTGGCCCATTCGAGATTTTTGAGAAAGTGGGGGAGGTGGCCTATCGTTTGGCCTTGCCACTGATTTTGGGAGAGGTGTACGATGTTTGTGACGGAACGGATCATAATCCACTAATAACTTTTGTCAGAAATCAAATTTAACAAAATCAGACTAATATGCAATTGATTTATTGCATAAATTTTTATAGAAAATTCGACAGAGTTTTCGCTAAAAATGGACAAAAATTATACATACAACCTGGTTAAATCAAACTTGTATGAAGCATATAAATATCCAGACCTCAAAAATTCAACCTCAACACATACATAGGATCAACATTACATGCTATTCATCCATTACTCTGACACAATGACCTTAAACTATTATATTGGATCTAAATAGAGATGCCATCTAAGAGTCTAAACAAATCGAAAATGAAAAATATGGAAGCAAAACTACATCCATAAACAATTTGCGGAAGCATAAAAATGATCCATAACAACAAATAAAATATCATGCCACAATTTAATACATAACATTAACCTAATTTAACTATTTACATTCTGTTTCATTAAACATATCCTAATTTACAAGTCTCTGAGTCCAGCAAATCTCCTTTAGCAAATTCCTCTCCTTACTCTATCTAACCGGCGTCAGCTCGTGGATCTCATCTAGAAGGAAAAAGTGGTAAGGGTGAGCTAACAGCTCAATAAATGCATCATATATAAGGCAGTAAATAATATAAGCAAAATTGGGTAGAAAAGGAATATAAGAGCATGAAGGAAATGCGTGAACATAAACTTGGTTAAATATACTTGGGATACAATTTATTTCTTTCTTTAGGTTATAACTAATGCATATTTATTCATCTTTGCTGACCCGGTCTAGTAAATTTTACCAGCCAAAGGAGCGAATAATTGAGAATAGATTGTGTTCACTCTATACAATTTAAAGCCAAAGATTCCTCTAAAATTTATATCCCGAGAGCAGGATGGTTCTCTTATTCTTATTCATCCAAAATTTATATCCCGAGGGTAGGATGGTCGAAGTTCTTATCCTCGATTACCACTATAATATCCTAAGGCATGTTAAAAGCATCACTTACTACAATATACGGTCAGGACAAATCCTTGAGTCTCCACTATCATACTAGTAGCATACCTAAGAATATTACCTTTTAAATATGAATCTGTGATTTTAATTTCATAATTTCTTATTCTTTTGAGGGAATATCTACTAACCATCTTTTACAAATATCTCAATTTGGGAGAAAAATCCATCATATACCCAAATTGTGAAATTTTTCTCTAAATATTCGTATACTTTTCATTTTACTTTCGAATTTAAATATTTTCATGACTTAACTTTATGTATGAATATCATAAATATAGAGAAGATTGAGAATTCTTACCATTAAAAAGCAATTTGACTTTAAGGGCTTTCAGACTCGAATTTCCTTCACAAATGCACATATCGTAACTTTCAGATTATGTAATTGAATTTGAACAGATATATATCACTTAATCAACAATTAAACAAGGTAAAATTATGCAAAATAGTGTTTAATGGCCTTGAGTGAATAGTGCCATACGTGAATAGTGCACGTGAATAGTGCTCGGTTATGCATATCAGATACTTCACAAAATTTCGGACATCCAATCGATAAATTAACTTATATAGGATATGTGTAATAATATTCTACTCTCAATTTGTGCAAAAGCCACAAATTTGTGGGTAAAATCATTCCGACATGGGGTTAGGGTTTCCTTGTCTAAAACCAATCAAAATCTCAGATTTGGGCTATGGGATTCACATATATGCATGCTTAGGTTTTGGGGACTGCAAAATATAAAATTGATCGGGTATCAAAATGAAGATACCCGAGAATAACGGAATAAAAGGGTAAGAAAACGAAAGAGGAGGGTACGAGTGTACTTGCCTCGACCCGATCTATCACCTTTCTAATTGGTTCTCGGACGGATTTGAACTTGTGGGCCTTATTATCCTCTCTAGTCTTCATCCTCTCTCTCTCTAAAAATCAGAAATGGTTGAAAAATTCACGGGAGAAAATCCTCACAAGCTTAAATATCCCAAATGGCGCTCGAGCACTAGTCTGGCAGTGATTAGGCAGAGAGGTTCTATTTTTCCTACCCAGGACGTGCCTCGAGTGCTCCTCGAGCATGGAGGTTCTATTTTTCGAGCCCAGATAGTGCTTCGGGCATTGGTTGGGAGCAGGTCAGGCCCGCGTCAAGCCTGTAGCATGCTAGCTTCCCGTTTTCTCCGTTCGGGACCTATTTTGACTCCACTAACCCAATTCTTCACATCCTTGGACCCTTATTTTGATTATATATGCTTAATAAGCCATGATTATTATAGTTTAAAACTCAAAATCTTATTTAAGGATTCACATTTCACAGTTTTCAACTTCGGTTCCCGCTTTTATCGATTCTGGATATTTGTGCTTTTTAAACCGATTCCATCCGTACTCTTTGATCTTAATTCACCTATTTTAACTTAATTACTATATTTTGAAATCCGGAGCCTCACCACTCATATTTACCACATCGTGAAAACCGACACCTTATAACGTTTTCTATGTTTCGATACTCTGGAAGTATGTCTACGATTCTGCTCATGTCATCGATTACGAGCCTTTATTGACTAATGAAGATTTGTCATATGTCGAGAAGCCCGTGCAGATTATGGACTGTAGGGACCAAGTGCTTCAGATGAAAACAATCCATTTAGTCAAAGTCCTATGGAGGAACCACACTATAGAAGAGGTTACTTGGCAGAAGGAGGATGAGATCCGGGAGAAATATCCCCACTTGTTTTGAGGTATGTGATGATTGTTAGGACCCGTTAATTTTGGGGATGAAATTTTCTAAGTGGGGGAGAGTTGTAAGGTTCCGAATTCTGTAATATAATAATTGAAAGATAATTAAGTTAATATAATCAAGATTGGACTTAATTCATGTGAAAAATTAGTATTGGAAGTATAAGAGGAGTCGAGAGGATAGACGCTCGAATGGCGCCTAAGGCACGCTCAGGGTGCATCTGGTAGAATTGTCACGCCCGAGGCACCCTTGAGCACGCCCAAGGTGCTTGATTGGCAGAATTGCCCGTTCGATGGGCGCTCGATGAGTGCTTGAGTATGGCCTCTTGGATGCTTTGGCGCTCGATGAGAGCTTGACCGGTGCTCGAGCACCAGCTTATATATATAAGCCCACACGTCTCTTTCCATCATTTTCACATGGATATGAGAGTGAGGAGAGAGAGAGAGAGAGACCGTGAGGAGAAGAGAGAGAAGGAAGAATCCAAGGTTTTTGTGTCCGATTCTGAGATCTGGTCGAGGCAAATACGCCTATATGCTTTTCTTTCTCTTGTTACACTTTTTGTTCCATTCCTTTTGAGTATTTTCGTTCCAATGTCTGTTTAAGTTTATGTTTTGTAATACCAAGACTTGAGCATGAATATACTTCAATCTTATGTCCGATTTATGAGATTTGTGCGGTATTTTACACCGAAAATCCTAACCCGCGCCCAAACCACTTTTGCCCGTTTATTTTGGATTTTATGCATAATTTGCTTTAGATAATGGATACCCATGACTTGAGCATGAAATTTTATCGATTTGGTGTCCAATTTTCCATATTTTGTATGGTTTATCTTTAATGGAACCCTAACCCGTGCCCCGCACATTTTTTCCATTCTCCTTGAAATTTATGCATAAAGTAGACTTAGAAAATTGAACCTTAACTTATAGACATGATTGATTAATATTTAATTACATGTATTATGAGAATGTTAATTTTGTATATTCCAAATATCATGTTATGAACCATTTGTGAAGGAATTTAACATTCAGGAGCCTTAAAATTATCTTTGGCTTAATGTGGAAAGAATTATCTAATTCTTCAAGCTCCAAGTGATTTATGCATGTAATTAAGGTCATGTGAGGACTTAAACTCACAAGGATATGGAAATATGTATCTGTACAAGTTTTATGGAAAAATGATTAAGGATGGATATTCTGTGATTAAGTAATGGACTTATAAACTATTTTCCAGCAGAGTGAAAACAAAGAAATTATGAATTTAAGAGTAGAATTCTCTAAGGAAATAAGAAACTAACTTGGATTGAAGAATATTCGTCAGGTAGTATATTTTAGCATGCCTTAATATATTATAGTGGAAGATTGTTGTCTATTTTCGGACTGCTTGCGGCTAAGGCCTCGTCTGTAGGAATTATATGTAGACGGCCCGCCTCTAGGTCTTGAATAGGAGAAAATGACTTTTGATTGTGTATGAGCAAAAACAATTCAGACTACGATCGACTGCTCTTTTAGTTAGTAAGGCCTACTGGTTTTAGTCCCCGAACGAAATAAGTTTTCAGTATGATGAGATGAATTAAAGAACCATGAAAAAGGACTAAAGGAATTTGAAAGATATCATGAAAGCATATTTTTCTAATTCATATTTTATGATTTCCCATACATATTTATTCCTTCCTATATGTAATATTATGATTCTGAATATGAAACTTGCATGATTCTTGTTATATATGTGCATTGTTGAGCACTTGGTTACTCCTTTCTGTTTTGTATTCCCCTCAGATGATCAGCACAAATTCATACCTGATGAGAATGAGTAAAGGATCATTGCTTAGCTTTAGGACTTTGGATGTTATATTTTGTAGTTTTGGGGGATTGTATATTTTGTATTTTTCATATAGATGATAATTCTTTGGTTTTAGGAGGATTGTATACAAGTTTTGTTTTTTTGTATTTTATTATAGTGGTCATATGCTTTAGCTGGATTATGATGTAATGGATTATGAAATGCTTCCTCAGATTTTTGTAATGAGTATTTTAGGAATTAGTGGCATCTCTCTATTCCAACAGGATATTTGGAGTCATGATGTTTGGAGCCGTATATATGTTGTGGTTTTTAGATCTTATGTTTATATTTTATGGATATATATGTATGTTGTATAGAATATTTATAGGTTTTGTATTAGTCTGATGACCATATTACAATCGGGACTCTACCGAATTTCAGTTAAGTAATACAGTACGTCACATTGATGAAGGGGGAAAAAAGCCTGGATTGTTCGGGCCTCGTGATGATTCTGGGCATGATGATTTGTAATAGTTGAAGTGCAAAAATAATTATTTTGTTTGTTAGATTTCGGAAGTTAGGGTTTTCTTTTTATTTTAGCGTGAAAATGTGAAAATTTTTATTTTTATTTTTTAATTTTATTTTCACATTTTTGTCTTGTTAATATATAATGAGAACTCTGTTAATATTTGAACTGAAAATAATTTTTTTACCGTTGCACTTTCAAGGCTCCTTGAGTCTCTCTCTCCTCCTGCCCTTCTCTTTTCACATCTCTAGAACTCAGATTCCCTTCAATTTGATACGGCAAGGTGGGGGACAGGCATGCACAGATCTTTAGTTTCTTCATTCACTTAAATTTGAATTTCTTCCATCTGTTTTTTCTTCTTAAATCCTCGCATTTTCTTCCTCCCCTGCTACTCACCGAATAGTAGAGAGAGCAAGGGATGATAGTATTCCTTGCCTCCGCTACTGTTAATCATCGAAATTAGGCATGTTAAGAAATTCCCCTCTTGCAAGTAAAAGCTTATAATTCTATTTTCTTGCTTTGGTAACTGAAATGCCTGAATCAGAGCCTACCACTCTGATGAAGGGGAAAAAAAGCCTGGATTTTTTGGGGCCTTGCAACGATTCCGGGCAAATAATTTGTACAATTGAACTGCAAAAATGTTTATCTTACTGGTTAGATTTTGGAATTTATGATTTTCTTTTTTATGGGCTAGAATCAGAAGAGAAGGGGAGATATGGTTTTTAAGACTTAAGCCTCTAGCAAGATTGTATTCAGCAAGGCCGGGACGGGCATGCGCAGATATTTGGTTCAAAGATGGCTGTGGACTACGCTCATTTACAAGTACGCCTTTCATAGCTTAGCTCCTTTTAGTTTCTTCATTCACTTCAATTTGAATTGAGGCTTCTGAAACATATTTTAGGGCTTTGTGTTGCTTCTGAATGCCTTCTTCTTGAAATTGATTTTCTTATCTCTGATTCATGGTGTTTTAGGGCTTTTTCCTTCGTCTCCGTAGTTTGGTTACTTTCTTCGATTCTTCAGCGACCCATCTCCTAGGCGTGGAAGTAGTAAATTGCAGTAGATATTCAAGTGAAAATAACGCCACTACTGGTAATCCTATTTTATTGCAATTTTGATTTTAAAATTTTCACGTAGTCCTTCAGGATGCATTTGCATTAATCACGATGTTTGGTTTAGGCCAAACATCAATTTTTAACTTGAATGAAAATATCAATTTATTCTTACTGGTTGCTAATAACCTTGTGCAATAGTGAATTGATTTGAATTAAAATTAGGATCTTATTGTTTCATAGAAAGCTAAGAACGAAACTCTATTTATTTATGGCATTTTTTATTATTGAATGATCAAGTAGAACGCTAGTGGTCATCATTATATTTGTAATTGGAAACCAAATAGAATAAAATTAAATTTGGAAGAAAAATTATTGTGGGTAAAATAATATTTATAGCCCCTATACTGCTGATCCTTTTGTAATCTAAGTGTCTAGTATTTTAAAAAAGTTGAATAAGATTATTATATATACTAAATGCTATTTTGACAAATAAAAAAATTTTAAAAATTTTAAATGTTTACTTATAAAACACAATTTAAAACTAATGTTAAAATATATACATTTTATGAATAATTTGATTTATCCTACCCAAGTGCCTTGAAATGCATTGATCAATGATGAGAGGAAATATAGTAATACGGCGTTCAAATGGGAATGTAAATGAGCCGGACTAGAAATTGGATGGTGCTTTAAATGCCACATTGTGGATTCTTTTATAAGTGCATCCAAAATGTTCTTTTAATCGATAGTGTTGTATACGTTTGTACAGTAAGTTAAAATAACAAGAATCAAAATGGAGGGAAAGGAGAAATAGGGGAAAAGGGAATACAAATGGAGAAAAAGAAGAAGTTAGATGAAAAAGCATTATGGTGAAGAAGAAGCCACAACAAAAAAGAAGCTGCAAAAAAGGAGTAGAAAGAAGAGACAAAAGAAAAGGAAGAAGGGGAGAAGAGAAAAAGGATAAAAACAAAAAAAATAAAAAAAGAAAGAGAGAGGAAGAGAAAGCATTGGCTTGCATTTGGATAATTTTACAATCGAAAAAAAAAAAAGTTGAAGTTAGAAAAAAATAATATGTATTAAAGAAGAAGCTGCAGCAAAAAGGGGAAAAAAAAGCAGTTGCAACAAAGGAGAAAAAAAAGATGCTAAAAAAGGAAGAAAGGAGATGAGAAAAGGAATAGAAAAAGCAGAAAAAATGAGAAAGTAATGGCTTATCTTCTCGCAAACCCTTTCCCTGTTCCCTGATTCTTCTTCTTCTTCTTCTTCTTTTAAAGAAATAATATATTATTATTATTATTATTATTATTATTATTATTATATATATATATATATATATATTTTTTTTTTTTTTCGTTTCTTTTATTTCAAAAATCAAATCAATATTCGGGCAACAGCACGGGCACAATTTGGGTGCCAACCCAACAAATCCAAATATATTTAAAAATTTTATAATATTTATTTATTTTTATCATACTCAAATTATCCAAAATAGTAATAATCTTAATTAAATCTGATAAAAATTTAAAATATTATAGTGTATCCTAGTTCTTCAATTTAGATCAGTGAATTTTTGTGACATATAGAACATTGAGGTAATATTAAGGGAGTGATTCGATTTAGCTAATATTAAGGAATGATTTGATTTATAAATCAATATAGATTGATCGATAAGAATAATTTAACTTAAAATTTAAACTATGAACTTCAATTACAATAAAGATGAGTCGATTAAGAGATAAGAAGAATGAGTGCTAAATTATTTAGTGTACATGACCACCTTGGGCAGATTTTGTAATTATGAAGGATTCTCTAGCTATATGGGAATTTGAAGATAGTTTTTTTAGCAACTTGAAAATATTATTGAGGTTATGTCAAAATTATGATTGATTTCAGAAATCTCCTATCAAATTTAGGAAAGTACTGGCCAAATGTCTTACCATAAATATTTCAGTACCTTGGGATATGTAACAAAGTATTCTGTGGATTGTTAGAATTTAAACTATCTTGGGAAAAGATAGAAATTCTCATCTAAGGAACTTTAGCAAGTATGTATATAGATTTGGAGTTTATATCTTCATTTGTGTTTCCTACTAAAGATCATGAATTTTATCTTTGCAATATCAATATTCTAGAGATTTCCTTGTAAATATTATGTTATAGAAGGTTAACCAGAGTAGCATAATAAAAGTATATGGGCCCATAGTAATGGGATATAAGATTTGATTTGAGAATTGGCAAAGAAATTCTGAATTGAACTTAAATTAAAGACATTAATGTTAAAAGATAATTGGGATGACTATATTACCATTCTCTGAATCTCTTTGCGAACATGACTGACAGTCAAATAATAGGATGAATCCTTTCGAGATTTTTATTTAGGAGAAAAATAAGCCTTATGTTAATTAGGGGAAAGATCAAATTAAAGATGATTCAAATAAATGGATCTTTTAAGAAAAGAATCTCGAGTTTAGAAGATAAAGAATGAATCGAGATTAAAAAAAAACATTAGACTATTCTAGGTTTTCATTAAGTCAAAAAAAAAAAAATGAATTTTGACTAGTACTGCTCTGGATTTATGAACCACTATGATATGTATGTACTCTGTTAAATTGTCATACTAAGATTCGATTTGGAATTTTGATAATCTAATTTTGGGAATTTAGATGATTTCTCTGACTATAAAATTTTAGGATAATCTTCAATTAAGGAATTATTATGGAAACACATAAGCAAATCTGAGAAAATCGCCCTATCTAATTAAGGATGAAGATAGGAATGGAAGTATACAAATTTTGAGGATGAAATTTTTTTAAGGATGATAGAATATAAAGATTGAGATTTTATAACTCATAATTCAGTAAGCTAAACTAATATATGAAAAATTAAGATCAATAAACGATGAAAACCTATAAAATATGAACTCTTCCCGAAATACAATAAAATTTTAATTGATGAAACCGACTTCAATTTTAATTAATAAAAAATAAAATAAATAATAGGAAATTAATTTGGTTAATGAATTCTCAATCGATTAGTAATTAAATTAATTTTGATTGACTATAAGATGATCTGATCACTGAATTTTTATCCGATTAATAGTCAAATTAAACTTGATTGATCAAATATAGTATATATTAAATTAATTAAGCAAAAATTACAACACACAAACTCACACACACATAGAAGAAAATTAGTAAAAATTCAGCAATGGGACCCCGGCATCAGCAAGCTGCTCAACAGCTCAAAATTTTCAATAATTTCATAAAGTATTCAATCCATCCATGGCCTAAGAATTTCCTACACACATGGCAGCATCACACTATGTCAAAAATTCAAAGAAAAAATCAATGAAAAACATACACACACCAACAGCTACCAAGGAAAAATCAGGAAGTGCTGATTCCATGCATATATCACCCAGGATTAAGTAAAAATTAAAAATAATTCCACCAATTTTATTATCACACGGCACACATGGAACACTTAGTCAAAATTTCAAACTAAGAAAATAAAGAAGGAAGAAAGAACATATGAAGAAAAGAGGGACATGGCTCTAAGGAGGAGGAGAAGGAACTGGTTTTCCACCAAATTTTCCCTAATTTGTTTACCAATTTAATAAATTAATTAGAAGATGAAAGTTGGAATAAAAAGAGGAGAGACACACGGTATAACAAGAGGCTAAACACATATTAATATTATCACCAATTAAACAAAAGAAAGTGGCACAAGTAGGAAGCCCCCAATTCAGTTAAGTTAGCTGATTCAGCTAGGAGGATGACCGAGAGATTATTAATAAATTAGGGCATGTGGCAACTCCAAATTAATTTGGGGATAAAAAGCATGTTTATCAAGAGAATAAATAAGAGAAAGGAGGTAGAGAACTGGTAGACATAGAAGGAAAAAGCATAGAGAATTGAGGGAGAAAAACAAAACCGAGAGAATGACATCAGTTGAGAAAACTAGAGATCAGATTGAAATTCTCCTTAAATCTTACAGCAATACTGCTATCTCTTTGATTTTTTGTTAAATTCTTGTTGTTATATTAAAGTATTGTTGTCCCAATACTCAAAATTTATGCTGTAACCATATTAGATTAGGCAAATATCAAAATTATGTCACATGCAAAATTAGTTGCTAAACCTTGATGTTTGATTTATGCATACCATATTTGATCAATTTATCCCATGAAATTTATAGTATCAGTACTTTAAGATGTTGGTTAAATCACCATATTTTGGTAGCAAAATTATTCATCATAAAATTGGCCGGTTCGATGGAAATAAAGATGACTAGCAAATTGAACCAGCTGGAAACAAAGCAGCTATTGATGCTTATATTTAGCTGCTATTTTCACCAATGTTTCAACCGGTTCAAACTCCATAAAAATTAATTATGATACTTTAATGAACCGACAATATGTAATAAAATTGGTGCTAAAATCCCATTTGAAAATCTGATCGATTTAGCCTAAGGAAAGATAAGTGTCATTAAACCAGCTAGAAGCTGACATTGGCACCAAATATCAGTATACAACTTTGAACCGGGCAAGTATTAAATTGAAAAATTTATATGAACCGGTCAAACATTATGTGCTGAATCTGAAAATGTAAGTGAAATAATTTTATATGTTGATTGACCACTGAACTGGCTCCAAAATTGGATACTGCCACTAAACCGACCATTGCAATAGTTTGGCTATTTTGCTAAATTTGGGTTGACCGGCTAGGAAATTATAAAACATGAGATTTTATAAATCATAATAAAGTGAGCTAAACTAATATATGAAAATTTAAGATTATTAAACCATGAAAACCCAGAAGTTAAGAACTCATCTAAAAATAAAATAAAAATTTAATTGATGAAATCAAATTTAATTCCGGTTAATAAAAGATAGAACAAATGATAGGAAACTGATTCGGTAAAAAATTCTCAATCAATTAGTAATTAAATTGATTTCAGTTGACAATAAGACGATCCGGTTACTAAATTTGTACCCGATTAATAATTAAACTTGGACTGATTGATCAAATATAGTATAAGTCAAATTAATTATGCAAAATTATATATATTACAACACCCAAACACACACACATAGCTACAAATCAGCAAAATTCAGCAAAGGGAAGGAACACAACAGTAGCTGCATAACAACCTCTATTTCGAACAAAAATTCCAATAATTCAAAAATAAATTCAACACATACATAGCATGAGAATCCCCTACACACATGGAAACGCCATAATCAATCAAAAATTGAAAAGAAAACAAGAGAGCAACACACACACACGGCTGCCATAAGGAAAAATCAGCAAGAGATCAGCAAAGAGAAGGAAGCTGCCACATGGCAGCATATGTTTCTCTAATGTCCAACTAAAATTTGAATAAATCAATGAGGAATACAACTGACGTGCGACATAAGGGTTTCCCACACACATGGAAACATTATATTTAGTTAAAAATTCAAAGGAATTCAATGAAAGACACACACACACACCCGACAGCCACAAAAATCAGCAAGTGATGATTTCACCTTACCTCATCAATGATCAAGTAAAAATTAAATATAATTTCACCAAATTTAATAGCCACTTGGCAACTTCTAAAGCCACCAAATAGAATATTGATTCATCAAAATTAGGGGGATGAATCAGTAAATTTATATGGGATACTAAGCTGAAATTTAGAGGGCTAACCTGGTGTGCTGGCAGCAGCTCAAAATTTGGAGAATAATTTAATTATTTGGGTTCCAATTTATATAAGAGGCTACATGAGAGAAAAGAGGGAGAAGATATGGGAAAGAACCGAAAGAAAAAAGGAGAGAAAATAGAAAGAAAAAGAAGAAAAGCCGTGAGGAAAATAGAAGCTAAAGTCACAGACTTATGGAGAGGTTCTTGATCGCACTCTTATCTACAAAAAAAGAGCTTGATAAAGAAGCTAATTTCAAGAAGAGGTCACATTGAGGAGGTCTGAGCTCGAAGGTGAGTCTTGGGGCAGGAGGATCGGCGAAGAAAGCAAAGACGACATGCAAAGGAAAAAGTAACGCAGTTATTTCTTCAGCGCCTCAACAACAACCATTAAAGCCTATTTGTTCTCAATGTAGGAAATAGCATTTCGGGAGGCCATGCTAAAAATCCACTGGGGCTTGTTTCAATTGTGAACAACAAGGCCATATGATTAAGAACTGCCCCATGCCCAAGGCTGAGTATAAGAAGCCAATGGTGCCGAGAAAAGCTTTTGCGGTGTCTATGTAGGAGGCGGAGGCTACTCCATATGTGGTTAAAGGTACTATTCTCATTTGTGACACCCAAGCACATGTTTTATTCGATTCGAGATCCATGCATTCCTTCGTGTCCTCTCAATTTTCATGCCATCTTAAGTCACCCCTGAGGATCCTTGATTATTCTTTTCTGATACCAACACCCGTGGGCTCTTCGTAGAGACTCATGTTATGTACCTGAGGGGTATGATTTAGGTTGGTGAGCTTTTATTGCCTGGAGATCTAATTCTACCTAAGATTGTGGATTTTGATATTATTCTGGGCATGGACTGGCTAATGAGCAACCACTCCAGCATAGACTGCTTTCACAAGCTGGTCCATTTCTCTATTTTGGGGCACGAGGCAATCTTATTTCAAGGGGAAAGGTGTCAGAAAATGCCAATTCTTATTTCGGCCCTTCATGCTCAGAACCTTATCCAAAGTGGGTGCCAAGCTTATCATGCTTATGCCTGTTCGATGGCGAGCCATGATGTGTAGGCTAGTGATATTTTAGTGGTGCGTGATTTTATTGATGTTTTCTTGGAGGAGTTGCCTGGATTACCACCTCACTGGGAGATTGAATTCGAGATTGAACTTATGCCTGGTTCTGGTCCTATATCCAAGGCACCATATCGAATGGCGCCTGCTGAGTTGAAGGAACTAAAGTAGCAGCTGATGGAGTTATTGGAGAAAGGCTTTATCAGACTCAGTGTGTCTCCCCGGGGTGCACCAGTTTTATTTGTAAAAAAGGATGGGACCTTACGCTTATGTATTGATTATCGTGAGTTAAATAAAATCACAATCAAGAATAAATACCCATTGCCACGTATCGATGATTTATTTGATCAATTACAAGGCACTCGGGTATTCTCCAAAATTGATCTTAGGTCTAGATATCATTAGTTGCGGATTAAGCAAGAAGATGTACCCAAGATTGCTTTCCGGACAAGATATGGCTATTACAAATTTTTGGTCATGCCATTCGGCTTGACCAATGCTCCTGCGGTTTTCATGGATCTCATGAATTGGGTTTTCCAACCATATCTAGACAAGTTCGTGGTGGTATTTATCGATGATATCCTTATTTATTCTAAGGATTATGTGGAGCATGGGTACATCTCAGGATTGTGCTTCAGACACTACGGGAAATGAAGCTTTTTGCCAAGCTAAAGAAATGTGAATTATGGCTTGAGCAAGTGGTATTCTTGGGTCATGTTATATCTAATGGAGGCATTTTGGATTATCCAAAGAAGGTCAAGGTTGTTTCTAGTTGGAGCCAACCCACTATTGTGATTGAAATTCGAAGCTTCCTGGGCATGACTTGTGACAGACAAGATTATTCCCATTGAATAACCTCTGCCAGAAAAATAATAACCGCTTGGCAAGATAACATTAATAATTTTCTATAGAAAATTGGATAGAGTTCCGTTTGTAAGTTGGACATTTTTAAAATTCAAACACCTGAAATACAACCCTGCACAATAATCGAACGAAATTCAAAAGAAAATCCATAAAGTCCCATGACAACAACACAGGATCTAAACGCCACGACAACCAAGGTGGCTCCGGCGACGTGATCTAGACGACACCGGCAAAGAAGGATGCCAACTAGGGACCCCGAACTCATCACAAGGCAAGACTTGCGGAAGCATATAAATACCACAAAACACAGCGGACTGATACATATACATGTCATCCATCAACCACTAGCATAGGGCGTCTCCATACAAGTTTTATCAGATACAAAAGCCAAACCCAAAAAGATCCCTATCATACATCTAATCAGTTTGAGTCCGAATCCTGAGCCCTACACGCCAAAACAGCTATCTACGGAGCTTCTATGATCTACTCGGCCTCGTCAGGCATCAAGACGTTCTCATTTGAAAAATATAAGGCAAGGGTGAGCATAAAACCCAACAAATAAAATCATACCCCACTAACTAACAACCGATAACGGTAAACAATAGCTGAGAAGAAGAACAAAGCATAGGAATAATATAAGGGAACGCGAGAGGGAGGAGAACACTTATGATTGTCCGATTTACTTTATTCATTTCCTTTTTAACATTTATCTTTGCGAACCTTGGAGCCAGTAGATCGTACTAGCCAACAAAACAAGAGAACGAGGAAAGGAATGTGTTCGCTACACATTCTAAAGCCACGGCTACATTTTAGGTCTGCAGCACTCGACCCCTGGTTGCATCCATGCAACAATTCACGAACGACTACATCTCGCTATGTAGTGTTCAACCGACATGCCCCACACCCCCGGGGACCAGGGCAATCCTCGTTCTTCCACTGTAGTGTCCCAAAACGTGCCATGAACATCACCCACCCCCAAGGGTGGCCGGAGTGTTTCTTGGGTTCCCACCATGACACACGTGGCAAGCTAGAGGACACCACCCCTATCAACCATGGTCCTAGTTTCAAGGTTCAACTTTCTGGGAGGGAGGACCCACTACTCAACAGAATCATTCACAACTGGGAAACCCCATTCCCATCACACGTCTCCATCCAGGAGATCACGTTCACCACAACATACCTAGTGGGTCTCCCTCCATTTACTTACTTGACTTTTATTCATTCTTTGGAATTAACTTTTATCACATTTTAGTTCAAGTTCACAAGGAGTTTGAGTTTCCTTACCTCCGGTGGACAACCACCACCTTAGAAGCTCTCGGGATACTTTCCCATGCTTCCGATGCACAATTATACATTTCGAGACTTTACACTTTCACATCAACACATAACATGAGTCTCATCACATTTAGATAGAAGCAAAACATGCAATTTCATAATTTACTCACGGATGAATAGTAACTTAGAGGACTCGGAGGCCGCGAACGGGTCATAACGTGCAAGATTTCTCGCGCGGCCAACATATATACACAATAGGGACGTGGCGATTCACATTTTGAAGTCAATTTAACGATTCACGGGCGGAAAATGAGAAAACCCCAAAATCTCATGGATTAGGGTTTTACGAAGCTCTACCGGACGAATTGGTGAGCAAATCAACAAACAAACCATACCATCCATGGTCTCAGGACACGGGTACTACATTTTCTAAGCTACGGGTGGATATTGAGACGATAATACCCGATAATAAACAAAAATCAATGAAAGAGGAAAGTTAGTAGGTATGAGAACACTTGCCTCGACGCGTATTTCACTTTAATAACTGGCTCTTGGACGGATTTAGACTCCCGGGCCACGTTCTCCCTTCTTCTCTCTCTAGAGTTGCCCCTCTCTCTCTCTAAAAACCCTAAACCGTGCGAAAAATGACGGGGGAGAAGGACAAACACGTATTTATACCGCGTCACCGCTCGAGTGGCGCTCGAGCGGGCAGTAGGCGGCCGCAGTACTGGTTTTCCCGCTCGAGCGTGGCTCGAGCGGCCAGCAGGCGGCGGTGGTTCTGGTTTTTCCGCTCGAGCGCTGCTCGAGCGGCCAGAGCGGGCGGGCGAGGTTCTGGAATTTCCGCTCCAGCGGGCGGGGGAGCTACTGGAAAAAGCGCTCGAGCCACGGCTCCAGTGCCCAGCAGGCGCAAGCCTGCTGGCAGTGCTTCAGCAGCACAAATTCAATCTTTCCTCGATTTTTCTTCCGATACCTATCCTTATTCGTTCCATAGGTCTAGTATTGATCATTAGCATACTAATCACCTCGTCATTAACAAATTTTTAAATCTGAAACCTCACATGACTGGCTATTTTCGATGGTTCGTGGAAAATTTTTTAGAATTGCCATGCCTTTAACCCAGCTCATGATAAAGGAGACTAAGTTCATATGAGCTGAGGATTGCGAGTGGAGTTTCCAAGGACTTAAGGCTCAATTGACAACTGCTCCAGTGTTGACCATTCCTAAAGGATCTGAAGGATTCATGGTCTATTGTGACGCATCCCAATTGGGACTAGGCTGTGTCCTGATACAGCATGGGAAGGTAGTTGCCTATGGATCTCGCAGCTTAAAGTTCATGAAAAGAACTACTCGACCCATGATCTGGAGTTAGTCGCAGTGGTCTTTGCTCTAAAAATTTGGCGGTATTATCTTTATGGAAAGAAATTTCTCATGTACTCCAACCATAAGAGTCTTAAGTACTTATTTTTCGAAAAGGAGTCGAATATGAGACAAACGTGGTGGATCAACTACTTAAAGGATTATGATTGTGAGATCCCGTACCAGCCTGGCAAGGCTAACGTTGTAGCTGATGCCCTTAGTCGCCGAAGGTTTCCTGGCAAGATTGCAAATCAAGGAGATGGAAATGCTGGAAAGTATAAAGCAATGTGATATCCAGCACTATGTCCAGGGCAATTGCATGATATTGGCATATTTTCAGATCCAGCCTGAAATTTTCAAGAAGATCAAGGAGGAATAAGCAAGTGATTCATTTCTGAGGGATATTGCGAGAGACTTAAGCCATGACTCCTGAGCTGATTTCAACATCCATGAGGATGGAGTCCTCAGATTTTGTGATAGGCTATCTGTACTTGACATTAGTGAGTTAAAGGAAAATATCTTGAAGAAGGCTCATCGCTCCAGGTATACTATCCATCTTGGAATCAACAAGATGTACCAAGATCTGAGAAAATCCTTCTGGTGGAGAAATATGAAAAAGGAGATTGTGGCTTATGTGGGCAGATGTCTTATTTGCCAGTAGTTGAAGGCTGAATGAAAGAAACCATCAGGCTTATTACAGCCATTGTCTATTCCCAACTGGAAGTGGGAAGACATCTCTATAGACTTTGTTTCGGGATTGCCAAAGACTCCTAGGAATCACGATATTATCTGGGTCATTGTCAATTGACTGACCAAATTTGCTCATTTCTTGGCAATTTGGATGATGTATTATCGTGATCGGTTGGCACAGCTGTACATTAATGAGATTTTCAGACTCCATGGAGCGCTAGCATCTATTGTGTCCGACCGAGATCCTAGATTTATTTTCAAATTCTTGGAGAGCTTACATTGAGAATTGAGAACAAATCTGAAGTTTAGTATAGCATATCATCTCCAAACGGATGAGAAATCTGAGTGCACAATTTAAACTCTGGAGGATATACTGAGAGCTGCGGCGCTAGAGATGAAAGGTAGTTAGGATGATCATCTTACTCTTGCTGCATTTGCCTATAATAACAGTTACCAGGCAAGTATTGATATGGCACCGTTTGAAGCATTATATGGAAAAAAATGCCGATCTCCTATCCATTGGGAAGAAACGGACGATCGACGACTTCTTGGCCCTAAAGTCATCCAGGAGACTTCTGAAAAAGTAAAGATGATCCACGAAAAGTTGAAGACGGCTCAAAATCGGCAGAAAAGTTATGCAGATCATAGGAGATCGGACCAGCATTTTGCTATTGGCGATTTCGTCTTTTTGAATGTCTTGCCGTCAAAGGGGACTTCTAGATTTGGTCTGAAGGGCAAGCTGATACCAAAATTATCAGCCCATTTGAGATTTTGGACAAAGTCAAAGAAGTGTCTTATCACCTGGCTCTGCCACCTAATTTATCTGAAGTGCACAATGTGTTTCACGTCTCTATGCTTCAAAAATTTATGCACAACCTGACTCATGTGATTGCCCACGAGCCCTTGGCTATTGAGGAAGATTTATCTTATATCGAAGAGGTAGTGCAAATTTTGGGGCAAAGGGATTAAGTCTCCGATCAAAAACTATTCCCTTAGTCAAAGTCCTGTGATGCAATCACTCCCGAAAAGAGGCTACCTAGGAGCGAGAAGATAAAATTTGTCTCAAGTATCCCTACCTCTTCCCCTAGATTTGTATTCTCTTTAAATTTTGAGGACGAAATTTTATAAGGAGGTGGAATTGTAAGGAATGCATTTCATCAATAAAAATTCATTCCGATAATTTCAAATTGAGTCCAAAGATTTGAATTTTTATCCGAGACACCTCATTAATTTAGGAGATTTATAATTAGACTCGGTTCGTAACTTAATAGGTTGCGGTTGATCAAATTAGTGTCCCGGTGAACCTAAAACCAGCCAAAAAGTTTCCGAAACTTCTAAGTAACGACCTAACCAAACTTTATGATCAAAATTAATATTTAGAAGGATCCAAAAGCAGCTAAATTAAATTAAATAAATTGAGAAGAATTGTAAATCTAGGAACTAACTGACACCATAATAATTAAATAATTTTAAATACACCCCTTAACAATTATATTTTAATTAAAATTAAGGAACACATGTCACCTCCTCATAACCCTATACTTAGTAAAAGTTTGGAAGAAAAAAAGGGGAAGAAAGGAGAAGAGAGGGCCGACCCTCTCCTCTCACACACAGACACCCACACGTGCACATTAGAAAAATAAAAATAATAATAAATAAAAGAAAAATAATTTTGCATGAAAATTTTAAGGGACACATGGCACATAAAAAGACTTAACATTTATCTAATAAACCCCCAATTAGAAGTCAATAAGTGGCTCATGGAGGATCCAACAACTCATCCCATGCAAAGGGTGAGTCATCCTTGAGTAGCCATGCGATTGCCACCTTATGGGGCATGTGGTAACTTCTAAAAATTTTACCACTAATTCATTTATTTAGGGGGGATAATAAATAAAGAATTCCACCAAAATAAAGGAGGAAAAAACAAAAAGAAAAAGGGAGAAAGAGAGAGGAGAAAACCGGCTGGAACTCCTAACCGAGAGAGAAGCTAGTTGTTCGGATAGAAAGCTTCAAAAATTTTTATAAATTAATTAAGGTAAGAACTCCTCTCCCTCTTTGATTTGTTGTTTAATTCTTGATCTTAACTTGAAGTATTGTTGATCCAATACTTAAAACTTTTACCGATCCGTGCTAGAAAGAGCAAAATTCAACCACATGTTAAAATGGGACTCTATTACTGAACTCTGCAGCACCTTATTGATATTTGACTTTTTTCATACCTCATTTGATCGATTCATACCATGAATGTTTTCTTGAAAATGCTTCACGATGTTAGCTAAATCACCATAGTTTTTTGATAAAAGTATTCTTCATAAACTTGCCCCAGACACTGACTCCCTAGAAACGGCACCTACTGCAGCGCTCGAGCGCCCGTCAGGCACCAGCCTACTGGACGGTACGTCCAATAGGCAGCTGCCTGGCTCTGCCTCTGAAATATATTATCCTGCGTACCATGAGCCTAATTTTGATCATATTAATTTAATACATCGCAGTTTTTATAAATTAGAACCAAAATCCTATTTACGAATTAATATTTCGAGATCATAACGCCGATTCCCAAATCCAGAAATTCTGGGTCTTTTGGCCTTTCGATCTAACTTCTCTTGTGTCTTTAGACCTCGATCCACTTATATTAGAACTCCACATCAAATTTGCCAACTCAATGGCCCATTTAACTAACCGCTCAGACATATCTAGCCTCTACAAGATTCCTTTCAGAGGCTGGTCGATTAGAACCACGATCTTGTATGCCTGGAAGTAAGGATGCAGCTTCTGGGTGGAATAGACGAGTGCTAGGGCTACTCTCTCAACATATGAGAAGCGAGTCTCTAGGTCCGTCAAAACCTTGTTGACATAATATTCCAGTCATTACTTGTCGAGCAGCTGTTGGAACAAAATCGAGCTTAACGTGGTGTTAGACATCGCTAGATATAAGTATAACTCTTCTCTTTCTTGTAGAGATGTTAGAAGAGAAGGGCTGGCAAGTTACTCCTTTAGCTCATGGAAGGTAGCTTCATAGTCAATCGTCCATTGGAAACTAGCTGCCTTCATTCCCCTCAAAGTTTTAAAGAAGGGTAGGTACTTTTATGTAGACTTTGACAAGAACAGAGAGAGTGTCATGTGCTTCCCAGTGAATCTCTAGACTTCCTTCACAGTCCGGGACTAGTTCATGTCGAGGATCACCTTCATCTTTTTGGGTTTTGTTTCAATCCTTCATTATGAGATGATAAAGCCTAGGAATTTCCCCATGGTCACTTCGAAGAAAGACTTAGCTGGATTCAACTTCATCTGATCGTCTAGAGGATGTTGAATGCTTCGTCGAGGCTGTAGATATGGTCGTCGGTAGCTTTGCTTTTGACAAGTATATCATCCTCGTACATCTCCATGTTTCAGCCAATCTGGGCTTTGAACATCTTGTTCACAAGCCATTTGTTGGTCGTATAGGCATTCTTCAATCCGAAGGGCATGACCTTGTAGCAATATATTCCTTGGTCAGTCATGAATGATGTATATTCCTCATCCTCTAGGCTTGTCTTAATCTGGTTATAGCTTGAGTGTGTGTCCATAAGATTAATAGTTCATGGCTGGACATGGAATTATCCTTTGGACATACTTTGTTGACGTCGGTGAAGTCAACACACATCCTTCACTTTCCATTGCTTTTCTTGACGAGGACCACATTGGACATCCAATTTGAGTGCTGGACCATCCTGATGAACTTGGCATAGTGTAGCTTTCTAACCTCCTCATGGATGCCGACCAGTTTCTCGATGGAGTGATTTCTTTTGCTTTGTCGGACGGGTTTATGATTGGGATCTAGCCCAACTTGTGGACCATTACTCTAGTCAATATCCTTGGCATGTTAGTGGGTGTCCAAGTGAAGAGTCAGTGTTCCACCGGAGGAAGCCTATTAGCTAGTCTCGGAGGGGATCTGACCACGAACTCCCAATTTGCACACACTTCCTAGGGTCGCCTAGGCTCAAAGGGACTCAATCCATTGATTTTCCTAATTGGGCTTGCAGCAAGGTGGTCTTATCATAACAGTCAAGGTCTTTAATTGGTTCGCCAAGAGGCACCCGAGTAACCTAAGACAGGTAACACATCTGGCCAATCATTTAATCTCTGAGGACCTCTCCTATGCCGTACAACTCCATCTTTAAATGTGGGATTAACATCACCACCCTGAAGGTGGTCAGGTAGGGTTGGCCCAGGATGGCATTGTAGAGAGACAGAAGATCTACTACCAAAAAAGTAAGCATCTTGGTGGCTATCCTCGAGTAAGCCCCTAGTGTGACTTCCAACTCAACCACCCCCTATACGGGTACAACCTCGTTATCCAACCCATACAGGGGTCCCTCTGTGGGCTTCGTTTGACTCCTCTTTAGACCCAATTTAAAGAATGTATCGAGGTAAAGTAAATTTTGATAATTTTTATTATTAATAAAGATTAATTTCAGTTAGTAGTCTACGGTACCATCCAAAATGAAGGCAGTTACAATCAAGGAATCAAAGTGGGGAGTTATAACATGAGCCATATCTTTATTACTAAAACTAATGATATCATTTCTAGCTCCTACCCTCAGCTTTTTAATGCCAGCGGTCATCACTGAGTGATTCAGGGCATTATTCTTCGCTGGTCATGTCATCACCATATTAACAACCCCAGTCACCACTCAATTTCTTCGCTGCTCGGCGTCATCCCCATCTGCTCTGGCCAAGGTTTGCTTGGGTCTTCACAGGAATAAGGCGAGGTGTCCTTTTTAAACCAAATCTTCAATCTCTTTCTGTAGCGTACGGTAGTCTTCAGTGCTGGGCCCTATAGACTTATGATACAACCAATATTTCGACTGGTCTCCTCCATCTGAGTTCTTCAATGTCTTCAGCTACTTCAAAAATTTCTCATCCCAGATCTATATTTAGATATTGATGCGAGTGTCATTTAGGATAGTCAAGTTCAGGGGCCTATACTCCCTTTGAGCACCTGACTCAGTCCGTGGATGCTTCCTTGAGTGGTTTCCATCTCCATTCTCCTTCTTTCTACTAGCTAGTTCCTTAATGGGTTAGTCTTCACGCTCTAATTATTTTGCCTCGTTGGTCTCTTCGGCAGCTATATAAGTTTGGGCGATGGCTTCAGCCTCCTAAAAGGTTTGAGGATTCTAGTGGACGAGATGTTTAAAGAAGTCTCCTGGTTGTAGAGTTGCTATGAAGGCACTCAATTTCACCTTATTGGTTAGTCGGGATACCTTTTAGGCTTCGAAGGTGAAACGTCCCAGGATGTGCTTCAAGCTTTCATCCTTCTTCTACTAGTGGTGGCTCAAAAGACACGCATGCTTGTCCTCCATTTTACTTGAGGCAAACTGTGTTAGGAAACAGTCAGCGAGCTCCTGGAACAACTAGATAGACTTCGCTTGTAAGCTGTAATGTAAGGTACTAGTTTCCAAAATATAGGAATTATAAATAATTAAGTTAATATAATCAATATTAGGCTTAATGTATGAGTGAAATTAGAATTCAGAAGCATAATTGGAAGGGAGAGGAAGGATGCCCGAAGGGCACTTGAGCGATGCCAGAGCATAGATTCTTGTAAAGTGATGCCCGCCGCTCGCTTGAGCACAACCTAAGGCTCATATTCTAGTGACCCCACACCCGAACCATGCCCGAGGTGTTCTTAAGCATGAAGTCTAGTGCTGGCACACTTGGGGAGCACCCAACTGGTGCTAGAGCGTCAGTCGGCCAATTTAAGGCCGTGCATCCTATTTTTTGTCAATTTTGTGAAGAAAAGGGAGAGAGGAGAAAGAGAGAACATGGTAAAGGAGGAGAGAGAAGAGGAGATCGAGGCTTTTGAGTTTGTTTTTGGCTTGAAGCTAGTTGAAAAACTTATAGATCGGGTCGAGGTAGGTGTACTACCATACTTTTCTTTCTCTTATTGCTCTTCTCTTACTGTTCCTCTGGAGTATTCTTGTTCAAATACCTACCTAAACTTAGATCTTGAAATATTCACGTGTTAAATGTGTATATATGTTGATTTGCTTTCCGATTTTGAAGTATATGTGTGAAAAACATGAATACATGTCGATTTTCCTTCCGATTTCGAAGTTTAAGTGAAAACTGGTGTTAAATTGAAAACCCTAACCCTACCAATGGCATGATTTTAAGTATTATGATGTTTTATTCCTTGTATTTCATATATAATGCTTCACATGTTTGGGTAACTATGTTAAGTTCATTAAATGTTCAAATTTCTTTCTAAATATATTCCATATGTTGAGTATACGGACCAATATTGTGAAAATTGCTTATTTTGCATGTTTTTGTGGAAATTCTTGAAGTGGTTTGAAGCACCAGACCCCAAATCCGAATTTTAGCTTATGAAAAAGCATCCATTCAAGTCTAAGACTTAAGATCCAAATAATATAACAATACATATATGTATAAGTTCATTAGAATGTGAAATAGGTATCTGTATCAAGTAATTTGGAACTCTGCAATTTGTGATATATCATTGGCATTTTCTCATGGAGTGGGAAAATCAAGAATAAAAGACTATGTTAATTTGTGTAAGTTTTCAAATAAAATATGAAGAAAAATCATAAAATTGGATCAAGGATTTTTATTTCAAAGGGTGATATTCCTTAGCATATTTTAGAACATTATAATGCTAGATCAATGAATGCCCCTTGGCCATGGGGGAACTTTTGGTGACAATAAGAACTATGGCCCGGTATATCCGAGTTTGAAGGTATACCCGTGACATCCCTAGTATTTTTTTAAATTTATTCTTAATTTATATAATAAATGTTAAATTATTTTATAAGGTTAAAATAATAATAATAATAATAATAATAATAATAATAATAATAATAATAATAATAATAATAATAATAATAATAAATTAGAAAATGGGGAGAGAGAGATGAATGAAGAAGAAGAGGAAAGAGGAAGAAACTCCTAGCTGATTTGTGCTCTACGGTGGCTTCCTCTTCTTTAGCCAAGCAGTTGGAAGGCCAGATTATTTTCCTTTCTTCTTTCGATTTTCAGCCTTATTTTTCTCTATTCAATTTTTCTCATTTTTCTTAAAACCTTCCCTTCATCTTCTTCTCCTTCGTCGTTACCTGGCAAAATCACAGAGAGAAGGAGAAAGAGAAAAAGTGAGAAAGGACTTGCTGGAAGCACACTACTTTCACCGTCATCATCGTTGTAGTCGTCATTGCTGTTGTCGTTTNCGTCGTCACTGGAGAAAGTGAGAAAAATTAGGCAAGTTGATTTAAAATTCCTTTGAAAATAGTTCATGACCTTCCTTCTTCCTGTTATTGTCGAGTCTCTATTTGTGTATTGAGATTGTGTGTGATTTAGTTGTTTGTGGGTGATTTTGGAGGATTTCGGTGAAAATAGGCTGTAAGGTGAGAAATTGTGAAAAACAAGGTTTCGATTCTATTTGTAAATGGGAACGAAAATTTAAGGAATTAATGCTAAATAGGAGATAAAACCTTATAGGTTAATGTATTGAAATCGTTGTTTGTCCTAATGGGAGATCAAAATTTGGACATCAATAAAAATTAGACATGCTCTGTTTCCTTATAGTTCCGTGGTGTGAAAATGGTGGAGATATGATTCAGGATCTTGTTTCATTCAAGTATAAATTCATGGGTAGGATTTTGTTTGTACAAATTTGAGAATTAGTTGATCATATAACTTTGAGTATATATACGTGGATGGTCAATTTGAAGATGACATACCAGATTGTGTATGAGCGTGTGTGTGTGTAAACACACATACCTGATACGTGTAAATATATACATATATACATAGAGATGTCCAAGTGTGTGTAGCCATGTGTGTAGCTGTGTGTGTGTAGCCACGAGTTTGTGTGTATATGAGAGAGGTGTAGGGGTGCAGAAGGTGTGTGTGTGTGTGTGAGAGAGAGGTTAGCAGCGGATGTGGTGTATGTGGTAATTTAAGAGTATATATATATATATACGAACATGAATAGTTGGTAAAATAAATATTAGCATATTATGTTGATGGTAAATATGTTTGCACATATTTTAGAATATAAGTTGATTTACAAAACATAGTTAGAGTTATAGTTTTGTTGGAAATTGCTAGATGAATTTTGGATGATTGAATTAGATTTGGTAATGATAGGCTTGTCCACAGGTGATCATTAAGATATGGTTTTGATGATAGGATTCATATATCATAACAAAATGGAAGATTAAATAAAGGTTTAAATTGGTCAAAATAAATATTTTTGGTTCTTTTTTGTTTTTTCATCGTTCTGTGACAAATTTCTTTGTATTAATCTTGATGGTGTGAGTACAGTCCTGGTTAGCACCGAACGACATTTCTATTTTTGTAATTGCGAAGCCTTCTTTGAGTCATACTCGATTGCGTGAGTATTTGAGTTATTGGCTTCCTATGGTCAAGGTTAAGGAGAGCATATAAAAACACTAAGATATCTAGTCAAACGGGAGGCTACGACACCTTAGCATGGTTTACACTTATCCGATGCTGATTTTAGTATCATGATGATAATGTGGTATATTGTTTATTGTGGAGGAATACTTATAGCCATGTAACCATCGTAGAAATGATATCAAGGATATCATTTGGCGAGCGGTATCACGGATGGTATGGGCATGCTATAGGTATAGCCTTTAGGAGGACTATAAGGGTAGTGAGGATACCATAGATAACCTCGTGTCACTTACCCAACCATCGGGGGCGCAAATACTTAGCTTTTGGTTCATGGTGGTAGAATAAGTTCCAAGGAGATTCATTGTGATATTTGATCATTGATAATACCTCTTGAGTTTGGGATTCGATAGAATCCACGAGTTATATACAGTAGAATCCATCTGTCCGATTTTACGATATCCATATTCGGTTTAATCCATGTTGTTCATTGTTATTTGGTTTTCAGGTCATTCACGTTGATATTCGGACTAAGAGATTCCTTTATGTCTTGTGAGGTCGGATTCTGAGGGATCTTCGCTTCTTAGTGGTGAAATCTTATGATCTTTGTCACATCAGGATTTGGAGTGACCTTCCTTTCTTATACATTTGGATCATAGATGTGATGAAATATAAATTATTGAATATATTTATCTTTTGGATATTGTATTATTATTCATGATTCTTAGCATATATTATGTATTGTATATCTAAGACATTTATTATCATTCCCTATTTGTTTTTGGATTTGTTATCACTTGTTAAAAATTTGGCTCACTCATGTTATTTTTATTTCTTCTAGAGTTGTAGGTTTAGACGATGATGACTCTAGAGTTGGATAAAAGGATGTGACATGAGAGATTGCAGCCTAGCGGGAGAGAGTGTTGATTTTATACTCTAGAGATACATTTTGATATTTTGCTTTATTTGTTAAAATTTTTGGGGCTATGTATTTTCTCCAAATTTATCGTTGGTGTGAGGATGTTTTGATTATTATATTTATATTTTTATCAGTTGTGGATATGCGATATGTTAATTTGAGACTTAAATTTTTTCTATGTGATCAGATTTGGGTATTAGTTGTGGATTTTATGTTAGGGTCGTCACAACATTATGGTATTAGATAGTTAAGGTTCTGTGAGAGTATTGAGGATTTTAGAAATTTTGATATTTGGGAATATTAGGCAATTCGATAATGTTGGAGGACTTAGGGTAATTTTTAGAGGTCTCGATCAAGATAAAGGACTGTATGGATTGAAAAAAAATTATGAAATTCTAAGTTATTTTATTCTGTTGCAGCAATGTCTGATGAGGCTAATATCCACTCGAGGAGTTCAGCAAGAGGCCTAGGACTGTTAGCGACACCTGTCGATATGGCTGGGTAGTTGATGCTCTACACTAGCTCATTGGACTGGTGACTCTGGCTGTTGGGGCGTAGGTTCTGGGACATGCACCGACAAAGAAGGAGAAGAAGAAGAGGAATCTATTTAGAGATTTCATGGATCAAAGACTCACGGAGTTCATGGGGGAGCTAGACCTTGCTAAAGTTGACTATTGGATGGGAAGGCTAGAAAAGGCTTTCCCAGTGATTAAGTGTCCTTCTACTAATCAGGTTTGCTTCGCTGTGTATAGGCTTAGCGGTGAGGCAAAGCATTGGTAGAATGCAAGATTGCGAGAGCTTGGACCTTAGGCTAACTCTATCATGTGGGATGCATTTTGAGAAATGTTTAATGACAAGTACTTTCCCAAGAATTTAAGGACCAAAAAAGAAAAGGTGTTTCTTCATTTAGAGCAAGGCTTGATGACGGTTTCCCAGTATGAGGCCAAGTTTACAGAGCTGTCGCGTTATGCTCCATACTTTGTTGCTAGACAGAAAGGTTCCAGCAAGGATTAGCATACCCCATTCATTGTATTATTGCACCATTTGAGCTTTAGGACTTTGGAGTGATCTTTCGAAGGGCTCTGATTGTGGAGGAGGAGTTGGGCAACAAGGCTCTGATATCCTTGCCCAGTACTAATGACGTTGCTAGACTGCCAACACATCAATTGAAGAAGCACAAGACTTGTTTCAAATGTGGGAAGTTCGGACATGTCCTTAAGGACTATCGAGTTAAGCAATCGACTCCTTTGATGCCACTGAAGCCTGTGACTATTCCTCAAACATCAGAGACATAGCCAGCTAGACCTACATCGGATAGACAATCTGGACCACTTCTCTGCTTTAGCTATGAAGAGGCCGGTCACTATCCTCGAGATTGCTAGGCTTTCAGGAAATCCACACCACAAAGTAAGTCAAAGGCTCTGATTTTAGGGAAAGTATTCGTGTTGACAGAGAAAGATGCCGAGGCTTCCCCAACAATTGTGGAAGGTATTCTTCTAATCTTTTCTATACCTACTCATATGCTAATCGATTCTGGTTCCACCCATTCTTTTGTGGCACCGGTCTTTGCCGCAAGACTTGGAGTGAAAGTGGTACCCTTAGACTTTATTTTATTAGTTTCGATGCCGGTTGGCGAGTCTATCCTACTCACTAAGATGTCCCCTCAATGCATTGTTCATGTTGATGATTATGAGTTGCCAGTTGGCCTCATTCTATTAGGGATGGTGAGTTTTCAGGTAATTTTAGGGATGGACTGGTCGGCTAACTACCATGCTTGAGTGGATTATTTTCGAAAGGTTGTGACCTTCTTTATTGATGGAATTGAGAAGTTTGAGTTTTGTGGCTTTGGGAGTCGTGTTGTGACTCCTATGATTTCAGTTTTACATGCTCACCATCTACTCCATAGTGGATGTCACAGGTCCTTAGCCTTCTGTTTGCAACAACGTCGAGGGAATGACAAATTGAGGACATTGATGTAGTTCAAGAGTTTGTAGACGTCTTCCCTGATGAGCTACCTAACTTACCCCCTAAACGCGAAATTGAATTTGCGATCGACTTGTTACCAGGAGCTGCAGCAATCTCTAGAGCACCATATCAAATAGCTCCTGCTAAGTTAAAGGAGTTAAGGGTTCAGTTACAAGACCTTTTGGATCAAGCGTTCATTAGACTTAGTGTTTCACCCTGGGAAGCACCCGTGCTATTTGTTAAAAAGAAAGATGGTTTGATGCGATTGTGTATTGACTACAGGGAGCTCAACAAATTGACCATCAATAATAAATATCCATTGCCCCTGATAGATGATCTCTTCGACCAGTTGCAGTGAGCAAGCGTGTTTCCAAAAATTGACCTAAGGTCAGGCTACCATCAATTAAAGATAAAGGAGAGTGACGCTTCAATGATAGCCTTTCAATCCATATATAGACACTATAAGTTTCTAGTGATGCCATTCGGCCTATCAAATGCACCCGCTGCATTTATGGACCTAATGAATAGGGTATTTAGAGCTTTTTTGGACAATTTCATTATAATCTTTATCAATGATATTCAGATCTACTCCAGGGGGACTGTGGAGCATGGGGAGCATTTGAAAATTGTGCTTCAAAAGTTGTGTGAAGAGCATTTGTATGCCAAGTTCAAAAAGTGTGAGTTTTTGCTAAAAGAAATCACATTTTGGGCCATGTCATTTTAAGAGTTGGAGTATCTGTGGATCCATCTAAAATTAAGGCAATAACGAATCGAGCTCATCCTACCACTCTGTCTGTGGTAAGGAGCTTTCTCGTCTTAGCCAGGTATTACAGGAGGTTTGTGGAGGGGTTTTCTAGTATTACCATGCCAATGACAAAATTGACATAGAAAAATGAGAAATTTAATTGGTCTGATGAGTGTGAACAAAGTTTTCAAGAATTAAAGCAGAAATTCACCATTATACCCATTTTGACGATTCTGCAAGGATTAGATGGATTTGTAGAATATTGTGACGCTTCACAAAAAGGCCAAGGCTATGTATTGACGTAGCATGCGAAGGTAATTACCGATGGGTCTCGTCAGTTAAAGCCCTATGTGAAGAGATATCCGATTCATGATCTAGAGTTAGCCACAATCATTTTTGCACTAAAGTCTTGGACACATTATCTATATGGGGAGGAGCTTATTACCTATACTAATCATAAAAGTTTGAAATATCTCTTCTCATAGAAAGAGCTGAGTATGTGTCAGAGACAATGGATGGATCTTCTTAAAGATTACGAATGTTAGATATTATATCAACTAGGCAAGGAAAATGTGGGGGTTGATATGCTCAGTAGGAAGTCAGCCAGTCTTTTAGCTCACTTAATGATGAGAGAATGGAGGATGTGAGAGGTCTCAGACCAGAAAACATGATAATTTGGGAGTAATTAAAATGATGATAACCTAGAAGAGGCTAAATATGCATTGAAAAATGAGTGTTGGAAGTAAAAAGTTAGAAAATACCCGAGTTTAGCAGGCAGTAGGTCTACGCCTGCTGCACCCAAGGCATGGTAGCGAGCACAAATTCCCAAACCGGCCCGCACGCCGTGCGCCCTGGCACGCTCGAGCAGGCACTGGAAGAAATGCAATGTGGTAGCAATTTTTGCCCCCCGTTCTGATTTCGTTTTGTTATAAAGGGAAGGGGAAAAGAGAGAAGGGAGAGCAGTAGCAGCACGAAGGAAAAGGAGGGAGAAGAGAAGAAGAAAAAGGGAAAATCACTCGTTTCGATCTACTACAGGTTAAAATAACGGTAGATCGGGCTCAGACAAGTGTACTTCGAACGTTGTTTTTCACTTTTATCGCTTTCTCTTGTTTCAAAATAGATGAAAATACTCTAAAATTATATTGTTGCATGTTTAAAGTAAACGATGCATGTTTCTCTCGATTGTTTGGTTAGATTTCGTGTTTACTCGTGTGTATTGCAAGATTTGGCTTTAATTTCATGAACAAGCATGTAATTAGTATTCGATTTGGTCGGAAGCATGTGGTGAAACCCTAACTCGAAAATATTAGGGACTTTTGGTTAAATTGCATGATTTAGTATATGTATTTGGATTTATGGAATTGATTTCATTAATAAACACATGTTTGGTGTTCGATCTGAGTCCGAAAGCTTTGACGAAGCCCTAAGTACGAATTTGAAGGGATTCAATTGTTTTAATCCGAATTTCTTGCCATGTAAAAGTTAACTAGTAACATGGTGGTGCCTAACATGTGATTTCTAACCAAAAAGTTTACATTGATTTACACTGTTAATTTCTGAAGGACTAAAAACTGTTACTGCATGGTCTGAAAAGGGGTTTACAGTACGAGGAAAAATATTTCTAATACTATACTTATGTTCTGATGTACTTACTATTAATTAAGACACAGGACTGACATGCAGTCAGGTTAAATTTTCCAGCATACCTTAGAAAGTTATGATGGTAAACGAGGATAACTCTTTCCATGGAATTATATGTGGTTCGCCCTTCCTCAGGGCGTTAAACTAGAGGGTAGATACTGTTTACTGCCGGCACTACCTTTGAGTAGGGGTTAGATCCCTTGGAGAGGAATCTCCTGTACTATTTATTGGCCTTTGATTGTGTGGAGTAACATATTCTATCTTCGATTATTCGCCCCTCAGTTAGTAGGGTCTACTGGCAAGTTCCGTTGTTGTTCTTCACTGTCCTTTTATGTCTACCGATTCTGCTTTCTGAACTGATTCTGCCCATTTCTGATACTATTATGTACCGATTATTGTTCCGTATTGATATAAAAGAGAAAGTTCCTAATTCTAATTTCTGAGTTTAATTATTGTCTAATTATACTTTCTCTATTTTCTATGTCATTTCTGCATAAACTATTCTGCATAACTGTTCTGTTTCTACATAGTTTCATAACTGTTCCATATAACTGATTTACTGCATATCTGCATGTACCTTGCTAGGCCTCAGCTCACTATTTTACTATTTTTTTCCTCAAGATGAGACTGTAGAGCTAGTACCGGACGAGGAGTGATCTAGAGCCTAGCTTGAATACTGTGGAGATCTAAAGTATTTTGGGGCTATTTTGGAGAATCAGTTGGATGTAAAGACTTCACTTGATATGTGATTTTGTATATGAATTTTATGCCTATGGACATTTATGTATATATAGGTTTTGTATAAAAATGCATGTAATGCATGTGATGAACAGGAAATTATGCTTCTGCATGTTAATAGTTCTGCTTCGGCTCTATACTTCTGGATATTCTATACAGGTCCTAGATGCCATCTCACTCATGAACTGTTAATATGGTAGATGGTTTGTTAGATTAATGCCATGGATGGCATTTGTAGTCCTATGTACGCGTATTGTAGGAAAAATTATGGTATAAATAGATAGTTATGTGCTTGTACTGGTTGGTTATACAAGTTTTGTACAGGTTGTATTTTTAGATTTTTATCCAGTTACAAAGGAGACTCTACCAAAATTTTTGCAGAAGTTATATGTTGTATTTTGGTCCTAAATCTTGTTTTTGTCTTGATGGAAGTTTCTGAGGAAAAAAAACCATTCCGTCACAATTGGTATCAGAGAATTGAGATGCCTTAGGAATTGATTGATCGAAAGCGGAAGCATATGTTTAAATCTCTATACTAAATTCCTATAGGAATAGGTCAAGGTAGCTAAGGCAACTAGAACTCTTAAGAGATTGGTTCTTAGGCTAGGCTTTAATTTCATTAAACTGTTGAATATTTCTCTTTTTTTTCTTTCAACTGATTCCTTGGGATTATAACATTGTATTTGTCTTGATTATAGGATGGCTAGTAGAAGGGGTAAAAGAAATGACCGTGGTGATGCCAATACGCCCCACGAGCAGGAGGCCACGTATATAGACTCGTTGGAGAGAATGACCAACGTAGTGGAGTCTGTCGAGTAGAAACATATGGCTCCTATCCTTGCACCAGAGCCAGTTCCAGCATGTCATGCTCCTACGACATATGATAGATTTACTGTGGAGCGAGCATCGGCTTCCTAGGAAAGCCTGATCTGGCGGAAGCGGATATATGGCTAAAGAGGATGAAGAAGATATTTATAGTGATTCGGTGTACAGACTAAGAAAAGGTCACCTTTGCTATGTATAAGCTGGAGGGTGAGGCAGACAGCTGGTCAGACATGAAGAAGAGAGCATTACGAGTGCTTGACGAGGAGATTACTTGAGATATGTTTGAGAAAGTTTTTTTGGAGAAATACTTTTTGTCCAGTCTCCGGGATTAAAAGGAGTAAGAATTCATGAGATTGAGCCAGGAAAGTATGACTGTGACGGAATATGATGCTAAATTGACTGAATTATCCCAATTTGTGCCTTTTTATGTGGTAAATGGACTGAGAAAGGCGAAGAAGTTTCAACAAGGGCTGCGGGATGACATTAGAAAGCAACTGTCTACACTAAAGCTTGAGATGTACACTGATATATTGGACAGGGTAGTCATTTATGAGAACGAGGTGGAGATAGAGAAATTTTATGCAAGGAGGACAGCTAGCAAGGCAGGAATTAGTGTTGGATCTACTGTGGAAACTTCTGGATCGTTCAAGAAGGCGAGGAGGGTTGATAAGAGAAAGAGTACTCTACCAGCTCAGTCAATAACTGGTTCTAGAGTATCAGCTGTAGATTGTACTATCTGTGGGAGAAAACATCTGGGGCAAGCCTATTGTAAGGCATCGGGAGCATGCTTTCGATGCGGACAGCAGGGCCACGTGGTGAAAGGCTATCCTTTACCTCTGAGACTTGAGGGAAAGAAGCCTACTGTTCCGGCAAAGACCTTCGCAGTGACTGTTCAGAACCCGGAGGCATCTCCGAATATTGTGGAAGGTACTCTTTCTATTTGTGGAGTTTCTGCATCTATATTGTTTGACTCGGGATCTACCCACTCATTTGTTTCTCCGCGATTTGCATGCTGCATTGTATCTGCCCTGTGCATTTTGGATTGTGAATTGTCTTTGTGTACTCCCACTGGATTCCCTATGATTACTGGTATTGTGTATCCTGGATGTACAGTTGTAGTGAACAGGAAATGTTTTGTTGTAGATTTGGTGTTGTTGAACATGGGTGATTTTGATTTGATTCTGGGGATAGACAGGCTGGCTAAATACCACGCTAGTATTGATTGTTTTCTGAAGAAGGTTTGCTTTGATATTTCTAGGATGTAATTCTTTTTCTTTCAAGGCATTAGGAAGAAGGAGGTGCCTGTGTTAATTTCTACTTTGCATGCTAAGTATTTGATGAAAAGTTGATGTAAAGCTTACTTGGCATATGCCTGCATTACTGGGAGTCATGGTGTGCCGGCTAAGGACATCCTAGTTGTCTGCGATTTTGAGGACGTATTTCCAGAGGGGTTACCTGGATTACCTCCACACCGAAAGATTGAGTTTGAAATTGCTATTATTCCTAGTGTCAGTCCAGTTTCTAAGGTCCCTTATCGTATGGCTCTGGCTGAATTGATGGAGTTAAAGTTACAATTACAGGAGCTGTTAGACAAGGGCTTTATCAGACCGAGTGTATCTCCTTGGGGTGCACTAGTATTGTTTGTGAGGAAGAAAGATGGGTCTTTGCAGTTATATGTTGATTATCGTAAGTTGAACAAAATCATAATAAAGAATAAGTATCCTCTGCCATGTATTGATGATTTATTTGATCAATTGCAAGAATCTCGGGTGTTCTCGAAGATTGATTTGAGGTCCAGTTATTATCAATTGAGGATTAAGCCGGAGGACATGGCTAAGACTGCTTTCCGGACACGTTATGGCCATTATGAGTCCTTGTTATGCCTTTTGGCCTTACAAATGCTCCAACTGCTTTTATAGATCTGATGAATAGGATGTTTAGGCCATACTTAGATAAATTTATTGTGGTGTTTATTGATGATATCCTAATTTATTCGAAGGATTATGAGGAACACGAAATTCATTTGAGGATAGTATTTCAAGTGCTCCACGAGAAAAAATTGTATGTTAAGCTGAGTAAATATGAATTCTGGCAAGAGAAGGTGATGTTTTTGGGGCATATAATTTCTGATGGTGGTATTTCTGTGGATCCAAAGAAAGTTGAGGCTGTTACAAATTGGAGCAGGCCGGCTTCGATGACTGAGGTTAGGAGCTTTCTAGGTATGGCGGGTTATTACAGGCCTCTAACTCAATTGCTGAAGAAGGAGGATAAATTGTATGGACTGAGGAGTGTGATTTGAGCTTTCAAGAGCTAAAGGATCGCTTGACTACCGCTCTAATATTGGTTATTCCAGAAGGTTCAGGAGGCTTTGAGGTATACTGTGATGCCTCTAAGGCAGGTTTAGGATGTGTATTGATGCAGCACTTGCAGCTTATGGATCTAGGCAACTGAAAGTGCATGAGAAGAACTATCCTACCCATGATCTGAAGCTTGCTGCTGTTGTTTTTGCCATGAAAATTTAGAGACATCATTTGTATGGTGAAAAGTTCCTTGTGTATTCTGATCATAAAATTTTGAAATACCTTTTTTCACAAAAAGAACTTAACATGAGGCAAAGGAGACGACTTGATTTATTAAAGGATTATGACTGTGAGATACAGTATAAACCAGGGAAGGCCAACGTGGTTGCAGATGCATTAAGTCGCCGATCGGGGTATGTGGCTATGTTGCAAATCAAGCAGATGAAATTGTTGGATTATCTTAAGCAATGTGATATACAACGTTATGCTAAAGATGACAGAATGCTCCTGTCGTATTTTTAGATCCAACCGGAAGTAGTTAGCGAAGTTAAAGAGAAGCAAGTAAATGATCCGTTCCTTGTGGATGTTGTAAGTGATCTGAATAAGGAATCTCGAGTTGATTTTAATGTCCGAACTTATGGAGTGTTGAGGTTTAGAGATTAATTATGTGTATCGGATGATAGAGAATTGAAGGAGGAGATTTTAAAGGAGGCTCACCGGTCCCGATATACGATTCACCCTGAGACGAATAAAATGTATCAGGATCTGAGGAAAACTTTCTGGGGGAGGAAAATGAAGAGAGATATTATGGCTTATGTGGAGAAATACCTGGTATGTTAGCAACTGAAAGCTAAGAGGAGGAAGCCTTCTGGATTGTTACAACCTATGCTAATCCCTAGTTGGAAATGGGAAGATATTACTATGAATTTTGTATCGGGTATACCGAGGACTCTTAGGAATGATGANCGCTGTTTGGGTTATAGTTGATCGGCTGACAAAATCAGCCCACTTCTTGACGATCAGGACGACCTATTTGTGTGATAGACTAGCTCAGTTATGTGAATGAGATCGTGAGGCTTCCTGGAGTTTCTACCTCCATTGTATTTGGTAGAGATCTCCGTTTTGTCTCGAGGTTTTGGAAAAGTTTGCATAGAAAATTGGGGACAGAGTTGAAATTTAGTATTGAGTATTACCCCCGAACTGATGGCCAATCTGAGCGTACCATTCTGGTTCTTAAGGATATGTTGAGGGTCTCTATATTAGAGATGAAAGGAACATGGGACACTTATCTGGCGCTAGATGAATTTGCTTATAATAACAGTTATCAGGCTAGTATCGACATGACACCTTTTGAGGCTTTGTATGGGAGAAAGTGTAGGTTGCCGATTTACTGGGAGAAGACTGGAGATAAAAAGATTTTGGGCCCTGAGATTGTGAAGGAAATAACAGAGAAAATTAAACTAATCCATAATAATCTGAATGTTTCTCAAAGTAGACAGAAAAGTTATGCAGATAGGAGGAGGATAGAGTTGAGCTTTAAAGTAGGAAACTTATTTTTCTGAAAGTCTCACCGTCCAATGGAACATTCTGGTTTGGAGTGAAGGAAAAACTGAAGCCATGGTTCATTGGTCCTTTTGAGATTCTAGAAAGGATCGGGAAGGTAGCCTACAGGTTGGCGTTACCACCAAGTCTAATGGGCATACACAATGTATTTCTTGTATCGATGCTTAAAAGTACGTCCATTAATCCTGCACACGTTATTGACTATGGATCCTTGACTATCGACAAGGATTTATCCTATGTCGAGGAGCCGCAACAGATTCTGGATGGAAAGGATCAGAGGTTATGTACAAAAACCATTCCGCTGATGAAGATACTTTGGAGAAATCACTAGTTTCGATCCACTCCGGGTAAAAATAACGGTAGAATCGGCTCAGGCAAGTGTACTTGGACGTTGTTTTTCCGCTTTTACCGCTTTCTCTTGTTTCAAAATTGATGAAAATGCTCTAAAATTATATTGTTGTATGTTTAAAGCAAACGAAGCATGTTTCCCTCAATTGTTTGGTTAGATTTCGTGTTTACTCATGTGTATTTCAAAATTTGGCTTCGATTTCATGAACAAGTATGTAATTAGTGTTCAATTTGGTTCCGGAAGCATGTGGTGAAGCCCTAACTCGAAATATTAGGCATTTTTGGTTAAATTGCATGATTTAGTATATGTATTTGGATTTATGGTATTGATTTCATGAATAAACACATGTTTGGTGTTCGATCTGAGTCCGGAAGCTTTGACGAAGCCCTAAGTACGAATTTGAAGGGATTTAACCGTTTTAATCCAAATTTCTTGCCATGTAAAAGTTAACTAGTAATGTGGTGGTGCCTAACATGTGATTTAGAACCAAAAAATTTACATCGATTTACACTGTTAATTTTTGAAGGACTTAAAACTGTTACTGCCTATTCTGAAAAGGGGTTTTCAGTACGAGGAAAGATATCTCTAATATTGTACTTACTATTCTGATGTACTTACTATTAATTAGGACCCAGGACATATATATAGTAGGTTAAGGTTTTCCGGCATACCTTAGAACATTATGGTGATAATTGAGGATAACTCTATCAACAGAGTTTTATGTGGTGCACCCTTCCTCAGGGCGTTAAACTAAAGAGTAGATACTGTTTACTGGTCGGCACTCCCTCTGAGTAGGGGTTAGATCCCTTGGAGAGGGGTCTTCTATACTGTTTACTGGCCTTTGATTGTGTGGAGTGATACAATTTATCTTCAATCATTCGTCCCCTCAGCTAGTAGGGTCTACTGGTAGGGTCCGTTACTATTCTTCATTGTCCTTTTATGTCTACCGATTCTACTTCCTGAACTGATCCTGCCCTTTTGCTAATACTATTTTGTACTAATTACTATTCCATACTGATATAAAAGAAAAAGTTCCTGATTGTGTTTTCTGATTTGTACTGATATCTGATTTCTGAGTTTAATTATTGTCTAATTATACTTTCTCTATTTTCTATGTCCCGTTCTACGGAAACTATTCTACATAACTATTCTGTTTCTGTATAGTTTCATAATTGTTCCGCATAATTGATTTACTGCATATCTGTATGTACCTTGCTGGGTCTCGACTCACTATTTTACTGTTTTCTCCCTCCAGATAAGACTGTAGAGCCAGTATCGGACGAGAATGAGTGATCTAGAGCTAACTTGAAGACTGTGGAGATCTGAAGTATTTTGAAGCTATTTTGGAGAATCAATTGGATGTAAAGACTTGACTTGATATGTGATTTTGTATATGGATTTTATACCTATGGACATTTACGTATATATATGGGTTTTGTATAGAAATGCATGTAATGCATGTAATGAACAGGAAACTATGCTTCTGTAGGTTAATAGTTCTGCTTTCGCTTTTTACTTCTGGATATTCTGTACAGGTCCTAGATGGAATCTCACTTATGAACTGTTAATATAGTAGATGGTTTGTTAGATTAATGCCATGGATGGCATCTTTGGTCCTATGTACACGTGTTGTAGGAAAAATTATGGTATAAATAGATAGTAGTGTGCTTGTACTGGTTGGTTATACAGGTTTTGTACAGGTTATATTTTTGGATTTTCATCCAATTACAAAGGAGATTCTACCGAAATTTCTACAGAAGTTATATATTGTATTTTGGCCATAAATCCTATTTCTATCTTGACGGAAGTTTCTGAGGAAAAAAAATCGTTCCGTCACAATTGGTATCAGAGAATTGAGATGCCATAGGAGTGCATTAGGAGTGCCCAACGAGGAGATTACTTGTGATACGTTTGAGAAATCTTTTTTAGAGAAATACTTTCTGGGCAGTCTCCGAGATTAAAAGAAGTTAGAATTCATGAGATTGAGGAAAGAAAGTATGACTGTGACGGAATATGATACTAAATTGTCTGAATTATCCCGATTTGTGCCTTTTTATGTGGAAGATGAACTGAGAAAGGCAAAGAAGTTTCAACAAGGGCTGTGAGATGACATTAGAAAGCAACTGCCCACACTGAAGCTTGGGACGTACGCTGATATACTGAATAGGGCAGTAATTTATGAGAAGGAGGTGGAGATAGAGAACTTTTATGTAAAGAGGACAGTTAGCAGGGCAGGAATTAGTGTTGGATCTGCTGTGGAATCTTCTGGATCGTTTAAGAAGGTGAGGACGGTTGATAAGAGAAAGAGTGTTCTACCGGCTCAGTCAATAACTGGTTCTAGAGTATTGGCTGCAGATTATACTATCTGTGGGAGAAAACATATGGGGCAAGCCTGTTGTAAGGCATCGGGAGCATGCTTTCGATGTGGACAACAGGGCCACGTGGTGAAAGGCTATCCTTTACCTCCGAGACTTGAGGGAAAGAAGCCTACTGTTCCGGCAAAGACCTTCGCAGTGACTGTTCCGGACCCGAAGGTAACTCCGAATATTGTGGAAGGTACTCTTTCTATTTGTGGAGTTTCTGCATCTATATTGTTTGACTCGGGATCTACCCACTCATTTGTTTCTCCGATATTTGCATGCTGCATTGTATCTGCCCTGTACATTTTGGATTGTGAATTGTCTTTGTGTACTCCCACTGGATCCCCTATGATTACTGGTATCGTGTATCCTGGATGTACAGTTGAAGTGAACGAGAAATGTTTGGTTGTGGATTTGGTGTTGTTGAACATTGGTGATTTTGATTTGATTCTGAGGATAGACAGGCTGGCTAAATACCACGCCAGTATTAATTGTTTTTTGAAGAGGGTTTGCTTTGATATTTCTAGGATGTAATTCTTTTTCTTTCAAGGCATTAGGAAGAAGGAGGTGCCTGTGTTAATTTCTACTTTACATGCTAAGTATTTAATAAAAAGTGGATGTAAAGCTTGCTTGGCATATGCCTGCACTACTGGGAGTCATGGTGTGCCGACTAAGGACATCCTAGTTGTCTGCAATTTTGAGGATGTATTTCCAGAGGGGTTACCTAGATTACCTCCACACCGGGAGATTGAGTTTGAAATTGCTATTATTCCTAGTGTTAGTCTAGTTTCTAAGGCCCCTTATCATATGGCTCCGGCTGAATTGATGGAGTTGAAGTTGCAATTATAGGAGCTGTTAGACAAGGGCTTTATTAGACCGAGTGTATCTCCTTTGGGTGCACCGGTATTATTTGTGAGGAAGAAAGACGTGTATTTGCGGCCTGGCGTTGATTATCGTGAGTTGAACAAAATCACAATTAAGAATCACAATTAAGTATCTTCTGCCACGTATTGATGATTTATTTGATCAATTATAAGGATCTTGGGTGTTCTCGAAGATTGATTTGAGGTCCAGTTATTTTCAATTGAGGATTAAGTTAGAGGATGTGGCTAAGACTGCTTTTCGAACACGCTATGGCCATTATGAGTTTCTTTTTATGCCTTTTGGCTTACGAATGCTCCAGCTGCTTTTATGGATCTGATGAATAGGGTGTTCAAGCCCTACTTGGATAAATTTGTTGTGGTGTTTATTGATGATATCCTGATTTATTCAAAGGATTATGAGGAACATGAGATTCATTTGAGGATAGTATTTCAAGTGCTTCATGTGGAAAAATTGTATGCTAAGCAGAGTAAATGTAAATTCTAGCTAGAGAAAGTGATATTTTTTGGGCATGTAATTTCTGATGGTGGTATTTCTGTAGATCCAAAGAAGGTAGAGGCTGTTATAAACTGGAGCAGCCTGGCTTCGATGACTTAGGTTAGGAGCTTTCTAGGTATAGCGGGTTATTACAGGCTGTTTGTAGAGATTTTCTCATATATTGGTATGCCTCTAACTCAATTGATGAAGAAGGAGGCTAAATTTGTATAGACTGAGGAGTGTGATTTGAGCTTTCAGGAGCAAAAAGGATCGTTTGACTACTGATCCAGTATTGGTTATTCCAAAAGATTCAGGAGGCTTTGAGATGTACTGTGATGCTTCTAAGGCAGGTTTAGGATGTATATTCATGCATCACAGTAAAGTTGTAGCTTATGGATTTAGGCAACTGAAAGTGCATGAGAAGAACTATCCTACCCATGATTTGAAGTGTGCTGCTGTTATTTTTGTCTTGAAAATTTGGATACATTATTTGTATGGTGACAAGTTCCTTATGTATTCTGATCATAAAAGTTTGAAGTACATTTTTTCACAAAAGGAACTTAATATGAGGCAAAGGTGATGGCTTGATTTCTTAAAGGATTATGACTGTGAGATACAGTATAAACTAGGGAAGGCCAATGTGGTTGCAGATGCATTAAGTCGCTGATCGGGGTATGTGGCTATGTTGCAAATCAAGCAGATGGAATTATTGGATTATCTGAAGCAATGTGATATCCAATGTTATGCTAAAGATGATAGAATGCTCCTGTCATATCCTCAGATCCAACCGGAAGAAGTCAGCGAAGTTAAAGAGAAGCAAGTAAATGATCCGTTCCTTGTGGATGTTGTAAGTTATCTGAATAAGGAATCTCGAGCTGATTTTAATGTCCGAACTTATGGAGTGTTGAGGTTTAGATATTGATTATGTGGATCGGATGATAGAGAATTAAAGGAGAAGATTTTAAAGGTGGCTCACCGATCCCGGTATACGATTCACCCTGAGACGAATAAAATGTATCAGGATCTAAGGAAAACTTTTTGGTGGAGAAACATAAAGAGAGATATTATGGCTTATGTGGAGAAATACCTAGTATGTCAACAATCAAGAAAAAGCCGAGAGGAGGAAGCCTTCAGATTGTCTGACCCTCCGCCGATCTGAAATTTGAAAATGGGAAGATATTACTATAGATTTTGTATCGGGTTTACTGAGGACTCCTAGGAATCGTGATGCCGTTTGGGTTATAGTTGATCGGCTGATAAAATCAACCCACTTCTTGGTGATCAGGATGACCTATTCGCGTGATAGACTGGCTCAATTATATGTGAACGAGATCGTGAGGCTTCACGTAGTTCCTACCTCCATTGTATCTGATAGAGATCCTTGTTTTGTCTCTAGGTTTTGGAAAAGTTTACATAGGGAATTGGGGATAGAGTTAAAATTTTGTACTGCATATCACCCCCAAACTGATGGCCAATCTGAGCGTATCATTCAGATTCTTGAGGATATGTTGAGAGCCTCTTTATTAGAGATGAAAAGAATTTGGGACACTTATCTGGCGCTGGATGAATTTGCTTATAATAACAGTTATCAAGCTAGTATCGGCATGACACCTTTTGAGGCTTTTTATGGGAGAAAGTGCTGGTCTTCAATTCACTAGGAGGAGACTAGAGATAAAAGAATTTTGGGCCCAGAGATTGTGAAGGAAACAACAGAGAAAATTAAACTAATCTATGATAATTTGAAGGTTGCTCAAAGTAGACAGAAAAGTTATACAGATAGGAGGAGGAAAGAGTTGAGCTTTGAATTAGGAGACCTTATTTTTCTAAAAGTCTCACCGTCCAATAGATCATTCTGGTTTGGAGTGAAGGGAAAACTGAAGCCACGGTTCATTAGTCCTTTTGAGATTATGGAAAGGATCGGGGAGGTAGCCTATAGGTTGGCGTTACCACCAAGTCTGACTGGCATACACGATGTATTTCATGTATCGATGCTTCAGAAGTACGTCCATAATCCTGCACACGTGATTGACTATGGATTCTTGATTATCGACCAGGATTTAACCTATGTCGAGGAGCCGCTACAGATTCTAGATCGAAAGGATCAAAGGTTACGTACAAAAATCATTCCCCTGGTGAAGATACTTTGGATAAATCATTCACCGGAGGAGGCCACTTGGGAGCACGAAGAGGAGATCCGAAGCGAATATCTCCACTTGTTTTCTTGAAGTATGTAACTTTGTTTAATTTTGAGGATGAAAGTTCTTTAAGTAGGGGAGAGTGTGAGGTCCCGGACCCAAAAACATGATAATTTGGGAGTAATTAAAATATTGATAATCTATAAGAGGCAAAACATGCATTGAAAAATGAGGGTTGGAAGTAAAAAGTTGGAAAATACTCGAGATTAGCAAGCAGCAGGTCTGCACCTGCGGGGTGCCCGAGGGGCGACAGCGTGCACAAAATCCCAAACTGGCCTGCACACCTGTTCCCAAGCGCGCTCGAGCGGGCGCTAGCTGAACCGGCCCACACGTCGTGCTCCCTAGCCCGCTCAAGCGGTTGCTGGCAGAACAGGCCCGCACGCCGTGCCCCCTGCTGTGCTCGAGAGGGCACTGGCAGAAATGTAGCACGCTCGTCGTGCACTCGGGACACTCTTGAGTGTGGTGGTGACTTTTGCCCCGCGTTCTGATTTCATTTTTGTTATGAAGGGAAGGGGAAAAGAGAGAAGGGAGAGCAGTAACAGCACAAGGGAAAAAGAGGGAGAAGAGAAGAGAAAAAAGGGGAAATCACTCATTCTGATCCACTCTGGGTAAAAATAACAGTAGATCGGGCTCAGGCAAGTGTACTTCGGACGTTGCTTTTTGCTTTTACCGCTTTCTCTTGTTTCAAAACTGATGAAAATACTCTAAAATTATATTGTTGCATGTTTAAAGCAAACGAAGCATGTTTCCTTCGATTGTTTGGTTAGATTTCGTGTTTACTCATGTGTATTACAAGATTTGACTTCGATTTCATGAACAAGTATGTAACTAGTATTCGATTTGGTTCCAGAAGCATGTGGTGAAACCCTAACTCGAAAATATTAGGGATTTTTAGTTAAATTGCATGATTTAGTATATGTATTTGGATTTATGGCATTGATTTCATGAATAAACACATGTTTGATGTTCGATCTGAGTTCGGAAGCTTCGATGAAGCCCTAAGTACGAATTTGAAGGGATTTAATCGTTTTAATCCGAATTTCTTGCCATGTAAAAGTTAACTAGTAACATGGTGGTGCCTAACATGTGCTTTATAACCAAAAAGTTTACATCGATTTACACTGTTAATTTTTGAAGGATAAAAAACTATTACTACCTATTCTGAAAGGGGTTTTCAGTATGAGGAAAGATATCTCTAATACTGTACTTACTGTTAATTAGGACTCATGATTGATATGTAGTCAGGTTAGATTTTCCGGCATGCCTTAGAAAATTATGGTGGTAATCGAGGATAACTCTGTCCATGGAGTTATATTTGTCCACCCTTCCTCAGGGCATTAAACTAGAGGGTAGATACTCTTTACTGGCTGGCACCCCCTCTGAGTAAGGGTTAGATCCCTTGGAGAGGGATCTCTTGTACTATTTACTGGTCTTTGATTATGCGGGGTAATATAATCTATCTTCGATTATTCACCCCCTCAGCTAGTAGGGTCTACTGGTAGGGTCCGTTACTGTTCTTCACTGTCCTTTTATGTCTACCGATTTTGCTTTTTGAACTGATTCTACCCTTTTTGATACTGTTCTGTACCGATTATTGTTTCGTACTGATATAAAAGAGAAAGTTCCTGATTCTGTTTTTTGATTTACACTAATCTCTAATTTCTGAGTTTAATTATTGTCTAATTATACTTTCTCTGTTTTCTATATCCGGTTCTACATAAACTATTTTGGATAACTATTCTGTTTCTGCATAGTTTCATTACTGTTCCGCATAACTGATTTACTGCATATCTGTATGTATCTTGTTGGGCCTCGGCTCACTATTTTACTATTTTTCTCCCCTCCAGATGAGATTGTAGAGCTAGTATCGGACAAGAATGAGTGATCTAGAGCCTAGCTTGAAGACTATGGAGGTCTGAAGTATTTTGGAGCTATTTTGGAGAATCAGTTGGATGTAAAGACTTGATTTGATATATGATTTTGTATATGGATTTCATGCCTATGGGTATTTATATATATATGGGGTTTTATATAGAAATGCATGTGATGAATAGGAAACTATGCTTTTGTAGTTAATACTTCTGCTTTCGCTCTATACTTCTGGATATTCTGTATAGGTCCTAGATGGCATCTCACTCATGAACGATTCATATAGTAGATGGTTTGTTGGATTAATACCATGGATGGCATCTATGGTCACGTGTATGCGTGTTGTAGGAAAATTGTGGTATAAATAGATAGTTGTGTACTTGTATTGGTTGGTTATACAGGTTTTGTACAGGTTATATTTTTGGGTTTTTATCAAGTTACAAAGGAGACTCTGTCAAAATTGGTGCATAAGTTATATGTTGTATTTTTATCATAAATCCTGCTTCTGTCTTGACGGAAGTTTCTGAGTAAAAAAAAAAAAACCGTTCCTTCATAGGATGTGGAAGAGGTCAAGGATTGTGACATTCGGCTTCACTCAAGCGATCCTCAGATGATAGTATCATACCTTAAAGTTCAACTAGACTTGTTGGAACGAATTTGTGTTGCTCAGAGGGATGATTCAGAACTTTCAGGCATTATCAAGGAACTACCTTGTCAGTCCCAGGCAGAGTATACAGTCAGGAAGGATGGGGTTTTGATTTTTCAGGACCAAATTTTTGTTCCTAGCTTGACTGGATTGAGAAAGGAAATAATGGAGGAGGCACATCGTTCTAAGTATATGATGCATCCGGGATCGACAAAGATGTATCGTGACTTAAGGAAAACTTTTTGGTGGAAATGTATGAAAAGAGATATAGCAGATTTTGTTTCTAGATGCCTAATTTGTTAGCAAGTCAAGATAGAACATCAAAGACCAGCAGGAAATCTTCAATCAATGCCTATTCCTAGTTGGAAATGGGAACATGTTTCCATGGATTTCATTGTTGGACTACCAAGGACCCTTAGAGGCAATAATGCTATATGGGTCATCGTGGACCGATTAACACAATCGGCACATTTTCTTGCAATGAAGTTGACACACTCTGTGGATCAACTTGCAAGACTTTATATTGACGAGGTAGGTATATTGCACAGGATACTAGCGGATAGAGACCTAAGATTTCTCTCACAATTTCAGAGGAGTCATTACAAAGAGTTAGGGACGAAATTGAATTTCAGCATTGCCATTCACCCTCAGACTTATGGCCAAACGGAAAGAACTCCTCAAGGACATGCTCAGGAGTTCGGTTTTAGAGTTAGGAGGCTATTGGGACGCATACTTATCACTTGTAGAGTTCATAGACAACAATAGCTTCTAGACTAGTATTGGGATGGCGCCATTCAAAGCTTTGTATGGAAGGAAATCTGTGACGGAACAGATTTTTTTTTTTTTTTTTTTGATTCCGTCATTCATAACATAATTGAAAACCCAAACTAAACCAATTGGGTACAACACAGGATCACAAATGCCATCTAGGACCCATATACTTTTAACCATAATAAGTATAGCAGAAGTTATTCTAACTCTTGCAGAAGCATTCATATTCATTCCAAAATATTCATTTCCGAGTACATAGCCAAAAATGTTTAACCATAGAAGTCCATCAAGTCATTACAATACTATTCCTCCAAAATAAGCTTCCGAGGTCTTTAATAATCCTTCAGACAAGCTCTAATCACTCCAACTCGTCAGGCACAAACTCTAAAGCTTCATCTGTAGGGGAAAAAATATAAAACAGTAAGCCGAGGCCCAGCAAGGTACATGCATATGAGTAGTAAAATGATGATACAGAACGGTCATGTAACTATGCATAAACAGAACGGTTAATCAGAATGCAGTCCAAGAAATAGAGAAAACATACCTCGACAGTACTATACTTCAGAATCGGTAATTGGTACAGTAAACGGTAAACAGTAACATAACATATCGGTAATCGGTATGATAAACGGTGAACAGTACATATCATATCGGTAACAATATTTCATATTCGATAATCGGTACTTCATATTCAGAAATCGGTATGGTAACATAACATATCAGTAAAACAGTAAATGATACTTCATATCATATCGGTACAGACCCTGCCAGTATACCCTACTAGCTGAGGGGCGAATAATCGAGGATAAATTGTGTTCACTCCACACAATCTAAGGCCGGTAACTGTCATAAGGGTATCCCATCTCACGGGATCGGTACGGTATGCCACCCGAAGGTAGGCCGTTAACGGTAATCCCTCCTGTCCGTAACGCCCCAAGGGCAGGGCGGACCACAAATAACTCCATGGACAGAGTTATCCTCGATTACCATCGAAAAGTCCTAAGGCCTCACCCAAGAACTTACCTGGACTGCAGTAGTCTCGGGTCCCAAAATAACTATAACGGAAATCATCTCTTTATCGAAAATCCCATTTTCGTAATCAAACTTTCATAATACATCTTCAGCTATCTTTAAGTATTCATGAAAATTTCCTCGGTACCGGTACATATTTTCGGAAACAATTATACTTGGGGCAGGTTTAGATTTTTATCAAGGAAGGGTCGGAGCTCTTTTCTCGTTAGGGGAGCCGGTTTCATTTTTAGTACAAAAAGCCAAAGTTCTTTTTCTTCAAAATGCCTTACTTCAGAAAGCTTGGACGGAGTACTTTTAAAAAGGATGGAGCTCTTTTTGGACGGAGTACTTTCAAAAGGACGAAGCTCTTTTTGGACGAAGTGCTTTTAAAAAGTCGAAGTTTCATAAATCCGGAGTGCTATTTACTGAAAGACGGAGTGCTTTTCTTACTGAAAGCCGGAGTGCTAAAAAGCCGGAGTGCTTTTTGGATGGAGTGCCTTCTGGACGGAGTGCTTTTCACTAACGGAGTGATTTTTACTCAAAGGGACGGAGTGCTTTGCTTTTTCTCAAAGGATGGAGTGTTTTTCCTTTAAAACCAGGGTGCAAATTCCTTCTTAAAAACCGGAGGTGCATTTCCCTTAAAATCGGAGTTTGTTTTCTTCTAAAAGCCGGAGTTCTTTCTTTCATAAAGGTTGGAGTAAACTAACTTAAAAGCCGGAGTTCTTTCTTTCGTAAAGGCCGGAGTGCGTAAACTCAAAAGCCGGAGTTCTTTCTTTCATAGTGAACTAACTTAAAAGCCAAAGTGTATTTTACATTAAGGCCGAGTTCATTTTACCAAGAAGAGTTCTTTTTCCAACAAAAGGATGGAGTTCTTTTTGACAAAAGGTGGAGTTCAAAAGCCGGAGTTCATTTCTCTTTAAGGCTGGAGTTCTTTTTAAAAGAGCCAGAGTGCTTTTTACTAAAAGCCAGAGTACATTTAAAAGCCGAAGTTCATTTTTCTCAAGGGACGGAGTTCATTAAAAACCGAAGTTCATTTTTCCTCAAGGGACAGAGTTCATTAAAAGCCGGAGTTTATTTCACATTAAAGCCGGAGTTCATTTCACATCAAGGGACGGAGCTCATTTTCTTATGCAAAGCCGGAGCTCATTTTTATTTTAAGACGGGAGTTCATTTTAAGGCCAGAGTTCTTTTGGAGTACTTTTTCATCAAAAAGGATGGAGTTCTTTTTCTTAAACGGACGGAGTACTTTTTCTTCAAAAACATGTAATTATCAGAGTTTGTATAATTTGGCAGATAATCATACTTCAAGCAGAATAAAATCTATCATCCTGAGTGTCAATGTTTCTTTTAAGCATGCGATCAACATAACTGCATAAGAATATCAGATATACTTGCTTCGAGAACATGCATAATCTTAAAAACAGTGGTGAGTACTTTTGAACTTAAAAACGGAGAGTGCATCCGCAAACATTCTTAAATCCGAACTTAAAGAGAGTGGCGTCTGAGGTATACTTGCGATATATTCTTAAAGCATGAATTTAAAAGCATCGTCCGAAGTACACTTGCTTGACTATCCACTCCAGCTGCCCCAAAGTTCTTCCCTCCTTCTTCACTCCTTATTCTTCCTTGGCGCCAGAAACTCACACTCATCTCTCAACCTGAGCCCGATATATAAAGAGGAGGGAGTTGGTGGGGTAAGTTACCTACTCGTTACTTGCCTTCAGTGATTTGGTGGAAGTAGTAGGTTAGTTTACTTACCTCAGTACTTCTACTCAGGGTGTGATGAGGTAGTTTACCTACCTCATTTGGTCGAGCCCTAGTTGGATCCTAACTAAATAATAAAGTTGCTTTTGTCTTAAGTTGCCGGTGAACTTTTTGGTAAATTTTCTGGCCAGCGCAGGTCATCATCACAAATTCCGGTCAACCTTTATTCAAATCCGGTTAAAACTTCAAATCCGGTCAACCTCTCCAATTTCGGTCAACTTCTTCTTATTATTCATTCCGTCCATTACCTTCTCATCAACTTCGGATTTTATTCTCCTTGCACCCATAATTCTACTCCGGCTTTACCAACACACAAGGCCGGACTTGATTTCAGCTTAAGTGAAAGGCCGGACTGCTTTTACACTAAGGGAAGACGGACTTCTTTTACGCTAAGAGAAGACGGACTTCTTTTTCCTCACACAAAGGCCACTCCAGTCATCAGGCCACTTCGGCCTCACTTCACACAATGCACTCCAGCCTTTAATTTTTTTTTGATTTCAGAACATGCTCTAAGGCCGGTTTGGAACTTCTTATTACATTTTTCGGTCAACGTAGTTGACCGGATAACCTTTAGTTTTCCTCGATTCTTTGATTATTTTGACTCGATGACTGAGACTTTCTATGCTTCAGAAATTGGGTCGTTACAAAATGCAGATCACCAGTAAGTTGGGAAGAGGTTGGGGATCGTCAAATTTTGGGTCCTGATGTCATTCAAGAGACAACAGAAAGAATCCAGTTGATACGTGAGCGAATGTAGGTATCCCAAAGATGATAGAAGAGTTATAATGACAAAAGGAGACGGGACCTTAGTTTCAACATTGGTGATGTCATCTTTCTTAAAGTGTCTCCGATGAGAGGTGTCATTCGATTTGGGAAGTGGGGCAAACTGAATCCAGGATTCATCGGACCATTCGAGGTACTAGAGTGGATTGGTAAGGTGGCCTATCGATTAGCTTTACCACACTCTTTATCAGGAGTACATGACATTTTTCACATATCTATGTTGAGAAAGTATGTCCACGATGAATCCCACATTATCAGACATGACCAACTGAAGATTCAAGGAGACTTGACTTATCCAGAGGAGCCGGTGCGGATTACTAATAGAAGAAATAAAATTATACGTTCCAAGGTGATACCACTCGTCAAAGTAGTATGGGACCATCACGATGAAGGAGATGTAACCTGAGAAACGGAAGCCGACATGAGAGAAAAGTGTCCCGAACTCTTCGAGGATTAAGGTACATTTTTGAGGATGAAAACATTTTTTTAGGGGGGTAGATTACGACATCCTAGATATTTTTTTAAATTTAATATTAATTTATATAATAAATGTTTGATTATTTTATAAGGTTAAAATAAGAATAATAGTAATAATAATAAAAAATAAATAAATAGAATAAATAATAATAATAATAATAATAATAAATAATAATAATAATAATAATAATAATAATAATAATAATAATAATAAATTAGAAAAAAAGGGGGAGAGAGAGACGAATGAAAAAAAAAGGAGAGGAAAGAGAGAGAAACTCCCAACTGATTTGTGCTCCACGACGGCTTTCTGTTTTCCAGCCAAGCGGTTGGAGTACCATATTTTTTTCCTTTCTTCTCTCAATTGCCAGCCTTATTTTTCTCTCTTCAATTTCTTTCATTTTCCCTAAAACCTTGCCTTCGTCTTCTTCTCCTTCGTCGTTACCAAGTAGAATCATAGAGAAAGGGAGGTAGAGAAAAAGTGAGAAAGGGCTTGTTGGAAGGACATTGCTATCACCACCGTCATCGCTCTAGTTGCCATTGCTATTATCGTTTGGTCATCGCCGGAGAAAGAAAAATTAGGCAAGTTGATTTGATATTCATTTGCAAATAATTAGTGACCTTCCTTCTTCCTATTATTGTCGATTCTTTATTTGGGTGTTGAGATTGTGTGTGATTGAATTGTATGTGCGTATTTTGGAGGATTTCCATGAAAATAGGCTATAAGGTGAGAAATTATGAAAAATAGGGCTTTGGTTCTGTTTGCAAAAGGGAGCGAAAATTTGAGAAATTAATGTTAAATTATGAGATAAAACCCTGTGATTTAACATATTGAAAATGTTATTTGTCCTATTGGGACAACAAAAATTAGATATCGATGGAAATCAGACATGCTCTATTTCCTTATAGTTTCTATGGCGTGAAAACGGTGAAGATATGATTTGGGATCTTGTTTTGTTCTGGACTAAATTCGTGGGTAGGATTTTGCATGTACGAATTTGAGAATTAATTGATCATATAACTGTGAGTATATATACATGAATGGATAATTAGAAGATGATATACTAGATTGTGTATGAGCATGTGTGTGTGTAAACACACATACCTAATATGTATAAATATATAAATATATACATATAGATGTCCAAGTGTGTGTAGCCGCTAGTTTGTGTGTAACGACCCGAGCTCGAGTACCTAAAATCAATTCAGACTGTCCAAGTAAAAATTTTGAATCATCCAAAATCATCAATTACATGTCATTGAAGATACCATCAAACAACATAAATGAACTCAATATCATCACATCACAATCATCTAAAACACCATCAATAGTCATCATAAATGCATCATTAAGTAAATATCCATAATAGTAATAAACAACTTCAATAAATGACATAGATGTCCAAAATATCAATCCTCATAAGAAAAAAATCTAATAAAAATCGGAAAAAGAATTGAATCAACAATAAAGAAATCTTAGATCTCTATCTAGAAAGCCTCAATCTCTGACATCACCTTTGCCTAAAGTTTACACAATAATGCAATTTCTTTTATCATAATATCAACCTATCTACTCTAGAGCCAATAAAATACAAGAGTGAGTTGAATACCCGACAAGTAAAAATAAACAACAATAGATGAGTACAATTAAGGATCCCGGATAATAAAATAATGAACAAAATTAATAATAGTAGGTAACATATCAAACACTGTCCGAGGCTCAATAACATGTCATGATCATGACCCGAAAGCCATATAAACAACTTGATATCAAGAAAGCAACATTGATTCCACTAATCCAATCATCAGCTTAATGCGAGGTCATAACCGCACGAATGATCAAAGTCTCCATGGATGTGACATCCTGTATTTTCTACCAAAAATCTAGTAGAATTTTCTTTATAATACGGACGTCGACTAAAAATACAAAACCTATAATAAACCTGTATAACATATATACAAATACTACATAGCAAAATCCATCACAAAACTACTTCGATCAACAAAAAACCCAACTGGTACAAGCCCCAACATCCAGATAACCTCAACCACTACACAGGATCCAAAATAGCCACAATTAACAATACGTGGCACCGACGTCATGACCTCAAGTATGATGTCAGCTCAGATAAAATGCCACTAGGTACATTAATAAACATATAAACCTATGGAAGCAACTAAAGCCATCAAATATAGCAGAAGCTAGCTATATACTATATCATCATTGCCAAAATATATAACCATCAAAATAATAAAAATACTCCAAAACGGAATAAAAATCATAAAACTGAATCTGTGATAGAATGGATTTTTTTTGTCATTAAATAATTTCGTCATTACAAATATAGAAATTGAAACCCAAATAGCAACCTAAAGTTCTAAGGAAAAACGAACAGAGTTTCACCTAAAATTGAGCTAAATTGAATACAAGCAACTTGTATATTATAACCTGTATAAGTACGCAACTATTCGAATACCACCTTTCAACCTACAACACACATACACAGGATTGTAATTGCCATATCCATTGATGGCTTTAACACACAATCCTATCCACTATATTAAAAATATATGAGAGATGCCATCTAGGACCTGTACAAATTCATTAAGCAGATAGTGGAAGCAACTAAATCTATAATATGAGCCTGCGGAAGCATAACTTCTGTTTCAACAAAATACAAAAATATCATAACTATTAATACATAATTTCATCAGGATTTAGATATTTACGTGCAAACTATCAGATTTTCCAAAATCTTCAGAATAACTTCGAAGCTCCAAATCTTCATCGCTAAACTCTAGCTATGTCTAATCGTCCGGTGTCAGTTCTATAGCTTCATTTGGAGGGGGGAAAACAAAACGGTGAGCTGAAACCCAACAAAGTACCAAAATATGCAGAATATAATGCTTTCATACATAACATAATGCAATAAAATGGGTATCATGGCATATAAAGTATACTTGCAATAAAGCAGTGATCATGGAAATATTTGTAGAACATATGTACAGTTAGGAAAATTCACGGAAATACTCAAGAACAGAGAGGCACATGAAAATCCAAGAAAACATAAATTATATAAACAAGCTTTCATGAAAAATATAAATAAACTAGAGCAGAAATCCCACAATAATATCAAAAGAATAGGGGCATTCATGGAAATAGGAATAAATCGTGATTCTATTTAAACATACATCATAATTCATAAAGCAGTTCCAAATTTCACTTGTTTCTTCAGAAATTCTATTTTAATATCCTAGGGACCCAATTAGTGTAATCGAGGGTAGATTGTATTCAATTACACAATCAAAGGCCGATAGTTCAATAATATTTGTTTTCATCTCATTTCAATGGTTCGATAGTTCGATAGTTTGATAGCTCGATAATTATCCTCAATTGCCACCGTAAAGTTCTAAGGCATGCCGGAGAACCTTATCTAACTATATGACAGTTCTTGGTCCAATGTTCTTATTGATTAATTTAATTTAAAACCATTGCTCAAAATTCTATGATCAAACTCATCATATTTCAATGCCAAGTCCAAATCTCATTCAATTACTCTTTCCGACAATTTTAGAAGGCTTTCATATTTCGATAATACCATCCCATGTATACTTGTCTGATATAAATCGTTTAATAAGCTTTATCAGGGCAACAATTAATATTCAAATCATCAAAATTTCAACTTTCCAACACAAATCTCTAAATTCTCGTGCTAGGGTTTCGAGTGAAGCTTTTGAGCATAAATTGTGCATAAAACATGAGACTAAACACCAAATCAAAGCCATAGTTCATAAAACATACATATAACATGAATTAAATTCAAGATTTCATCCCATTTTTTAGCTAGGGTTTGCACTACGCTGTCCAGACACAAAACGAAGGAAAAACGTGAGCCAAATCACGAAATTAGAGTTATCAATTACAATATACATGCATAAACATAAAATCTATCCGGTTAATTTATAGAATCATGCTTTATTTATAGTAAACATGGATAAACATGAATTTAACACATAAACACAAGTTTAGAGATATTAAAACATTATAAAAATGGTATATAGCGTCCGAAATACACTTGCTTTAGCCTGATTTCCTGTTATTTTTACCTGGATCGGAGTGGAACAACAAGATTTCTCCTCTTATCTTCCCTTTCCCTCTTTTCTCCTGTAACTCCTTCACTGAACAGGTCGAAGAAAAATGCATGGTGTGCTTTTATATATCATCAGGGCGCTCGAGCGCCCGTCGACCTGTCCTCGAGCGCTCCCTCTCATAAAACCCTCACCCCCGCTTCGCCTCAAGTGGTCCCTTGAGCGCAACTTTTGTAGATTTGTGCCTCACAGGCACTCCAGTGATGCTCGTGCGCCAATCTCATTTTCTTCTTATTTGCTCCTTTTTGTTTCGGTACCCATTTCTCCCTTATTCTTAAACCTAGTTATGATTATTATCAACTTAATTGCTCCATAATTATCAGATTTTGGGATCGGGTCGTTACAGAATCTTCAAGCTATCCTTCAATACTTCGAGCCTCTCCAACTTCTAATCCTCCATCTTGCTCAATCGGGTATAAGCATGTGCTAATCTGGAGATAAGAAGAAGTAAGGGTGAGCTAAAAGCTCAGCAAACGCACTATATATATATATATATCAAGGACATGCATAATTTTCATATTCGGAATATAATAATGCAGATATGAAAGACAGGGTGCATATGAGATTTAATTCATGATTTTCTTTGGGAGGGGATGCTTTCATGATTCATTTCATATTTCTTTGGTTCATTTTATTGTCCTTTTCTTAATTATAAATTCCTTGCTGAAAATTTATTTCGTTGAGGGACCTGGGCCAGTAGGCCTTACTAGCCAAAGGAGCGGTCGGTCGTTGCCTGGATTGTATTCAGTCCACACAATCTAAGGCCATCATTCTCCTATTTTCGACCTAGAAGAGGGGCCGTCTACGTATGAACCCTATAGATGGGGCCATAGCCATAGGCCGCAAGCGGTATTCACAGCAAACAATGCCTTCCACTACAGTATACTAAAGCTTGCCGAGGAATATCACCCGCCCCGAATTGAGCGGCAGAATACACTAGCTAGAGCATTTTCGGAGTTCCCACTATAATATCATGGCAGGCTAAAGTTTACTATCCAATTCCCTCAATCCAAGTTCATAATTCCTTAAGGACATTCTGCTTTTAAGCACATAATTCCTTGTTCATAGTTCTTCGTTCACACTTTTCTGGGGAGCGTTCATAATTTCATCAGTTCTTAGTTCTTTGTTTCGAGGAACAGTCATCGCTTAATTGCAGAATATCCTTTCTTGGTTCTTTTTCTATTCAACTTACTCAGATTCACATTTCCTTATTCCTCGTGAGTTTGGTTCCTCACGTGTTCATAGTTTGTGTTCATAGTTCATATTCATAGTTCATGTTCATAGATCATATCACGTGAGCTTAGGTCCTCACGTGTTCATAGTTTGTGTTCATAGTTCATGCACGAATTGCTTGGAGCTTAGAAGGACTTAGAAATTCTTTTTGATTGCGCCAAACAGAATTCTTAAAGCTTCTGATCATTAATTCTTTCGTAAACATTTCGTAACATGATTTTGGGACATTTGAATCATTGTATTCATAAGACGTGCATTACATCATATAAATAGAACAATTAGGAAATTCTTAGCATAACGAGCCTGTCATGTCTTGGGAGCTTTCGGGTGATAGATTTCCTTGCGTTTTCATGCATCATAATTCTCGGGGTTAGAATCATGCATAATTATGATTATTTCATGTAAGATTTCAAGAGAGGTATGGGTTAGGGTTTCAGAGAGCATAAAACCCTATAAAACTACCAATTCATCCACCTAATTGATAATTTAACTTATTCATGGCGCGGGTAATAACATCCTAGACCTAATTCATCCATAAATCCTAATTTAATCAGTTAAGCCCTCCAGACCGTGGGTTTAGGGTTCCTTGTCTGGAAACAGGTCTAAACTACACATTCAGGCATAAAATTCACACAATCACTTGCCTGTGTCATGGGTAACAATGATCTAAGGCCAATTCATGTATTAAACCCAATATAATTGATCAAACATGGTGCAGACACACCTTAAGGTTCCGACGAGCGGGTTTTCATCTAAAATCAGCGAATCGGATATCCAATCGATGAATTAACTTATATTAGATATCGGTAATGATGTTTTAGTCCCAAATTAAGCAAAAATCCAAAATTTTTGTGGGTATAGAGGTCCCGGGCGTGGGTAACTAGTACCTACGCAGGAGCTAGGGTTTTCAAATTGCGATATACTACTCTAAACTTGATATTTGGACATGATTTTGTTGTATTATCATGTTTAGGTTATGGGAAACACAATATATAAATTTAGTCGGGTATCGAAATATGGATACCCAAAGGAAACGGAATAAAAGTGCATGAAAATGAAAAAAGAGAGTATCAGTACACTTGCCTCGACCCGATCTAAAACTTTTCTAACTAGCTCGAAGTTAGAATCGGACCCGAAAGCCTCCATTTTCTCCTCTTCTCCTTCGTGTGGCTCCCCTCCTTTGCCAACCTCCCGCGGTTGCTGCCGCTGTGCCAGCTGAGCACTACTGTGCGGCTGTCACCTGCCAATGCCAACCCGTCTGCCACCTCCACCGATGCCACTCTCCTCCTCACTCTCTTTCTCTCCTCGCAAAACCCTCGCCCAAGCCCCTCCCTCTCCCCGTTCCTTCCTTCTGCTTCCTCTTTCCATTATAATAATAATAATAATAATAATAATAATAATAATAATAATAATAATAATAATAATTATTATTATTATATAATACGTTTTCTTTTAATCTCAAATCTCAAATTAATACACGGGTGATCGAATGGGAGAACTCCGGGCACTGGCCCAATAATTCTAAATATTCTTCAAAATTTTCATTATATTTAATTAAGTTTTCATTACACCCAAATTACCCAAAAATAAATAAACCAAATTAAATCAAATAAAAAAAAATATTCTGGATATTACAATGGACCTTATTCTACCATAGTGAACCAAATGCCGCATATTTACACCCCTAACGGCTGGATAAGTCACACGAGTATACCCGGTATCCATGGTATCCCCACTACCCCTGGAGTTCTCCCAGAGGTTGTACCCATAGCATGCTCTTACCGTCTCCGATACCTCACACCAATGATATACCTGATATTATCTTCTACGATGGTCATTAGGTTATTAGCATCCCTCCTTAATATCAACGACCTCAATCTTCGGAATGGAATCAGTATTAGAAAAGTATAGACTACTCCAAGATCCCACGAACTCCCATTCGCCCGGATACCATAGAATCTTCGTACACACTCCTTTACTTATCCATAGAGTGCCAATAAGATAACACACACCAATAAGGTTAACACAAAGAATAATTTACCAAAATTCATCAATAAGGTACGGGAACAATCACTTAACTGACTACTAGTATTTCACGCATGCCAACAAACTTGTATAAATTCATATAAACATTTTCTACTATGAATATATATCAATATACATATAACCTGCCAACACACACACGACACACACCACATCCACACACCAAGCACAGTGCACTTCTGCACTAACACATCCGCACACACAAACCAGCTCCACGCCCATCGTCACGCACACCCACACGCACAACACACACACGGCTACACACCCACACACACAATACGCACACGACTACACCCACACTGACAACACACGCACGGCTACACACCCAGCCATTCACAACCACGCCATCACACACCTTCCTACACACACATTCGCAGTAGTACCCAATAGGCTCATAGGTTTTCATATATACACATTTATATACACACACACAGATATGGTTCACATACGCCGCATACTCCTTCCTACCCTGTGTATAGCATACTCATGCGATTACATATATATATCCCTATATGCACACACACACGCACTGTATACATACCCACCCAACAATTTAATCACCAAATTTCTGCATCCCTTCCTCATAAAGCCTCAGCTAGAACAGGACATGAAGCTCTGTTTTCCCGATTTTTGATTTCAAAACCATTTTCACAACAATCTCCACATATTACCAAATTTTAGTAGCACCGAGAAAATTGAAGGGAAGGAGGAGCAGATTTACAATAGAGAATGTTTATTTTGTAGAGCAAGGAGAGAAACGACACAATAGGAAATCACTTGCAAAATAATGCGTCCAAGTTCTCTTGCCACCTCCGGGTTACTAAACCAGGCTAGAAAATAGAGCACCATGCTCTGTTTTCCCCCGCTGTGCCGAATCCCTTTGATCAGGGGCTATGACATGTAAAACCAACACTTTGTAGCTTCCTTGGACAATTTACAAAAAGTCTAATTTATCATTAAGCCCAAAGTATCGGTTGTGCTCTCAACAAGCTTTTTTTTTTTTTTTGGTAAGCAAGTAAATTTGGATTAAAGGGAAGAAAAATTTACACAAACTATGCTTTATCTCCAAGTATTTTGACTTGGAGTTAAAGCATAAAATGCTAGGGCATACCCCGAGTAGCTTGGTACATCAGATGACACCAAAAAAAAAAAAGACACAAAAAGAAGGGTCCTCCAAGAGGACAACGTTCTACACAATCGACAACATATGAAATCTGTCTAATGTTGAGTAGCAAGGCTTCGCAGCAGGGTGAAATGGGCGATCCTCCATATCAGCAACAGAGTGGTTCCACCACCACATTCAGGGGAGGGATAAGCAGTGCATGATCAGCTTGAACAGCATCATCAGCTCACTCTGGCAGCTCATCCAGGACCCCGGTTTCACAAAAGCAAATCACAGCAAAAGCATTGGGCAACTGCAACAGAGCCCCATCGCCCAGCAGCAACTGCCGATAGCATCATCATTCCTCTGCACACTACTACGCCGCTGCAATCAGACGAGCCAACTGCACACCAGCATCAGCAAGGTTCAAAGAAACAAATTCAGCTTTCCAGCATCAGCATCCATCAGCAGGGCACTTCCATCAGCAGTCATAAAGACTAGAACTAGCTGAAAAAGCTATTAGCCAAGGAAGGAGCAAAAACTAGATCTGCACCACCCCAAAAGGCAATCATCACTAACTTTGCAACATGGCTCTCAACCATTTGCACAACAAAATCAGCCTTTGGACAGCTGCAGCCTTAGCATAATATTTCACAGCACTTTGCTGCTCAACAGAGAAGAAAACAGCAAGGCCTCGACTGGAATGCCACCAAAAACGAGACATCAAAACGGCTGATCCCACTCAGCCACAGGAAACTCTCTCCAACAACCTTATCAATTCTCAGCACAACCCAACACAGCACAAACCAGCAGGGGGTATCAGACACATGGCATTATCCCATTCTTCACAATGTAGCAAAATGGTACAATGCCACCAATAGCCTCCAACACCCCCAACAGCCGAACCCCAGGTACAAATTCAATCCAACAGCTTTGCATCAACGACAACACACTGCCACAACGAGGAGAGAAGCAAAGAAATCTCCTCAAGATTCAAAGAAGCAGAGGAATGCACCTCAAACAAAGAACCCTCGCAGTTGCGAGACCATACATTGCTCCGCAGTTGGCTACGAACCAAATCAACATAGTCTAAACTTTGTCAGACAAAGAAACCACATAGCAGGAGAGGACAGCAACATCGTAGAGCATGTACTCTACCTCACCACATTAGTAGGATCTCCTGCATTCAAACAAGGCCTCTGCCAACTCTTCAGCACCTCAGCCTTGGCATTGTCCCAAGCTAGAGCTACATGGGCATTCCCCAACCCGTCTAACAGGAAGGAAACACACAGGCTGAGAATCATCAGAGCCAACAGCACAGGACATTCGACTGCGTCAGATCCATTTAGCAATGCGAGAGCTGACATTAGCATCAGACAGCAGCGCCCGAAACCAAAGAACTGCAGACTTAGATTCTCACACCAAGAAAGCAGCACAAAGAATCCATCTGCAACACACCGGGAATGGCAAATCGAGAAGAAAAGGATGCGATCCAGTGAGAGCTTCGAGGCCTCAGAGGATGAACATAGTCGGCAACGGCAAAAATCGAGCGAGAACCACGAGCGTTTCAAATTTCACTCTGAAACGCTCCAAGAGAGAAGCTAGAGCTTCTCTCTCTAGACGAGGACTACATCTTTGTGCTCAACACAAGCTGTGGCACTGCACTCAAGTTCCCAAATTTGTGACCCCACGTTTCGCCATTTTCCCACCAATCAAAGCAAGACATCAAAGATTCAACATTAAAAGGAATGAATAAAGAGTTTATTTTGCGAGGTAGGAAGTTTACTTGCCTCAAATTCCCTCATCACTCTCTGGCGTCAGCGGCGCCAACTACAAAGCAGCCTTCCCTCTTCGGTTCATCCTCCCCCTTCCTTAACCCTATTGCCACTTAAATAATGAGAAGAGCCGGTTAGGGTTTCCTCCTAATTTTCATGTGAGCCGGATTGTGACGGAACAGATTTTTTTTTCTTCCATCAGTAATGGTCGGAACCAAACCAATACATTCATTTTTGAAGGAAACTTGCAAACACAAATGCATTCACAGAATCATCTAACGCCATGTGATATTCACGACTCTAATTCTTTTAACATTTTTATTCATTAAATCAAAACTCATACACAAATGCATTCTTTAACTTGATCATAACCAAAGGCAGATGGCGAAAGCAGATCTATTCCAAAATGTGAACAAGTGGAAGCATAGTCATGGTTCATATACATCATTCTTTCACAAGTTGAGATAATTACATTCAGAACTAACAAAAAATCTTCAAAAATTTTCAACAAGCTTTTTGACTCCAAAATTCTTCATTGCTAGGCTTTATCTATTCTTGCTTGTCCGATATCAGTTCTACAATCTCATGTGGGGAAAAAATTTTAATAGAGTGAGTCTAAACCCAGCAAGATACCAAAAACATGCAATGTAAATCATGAATGCAATAAAACAAAGTCATGGAAAGTATTGGAATTCATGATTAATGTCATTTTCGAAGTTCTTAATTTGACAACATTTTTTTGAAGCTCACAATTTAATTCCAAATTCTGAATTACATAAATTTGCATTTTAATGTCAATTTTCGAAGTACATAACTACAAATTTCCAGAAGTTCATAAAATTTACATTTCAACACCAATTTCTGAAGCACATAACTTCACCATTCAATACAAGTTTCCGATGTTCATAAATTCAGTGTCAATTTTTGAAGTCCATATCTCATGGTCAAATTCTTAAGTTCATAGTTCAGTGTCAAATTCCAAAATTCATAATTTATGTCATTTTTATTAGCCCTTCCATTTTTAACTCTATTGTTCAAAGGGACTAGGCTGGTAGATCCTACCAACCAAGGGGGAGAGTAATTAAGGATAGCTTATATTCACTCCACACAATCGAAGGCTAAAATTTAAAAGTCATATCCATTTCCATTCCCATATTCAAAGTTCAGAGTTCAAATTTCTATCCTCTCATTGCGTCCCGAGGAGGGGCGGACCACGTATCACTCCATGGACGGAGTCATCCCCGATTACCACCATAATGTTCTAAGGCATGCTGGAGAACCTTATCTAACTGTGTAACAGTTCTAGGTCCGATCTTATTTGTTCATTCATAGTTCGGTCAAAATTTATCATATCTCAAGGCTGATTCAAAGTTCACGTATTCCATACTCCGGACATATTCAAAAAACCTTCATATTTGTCATTCTAGTTCCAATCAAGATTTTCATGTGAAGTAATCCGGACATAAACTGAACATAAAACATAGGCCAAAACATGAAATCAAAGTTAGGAGTTACATTTATGCAAAGCAATCCGATCATAATTTGAACATAAAGCATGTGCCGAAGCATGCAATCCGAGTCAGGAGTTACAAATTCAAAATCATGAAACTTAAATCCAACTCATGAAATTCATATACTTTTGCAAGTAACGAAATAGAGATATTCAAAAGCAATGAACATAGAAAACAAGTTTCGAAGTACTCCTACATTAAAACATTCTTAAAACCTGAACTTAAAAATAGAGAGTACAGTTGCCTGATTTTCAAACTCTTCATTCCAACCTAATCTAAGACTCTTTCTTCCTCTTCATCTCTTGCTTCTCTCTTATTCACAGATTTTTCCAACTTGTTTTCTCACTATCGAGCTCAGTATTTATAGAGGATGGGGTAGGTGAGAATAGGTGGGGTAAGTTACCTATATGGTACTTTTCTTCTAGAAGGTCAACGAAATAGGTGGGAGCAGTTTACTTTCTTTGGGTAGGTGGAAAGAGTCAACGAAGTGGGTAGATCTACTCCGGTAGACATCTAATCTTCTTGCTTTGACCTCTACCAATTTTCGGCCTCCATCATGCTCCGGCCTCCATCTCATCATCATCAACCCAACTTCGTCCTCTACATCAACATCAACTTTGACTTTTATTATTTCATCATCAGCTCCGGCTCCTTCATCAATATCAACTTTGGCTTCTATCAACATCGTCATGCACTCCGGCCTCCTCCAACTCATCCACTCTGGCCTTCATCATCTTCATCCATCATCAAATCTTGCCATCATTAACTCACCATACCACTCTGGCCACCATCATCAAATTACCACTCCGGCAGGTCATCATATTACCATAGCACTCCGACCTCCATCAATTCATTAACTCTAGCCTCACCACTTCACCATTCCACTCTGGTCGATCATCCTCTCATCACCTTTGGTCATCACCACACTTCGGCCTTCATCAACTTTGCCCATCATCAAATCCGGCCACCTTCACTCTGGCCATCATCACTTCGGCCATCACCAAACTACTTCGGCTTACGGTTTCCTCATTATCATGTTTTTTTGGGATTGAGATCTCACATGAGATCTGCCGCTACCCATATGCACCTTCCTCTTTCCTTTCCCTTCCTCCCTTTCCTTCTTTCCCTTTTCTTGCTTTCCTTTCCTTTCTTCTCTTCTTTTCTTATCTTCTCTTTTCCTTTTCTTTTCTTTCCTTCTTTTTCCTTTTTCTTTCCCTTCCTCCGTTCGATTCTATCATTATTATTATTATTATTATTATTACTATTATTATTATTATTATTATTATTATTATTATTATTATTATTATTATTATATACTTATTATTTATTATTATTGTTATTGCGACGAACCAGGTTATTTTCCTTAAATAACCCTTCGTCAATAAAACTTCATTAATGTCCAGTCTTCTTTATAATCGACAAAAGACCGTTTACAACTTGCTTAAATAGGCTAAGCATACTTTTCAAGAGGATCTCACAATTTTGCCACTTTATTTATGGCTTCAAGTGATTCTGATCTTCGTATTAGACCTAGAGAGATGCCATCTAGTAACCTCAATCGGGAAAACATCAAACAAAGTGCGGAAGCATACTCTAATACCATAAACTGCGGAAGCATCATAAAACCATAAAAATAACCATGAACCATACCTAATCCCAAGTGGCTGTCCATAACAAATTTGATATTCGAATCCTTTGCACTTATCTGTCTAATCACGCCAAGCAAGCCTTTCCTTGATCTATTTACATGCTTTCATCACGGAGGAAAAACAACAGATAGCAAGAGTGAGCTTTTCGCTCGGCAAGTATAATCATACGTCATCACAAACTGTAATCATGATGAGGGCAACATGTATTTGATATATCATGAGACATGAGAGGAAGGAACATTTAGGAGTATCGATTTGTCGTTTACCATGTCTTGAAATATTCACTTATCGTTTGAATCATGCTTTCTCATTTTACCTTGATCTTTGCGGACGGGGCTAGTAGGTCGTACTAGCAAACGATGCGAGAGAACGAGGAAAGGATCATGATACTCCACATGATCTAAGGCCGTGAGGTATTATCTTTAACGACCCTCCGTTGGGTCGTGCACATCACATCGTGCCGTATATCGCCCCATTCCCCGGGTACCAGGCGTCCTCGTTCTTCCACAATAGTATCCTAAGGCGTGACACGGACACCACCGCTTACACACAAGCAGGCGGAATACGTGGCCCAAGTATTCTTTGGGTTTATACCATGATGGGCGTGTCAAACCGGAGAATACTACCCGTCTAAGAGTCCATGGTCCTAGTTTCATGATTCTTCTTTTCATCATTTCTTTGAAGGAAAGTCCACCGTTTCTCATATATCGTCTCTCCCATCTCAAGGAGTTTTCATCACATCTCCACCTCACGGGAGGTTTCATCAATCATATATCCATTGTGGACTTCCTTCCGTTCCATTTTCCCATATGTTCTCATTTTTACTTGGAGACTTTAGCATTTTCATAGTTCATAAGCATGTTTGACGGTATTCAGTGATTTGGAATTCATTATTGTCGATGAGTCAATCTCATTGGGGTCCTCAAAGCCCATTTTTCAATCTTACAATTTCAAATACCCATTAGTCATAGTTTTTTCACATCAAGGGGATGTATATTTTCCAATTACTTTTCATTTACTCCATATGAGCAGAATAGCATTTTGTTAAGGGCACGATCATTGTGAACGGATAGAACTTCATGAGATCGATTGTTCGGCTATTACGTATGCATGGTCGGGATGTGGTGATTCATTCTTTAGACTTTTATTTAGGATATTCTTTTATTATCAATCATAGTTTATGTGATTTTCGTCTTTTGGGTGGATATTGGTACGATAATTCTATTAATGATCACAGTACAACAATTAGTGAGTATGAGAATACTTGCCTCGATGTGCTCCATATTTTCTCCAACTAGCTTGAGCTCGGAATCGGCCTCGGGAGCCTTCATTTTCTTCCTTCTTCTTCACATGGTCAGAGAATACTTGCCTCGATGTGCTCCATATTTTCTCCAACTAGCTTGAGCTCGGAATCGGCCTCGGGAGCCTTCATTTTCTTCCTTCTTCTTCACATGGTCCTCCCTTTCTCTTTCTCTCTCTTCCTCTCTCTCTCTTCCTCTTCTCTTCTTCTCTCCCCGCGCTTGCCTCCTGCCCGCTCGCTCCGCGTATATATAGGCATCGCGCCGCTCGAGCGCCCATCGAGCGAGCGGTGGCGGGAAGCTTCCGGAGAATTCCGGGAGGGCGGCGGCGTGGGGAGCATTCGGGAAGGTTACGAAATTTCCGCTCGAGCCCCGCTCGGCGGCACAGCGGTGGAGCTTTCGGAGGATTAAGGCGTCGCTCGAGCCGGCGTTGAGCATGCATCAGGCTGCTGGTTTTTGTTGTTTCGGCTCGGCGGTGTATTGAGCATGCATCAAGCGGCGATTGTTTTGAGTGAATTCGAGCATGTGTTGAATGGGAAAGCTTTGGGTGGTGTTTTTAACATCTAAAAATTTCAAGATACATGTATTTAATTATCCATTATGTAAAGAAATTTGCCTGGTCTCATGTTTATTCTATTTTTGATTTGGGAACCTCACAACTCTCCCTACTTATTGGAATTGGTCCTCGAAATTCAATGAACTTAAATTTCTAAATGCGAGGTATATCCTTTAAATACGAAATCATTTTCCTTGGATGATACTTACTTTGGAAACCTCAAGTATTGAGTTGTTTTCCTTACTCTTTCATCAACCCGGACACTTACCTTTTAACGATTTCTAGATAATCCAAAGTCACAATCATAGTGCGATCGATTCTGAACTCTATTTGATAGATCGATGGAGTTTCATTTCTATGCACTCTGAGTTTTAAAAAAGAAATTGGTTATTGGAATTTTAATCTTATTCAGAGATCTTGGACTATAGGCCCAGTACGCTTCTGCTGTGCTACTCTGATTACTTTTCTCAAATTTCCTATTAGTACTATATGCAAAACTATGATTATCACAAGCCTCAAAAACATGAGCAGGTCTTTTTATTAATATCCAGGATTCTCAGAATTCGATTACTTAGCAACCTTAAGATCTTATCAGCATATCAATGAGCCGATTGAACCTAATTTGAACATGATGCTGTCTTCCTTTGTCATCCTCTAATCATTTTGACTTATCAGTGATTCATCTTTCTCATTTACCTATGAAACCCCAAAGTCATTCAAATCCAAAGACTTATAACATTAATGGCCAACATTAATGCCTACATTCAAAATACCAAGGTTTTCTTCTCTTTTAATAATCTGACCATAGGCAAGATTACATGATAAATCTTCCTATTTTGAAGACACTACTTCTTGAGTTTTGAGAGAAAACCTCAGGGTCAATTTTCCAACATACACGTGGAAGGATATACTAATTATGGTCTTTGCCCCTACTTTCAAAGGTACTCCCGATTAATACGTGAAAGTAGCGTAACCTTAAGATTTCTTAAAGCTATTACATCTCATGATATCTTGCCAAACCCATCAAAGATCAACCCAAATGTCATGAACGTTTATCACTCTATCCGGATTACCGAAAAGCTTCCTTTTATCTTTTGTTCTAATAATTACAAATCTTTCCTATGCGAAAGTTTCACTGCAACCATTACTTAACAATTTTGATTTGCCCCAAAATGATCATGTGTTTTCACGACACTAATCAATCTCCCAATTATCCATCTCTTACGGTCTTGTTGACCTCTAGAATTTTGTTGTCAAAGAGCCACAAGATTAACAAGGCATTTCTTATTCTTTTCTTCTTTGAAACATATGAGTTATTAGTTATTCATAATTTATGATTCCATCTTTAAGAAATTTGCACATACCATGAATACCTTGAATTCCTTAATGTAGTTACCTCGGTATAGACCCGGATAAGGTTAAAAGATCAATCCCATAAAATTTTATAAAACATCAATGAATGGATGAACCCAACCATTGTTTTTGGACTTTTTAATGGCCATATCCATAACCTAAATATCGTTGGGCTAAAATTTTCATTGATTCGTTATGACCTCAATTCTTGATCCAAAGATATTTAGTTGAATCTTCCCTTTTGACAACGTCCTTGATCAAATTGTCTACAAAAATGATGATACTAATTTCTTGCTACCTCGATTGATTCAAACTTATGTTTCAAATCCTTCAACCGGATTACAAGATGCTATCCTTTATCAAAGATTGTTGTTTATTCATCGAACTTTTATTAAAGTTAGATTAAAACTTAATCTCTTAAGCTATCCCAAGTTCATTCCTGAAATTGCACAATAGGTTTACCTACACAATTCAGATCAGCCCAATAACTTACTGACCGAATTATCCATAACGTTACATCGAGATCATTACCGCAAGATAGTTCAAGTTAACTCTTAAGCTATCCCAAGTTTTATTAAAGTTAGATTAAAACTTAATCTCTTAAGCTATCCCAAGTTCATTCCTGAAATTGCACAATAGGTTTACCTACACAATTTAGATCAGCCCAATAACTTACTGACCGAATTATCCATAACGTTACATCGAGATCATTACCGCAAGATAGTTCAAGTTAACTCACCCATTCGTATCCATAATTTCTAAAAATATCCCAACCTCGACCCACTTGTATCGATCTTGGATTCATGATTAAGAAAACCTTGAACTCCCAAAGCCACATATTTATATAATTGAATTTCAAGGATGCAAGGGTTGTGTTACCAAGATTGAGAAATTTTATTTTCTATCTCGGCGATCTTCATGTTTCTCTTTTATAACAAAGTTCTGATCTTAAGGCATTGAATTTCTTTTCTCAAGATTAGAGGATACAACCAACTACCGTACAACGCAGATCATAGTCCCATAGTTTCTTCGGGAAGGTTTGTATCCAAAAGTTTTCATTCACTTTGATATGTCCTTTTATCTTTTCGAATACTAAATTATCTTGGTTATTATTGCTGAGCCTAATTACATATAATTCGAAACATTAGTCATGGCACGGCTCGGAATCCTCGGGCAATATCGATTTCCACCGAACCCAAGATCCTTTCGGATTCTGACAGCGACTCTTATGCTTGAGCTTAAACCTTAGAGCCTTGATACCAAACCTTTTCATAACTGAAAACATTCTTATATTTTGTGATTGAACTACTACTTTTTGAGACATATCCCAAAGGTTTCATCGGTACCAACATTATTCACGAAACTTTCCTAATACATGAGGCTATAAGACTTAATTCTTGAGACCTAATGGTCTTACTTACTTGATCAACTAAGATCAATTTGACTCCTTATCTATCAAGGTGAACGCCCAAATAATATGGAGGTGAGTGCGGGCATTCCCAGTCTTGAAATTCATGTCTTTAACCATAATATGACTTGGGCTACCTAAATGCCCACGATTTATGGATTGCTATCCTAGGACATGATATACCCAAATAGTTTTCATCATTTTCAGGTCTCGAGCCGATGGCTCCACCTTTTCCTCGACACGCTCTAGGTTGAGGCCGGCAACCTTCCGGACACATACCTGTAGAAGAACTTTAACTAAGGGTCGATTAATCTTTGAACCTCAAACCGAGATTAGATCAAACCGAGATTAGATAGCTTAGACCCCAGCGTCACTAATTAGTCCAAAGACCCAATTAATGTGAATTAAATCTCGGTACTAAGGTGTCACAACACACCGTCTTTCTTGGCACTTGATTGGTAACCCAATTACGGATCGACTAAATCGCCAAATACCTTTAGGCATTTCATCGACCGATCTTCTTCTATCCTCGCTTCCGCATATAATTGAGATCAAACCTAAGGCATCTCTCCCTTTTCTCTCGATACCATTTGCGGCGAACGAGTTATTTTCCTTAAATAACCCTTCGTCAATAAAACTTCATTAATGTCGAGTCTTCTTTATTTGGACAAAAGACCGTTTTACAACTTGCTTAAATAGGCTAAGCATACTTTTCACGAGGATCTCACAATTTTGCCACTTTATTTATGGCTTCTGTCTGTATCGATCGATCTATCGTATTAGACCTAGAGAGATGCCATCTAGTAACCTCAATCGGAAACATCAAACAAAGTGCGGAAGCATACTCTAATACCATAAACTGCAAAAGCATCATAAAACCATAAAAATAACCACGAACCATACCTAATCCCAAGTGGATGTCCATAACAAATTTGATATTCGAATCCTTGCTGCACTTGTCTGTCTAATCCTGCCAAGCAAGCCTTTCCTTGATCTATTTACATGCTTTCATCTGGAGAAAAACAACAGATAGCAAGAGTGAGCTTTTCGCTCGGACAAGTATAATCATACGTCCTTTGTCAAACCGTAATCATGACAGGGGGCAACATGTATTTGATATATCATGAGACATGAGAGGAAGGAACATTTAGGAGTATCGATTTGTCGTTTACCATGTCTTGAAATATTCACTTATCGTTTGAATCATGCTTTCTCATTTTACCTTGATCTTTGCGGACCGGGGCTAGTAGGTCGCATTTAGCAAGCGATGCGAGGAAGAACGAGGAAAGGATCATGATACTCCACATGATCTAAGGCCGTGAGGGATTATCTTTAACGACCCTCCGTTGGGTCGTGCACATCACATCGTGCCGTATATCGCCCCATTCCCCGGGGTACTGGGCAGTCCTCGTTCTTCCACAATAGTATCCTAAGGCGTGACACGGACACCACACCTTACACACAAGCAGCCGGAATACGTGGCCCAAGTATTCTTTGGGTTTATACCATGATGGACGTGTCAGCCGGAGAATACTACCCCGTCTAAGAGTCCATGGTCCTAGTTTCATGATTCTTCTTTTCATCATTTCTTTGAAGGAAAGTCCACCGTTTCTCATATATCGTCTCTCCCATCTCAAGGGAGTTTTCATCACATCTCCCACCTCACGGGAGGTTTCATCAATCATATATCCATTGTGGACTTCCTTCCGTTCCATTTTCCCATATGTTCTCATTTTTACTTGGAGACTTTAGCATTTTTTCATAGTTCATAAGCATGTTTGACAGTATTCCAGCGGATTTGGAATTCCTTATTGTCGATGAGTCAATCTCATTGGGGTCCTCCAAAGCCCATTTCTGAATCTTACAATTTCAAATACCCATTAGTCATAGTTTTCACATCAAGGGGATGTATCTTTTCCAATTACTTTTCATTTACTCCATATGAACAAGTAATAGCATTTTGTTAAGAGGCGATCATTGTGAGCGGATAGAACTTCATGAGATCGATTGTTCGGCTATTACGTATGCATGGTCGGGATGTGGGTGATTCATTCTTTAGACTTTTATTTAGGATATTCTTTTATTATCAATCATAGTTTATGTTTTCGTCTTTTGGATGGATATTGGTACGATAATTCTATTAATGATCATGATACAACAATTAGTGAGTATGAGAATACTTGCCTCGATGTGCTCCATATTTTCTCCAACTAGCTTGAGCTCGGAATCGGCCTCGGGAGCCTTCATTTTCTTCCTTCTTCTTCACATGGTCAGAGAATACTTGCCTCGATGTGCTCCATATTTTCTCCAACTAGCTTGAGCTCGGAATCGGCCTCGGGAGCCTTCATTTTCTTCCTTCTTCTTCACATGGTCCTCCCTTTCTCTTTCTCTCTCTTCCTCTCTCTCTCTTCCTCTTCTCTTCTTCTCTCCCCGCTTGCCTCCTGCCCGCTCGCTCGCCGCGTATATATAGGCATCGCGGCGCTCGAGCGCCCATCGAGCGAGCGGCGTGGCGGCGAAGCTTCCGGAGAATTCCGGAGGGCGGCTGGCGCAGCGGGAGCATTCCGGAAGGTTCTGAAATTTCCGCTCGAGCCTTCGCTCGGCGCGTAGCGGTGGAGCTTTCTAGAGGATTGCAGGCGTCACTCGAGCAGCGTTGAGCATGCATCGGCGGCTGGGTTTTTGTTGTTTCGGCTCGGGCGGTGTATTGAGCATGCATCAAGCGGCGATTGTTTTAGTGAATTCGAGCATGTGTTGAATGGGAAAGCTTTGGGTGGTGTTTTTAACATCTAAAAATTTCCAAGATACATGTATTTAATTATCCATTATGTAAAGAAATTTGCACTGGGTCTCATGTTTATTCTATTTTTGATTTGGGAACCTCACAACTCTCCCCTACTTATTGGAATTTCGTCCTCGGAAGATTCAATGAATATAAATTTCTAAATGCGAGGTATATCCTTTAAATACTGAAATCATTTTCCTTGGATGATACTTACTTTGGAAACCTCAAGTATTGAGTTGTTTTTCCTTACTCTTTCATCAACCCAGACACTTACCTTTTAACGATTTCTAGATAATCCAAAGTCACCAATCATAGTGCTGATCGTATCTGAACTCTATTTGATAGATCGATGGAGTTTCATTTCTATGCACTCTGAGTTTTAAAAAAGAAATTGGTTATTGGAATTTTAATCTTATTCAGAGATCTTGGACTATAGGCCCGGTGCGCCTGCATGCTTCTCGATTACTTTTCTCAAATTTCCTATTAGTACTATATGCAAAACTATGATTATCACAAGCCTCAAAAACATGGCAGGTCTTTTATTAATATCAGGATTCTCGAAATTCGATTACTTAGCAACCTAAGATCTTATCGGCATATCAATGAGTAGATTGAACCTAATTTGAACATGATCTTGTCTTCCTTTGTCATCCTCTAATCATTTTGACTTATGAGTGATTCATCTTTCTCATTTACCTATGAAACCCCAAAGTCATTTCAAATCCAAAGACTTATAACATTAATGGCCAACATTAATGCCTACATTCAAAATACCAAGGTTTTCTTCTCTTTTAATAATCGACCAGCGAAGTGCATGATCGTCTTCTATTTTGAAGACACTACTTCTTGAGTTTTGAGAAAAAACCTCAGGGTCAATTTTCAACATACGTGGAAGGATATACTAATTATGGTCTTTGCCCCTACTTTTCAAAGGTACTCGATTAATCGTGAAAGTAGCGTAACCTTAAGATTTCTTAAAAGCTATTACATCTCTGATATCTTGCCAAACCCATCAAAGATCAACCCAAATGTCATGAGCGTTTATCACTCTATCCGGTTACCCGAAAAGCCCTTTTATCTTTTGTTCTAATAATTACAAATCTTTCCTATCTGCGAAAGTTTCCTTAGTAACAGATTACTTAACAATTTTGATTTGCCCCAAAATGATCATGTGTTTTCTGACACTAATCAATCTCCCAATTATCCATCTCTTCTGAGTCTTGTTGACCTCTAGAATTTTGTTGTCAAAGAGCCACAAGATTAACAAGGCATTTCTTATTCTTTTCTTACTGAAACATATGAGTTATTAGTTATTCATAATTTATGATTCCATCTTTAAAAAATTTGCACATACCATGAATACCTTGAATTCCTTAATGTAGTTACCTCGGTATAGACCCAGATAAGGTTAAAGATCAATCCCATAAAATTTTATAAAACATCAATGAATGGATGAACCCAACCATTGTTTGGACTTTTTAATGGCCATATCCATAACCTAAATATCGTTGGGCTAAAATTTTCATTGATTCGTTATGACCTCAATTCTTGATCCAAAGATATTTAGCTGAATCTTCCTTTTTGACAACGTCCTTGATCAAATTGTCTACAAAAATGATGATACTAATTTCTTGCTACCTCGATTGATTCAAACTTATGTTTCAAATCCTTCAACCGGATTACAAGATGCTATCCTTTATCAAGATTGTTTGTTTATTCATCGAACTTTTATTAAAGTTAGATTAAAACTTAATCTCTTAAGCTATCCCAAGTTCATTCCGAAATTGCACAATGGTTTACCTACACAATTCGGATAAACCCGATAACATGACCGAATTATCCATAACGTTACATCGAGATCATTACGCAAGATAGTTCAAGTTAACTCTTAAGCTATCCCAAAGTTTTATTAAAGTTAGATTAAAACTTAATCTCTTAAGCTATCCCAAGTTCATTCACGAAATTGCACAATAGGTTTACCTACACAATTTAGATCCCAATAACTTCTTTTGAATTATCCATAACGTTACATCGAGATCATTACCTTAAGATAGTTCAAGTTAACTCACCCATTCGTATCCATAATTTCTAAAAATATCCCAACCTCGACCCACTTGTATCGATCTTGGATTCATGATTAAGAAAACCTTGAACTCCCAAGCCACATATTTATATAATTTGAATTTCAAGGATGCAAGGGTTGTGTTACCAAGATTGAGAAATTTTATTTTTCTATCTCGCGATCTTCATGTTTCTCTTTTATAACAACCGAAGTTCTGATCTTAAGGCATTGAATTTCTTTTCTCCAAGATTAGAGGATACAACCAACTACCGTACAAGCGCAGATCATAGTCCCATAGTTTCTTCGGGAAGGTTTGTATCCAAAAGTTTTTCATTCACTTTGATATGTGTCCTTTTTTATCTTTGAATACTAAATTATCTTGGTTATTATTGCTGAGCCTAATTACATATAATTGAAACACAGTCATGGCACGGCTCGGAATCCTCGGCAATATCAGATTTCCACAGAACCCAAGATCCTTTATTACCCGTTCTGACAGGCTGACTCTTATGTGAGCTTAAACCTTAGAGCCTTGATACCAAACCTTTTCATAACTGAAAACATTCTTATATTTTGTGATTGAACTACTACTTTTTGAGACATATCCCAAGGTTTCATCGGTACCAACATTATTCCACGAAACTTTCCTAATACATGAGGCTATAAGACTTAATTCTTGAGACCTAATGGTCTTACTTACTTGATCAACTAAGATCAATTTGACTCCTTATCTATCAAGAAGGCGGCCAAATAATATGGGAGGTGAGTGCAGGGCATTCCCAAGTCTTGAAATTCATGTCTTTAACCATAATATGACTTGGGCTACCTAAATGCCACGGTTTATGAATTGCTATCCTAGGACATGATATACCCAAATAGTTTCATCATTTCCAGTCTGAGCCGATGGCTCCACCTTTTCTGACACGCTCTAGGTTGAGCAACCTTAGGAGCTACATACCAACGAAGAACTTTAACTAAGGTCGATTAATCTTTGAACCTCAAACCGAGATTAGACAAAGCCGAGATTAGATAGCTTAGACCCCTGGCGTCACTAGTGTCCAAAGACCCAATTAATGTGAATTAAATCTCGGTACTAAGGTGTCACAACACACCATCTTTCTTGGCAATGATTTGGTAACCCAATTACAGGTGACTAAATCGTCAAATACCTTTAGGCATTTCATCGACCCGATCTTCTTCTATCCTCGCTTCGCGTATAATTCAGATCAAACCTAAGGCATCTCCCTTTTCTCACGATACCATTTGCGGCGAACCAGGTTATTTTCCTTAAATAACCGCCCGTCAAATAAAACTTCATTAATATCGAGTCTTCTTTATAGCTGGACAAAGACCGTTACAACTTGCTTAAATAGGCTAAGCATACTTTTCACGAGGATCTCACAATTTTGCCACTTTATTTATGGCTTCAATACGATGTCCCGATGTCTTGTATTAGACCTAGAAAGAGATGCCATCTAGTAACCTCAATCGGAAACATCAAACAAAGTGCGGAAGCATACTCTAATACCATAAATTTGCAAAAGCATCATAAAACCATAAAAATAACCACGAACCATACCTAATCCCAAGTGGATGTCCATAACAAATTTGATATTTCGAATCCTTGCTGCACTTATGTCTAATCTACGAAGCAAGCCTTTCCTTGATCTATTTACATGCTTTCATACAGAGAAAAACAACGAGATAGCAAAAAAATTGAGCTTTTCGGCAAGTATAATCATGCGTCCTGTCAAGCTGTAATCATGAGGGCAACATGTATTTGATATATCACTTGAGACATGAGAGGAAGGAACATTTAGGAGTATCGATTTTGGTTTACCATGTCTTGAAATATTCACTTATCGTTTGAATCATGCTTTCTCATTTTACCTTGATCTTTGCGGACCGGGGCTAGTAGGTCGTACTAGCGAGCGATGCGAGAGAACGAGGAAAGGATCATGATACTCCCATGATCTAAGCCGTGAGGGATTATCTTTAACGACCCTCCGTTGGGTCGTGCACATCTGTCGTGCCGTATGTCGCCCCATTCCCCGAGGGTACCGGGCGATCCTCGTTCTTCCACAATAGTATCTAAGAAGTGACACGGACACCACACAGCACACACAAGCGTAGGAATACGGCCCAAGTATTCTTTGAGTTTATACCATGATGGACGTGTCAAAACCAGGAGAATACTACCCGTCCCAAGTCCATGGTCCCTAGTTTCATGATTCTTCTTTTCATCATTTCTTTGAAGGAAAGTCCACACGTTTCTCATATATCGTCTCTCCCATCTCAAGGGAGTTTTCATCACATCTCCCACCTCACGGGAGGTTTCATCAATCATATATCCATTGTGGACTTCCTTCCGTTCCATTTTCCCATATGTTCTCATTTTTACTTGGAGACTTTAGCATTTTCATAGTTCATAAGCATGTTTGACAGTATTCAGTAGTTTGGAATTCCTTATTGTCGATGAAGTCAATCTCATTGGGGTCCTCCAAAGCCCATTTCTGAATCTTACAATTTCAAATACCCATTAGTCATAGTTTTCACATCAAGGGGATGTATCTTTTCCAATTACTTTTCATTTCTCCATATGAAACAGTAATAGCATTTTGTTAAGGCACGATCATTGTGAGCGGATAGAACTTCATGAGATCGATTGTTCGGCTATTACGTATGCATGGTCGGGATGTGGTGATTCATTCTTTAGACTTTTATTTAGGATATTCTTTTATTATCAATCATAGTTTTGTGATTTTCGTCTTTTGGATGGATATTAGTGCGATAATTCTATTAATGATCACGGTACAACAATTAGTAAGTATGAGAATACTTGCCTCGATGTGCTCCATATTTTCTCCAACTAGCTTGAGCTCGGAATCGGCCTCGGGAGCCTTCATTTTCTTCCTTCTTCTTCACGTAGTGGAGAATACTTGCCTCGATGTGCTCCATATTTTTCTCAACTAGCTTTGAGCTGGAATCGGCCTCGGGAGCCTTCATTTTCTTCCTTCTTCTTCACATGGTCCTCCCCTTTCTCTTTCTCTCTCTTCCTCTCTCTCTCTTCCTCTTCTCTTCTTCTCTCCCGCTTGCCTCCTGCCCGCTCGCTCGCGCGTATATAGGCGCGCGCGGCCGCTCGCGCCCATCGCGAGCGGCGGCGACGGAAGCTTCCGGAGAATTCCGGAGGGCGGCTGGCGGCCAGGGCATTCCGGAAGGTTCTGAAATTTCCGCTCGAGGCCCAGCTCGGCGCGCGGCCAGCGGTGGAGCTTTCTGAAGGATTACCGGAGGCGTCCTCCGGCCGGCGTTAACGTGCATCGGGTAAGTGGGTTTTTGTTGTTTCGGCTCGGGCGGTGTATTGAGCATGCATCAAAGCGGCGATTGTTTAGTGAATTCGAGCATGTGTTGAATGGGAAAGCTTTGGGTGGTGTTTTTAACATCTAAAAATTCCAAGATACATGTATTTAATTATCCATTATGTAAAGAAATTTGCCTGGTCTCATGTTTATTCTATTTTTGATTTGGGAACCTCACAGTTATCGCCTTTATTATTTATTATTATTATATTTTCAGTCAATACGTTAGCTCATATTCTAATTTAATCAGCTTAATTTGTAATTAAATTCACTAATTAATCTAAATTTAAATTCAGTGGCCCAATCATTAATTTCTAAATCCCTTGATCCAATTACTTTAATTTATTGGGCCCACGCATCAGTCTAATTATACAAATTTTTAGCCCAAAAGTGATTAAGAATTATTGAATGATTATATATAAAATATTCATGGCGTTACAACCTTCCCCCACTCAAAAATTTTTTGTCCTCAAAAACATACCCCAATCCTCGAAGAGTCGTGGATATTTAAATTAGCATATACGCCGGTCTCCCATGTTGCACCACCTTCATCGTGATGATTCCAAATGACTTTTACAAGCAGTATTATCTTGGAGCGTAAGATCTTGTCTCATCGGTCTATGGTCTGTACCCGTTCCTTAGTATGAGATCGGTCATCCTGAATTTGTAATTGGTCATGCACAATTACGTGTGACTCATCGCGCATATATTTTTTTAACATGGATACGTCAACACATCGTGCAGCCCTGGTAAAGACGGCCGTAGAGCTAGTCGGTAGGCTACCTCACCAACCAGCTCCAATATCTCGAATGGTCCAATGAACCTGGGGTTTAGCTTACCTCGTCTTCCGAATCTTACAATGCCTTTAGTAGGTGATACCTTGAGAAATATCACATCACCAACATCAAAGATTAAGTCTCTGCGTCTATTATAAGCTTAGCTCTTGTGACGGACCGGACGTATTCCACCACATACGGCATTTGTCAATCTAACCTATCGAACATATAATGGTATAATTCACCCAGACATTTCGGATAACTAGGTGGTCTAAAAATTTGCTTTCTTTCCTTTCTTCTATTTTTATCTTGGACTTTGCATGCACAAGATCACAAAAGGCCGAACTCCTTGAGTTGCTTGACAAATCCCTATGCTCTCGAGTTGGCCGGCCGGCGTTAAGGTCGATCCCGGATATGAAGACCCTGACATGAGTTGAGATGCTACTAGGAATGTCAAACTTCATCCTCCCATATAGTGATGCGAAAATATACTAATATCCATTAATTTTACGATATAAATGTTTTACAAATCTTTCCCAAAACATTAGAAGTGAATACATCAATTCTTTCGCTCCTTCGCAGATTGACTCCGGCCAGCTATGCTGTCTAGTTAGTCCGTAAGACTCTATTCAATTTCATCCTCCATAAGCTTCTCTTCATCTGAAAATAGAAAGAGTGAGCTACAAAACCTAGCAAGGTACCCGCATGCGAAAAATATTAACATATATATATATATATATCAGATTAAACTAGTGGACTGTAACATAAGCTTAGCATGCGAGTAAGAAATTCACTATATCATTTCTTCTTTAAGTTCAAAAATCTTCATTCTTATTCTTAGTGTCTTGTCTTTAACATCGTAAGATTCATAAAATCATGCAGAATACTTATCATCTTTAGGGACCGGACGGGAGCAGACAACATCGAGGAAGGGTTGTGTGCTACCGCACAACCTAAGGCCGTATCCTCCTATTATACTCCTAGAGATAGGCGGTAATGTCTTTCACCCGGCATACGGGGCCGTAGTCCATAAGCCTTTGCCACCAGAAATTCCCTCGTGGTCCAGGGGCAGTCTTCGAGTATCACTCCAATATCCTTCATCCAATTTTAACAGCAAGCTTAACGAAAACTCAAATCATAGTTCATAAAGTTCAATGGCCATCTATTGTATCTCAAAAGTCGAATAACATAGAGCTTCACCTGCTGTCCGGATTATACACATTTTTTTCCTTGTTCCTGTAGCCTTCATTCTTAACTTCAAACAACTGAAGTCCGTATGACATTAGTAGCCTTTCCTTTAACGTCTTAAAACCGAATATCTTTTATCAAAGTGTCGAAGGTATCATTTATCAAGTCGGAGGTCGGGTGTCAAAAACCGGAGGTCATTTATCAAAAGCCGAGAAGATCTTTAACAAAAGCCGGAGGTCTTATGTCAAAAATCAGAGGTCATTTACCAAAAGCCGAAGGTCTTCTTAACAAAAGCTGGAGGTCTTATGTCAAAAATCGGAGGTCATTTATCAAAAGCCGAAGGTCCTTTTAACAAAAGTCGGAGGTCTTATTACGCATATTATAATTAGATATCTTAAAAACCTGTTCGTGGCCAGATTTCATGCAAGTAAGTAAGATTAATCAGAGATCTTTATGAAAACACATAACAGAGCTTCTTTTAAACATGACATTAACGAAATTCTTCCTTAATTCAGATGATCTTAGCAAATATCACATACCTTAACATAAGATTCATCAAAACCCGAGGTATACTTGCATTACAAACATGAACTAAAGAAAAGATGAAGTACGCTTGCATTAAACCATGAACTTAAAAACAAAGGGTATACTTGCCTCAATCTCCTTACTTAAGTCGGCTTGGAATTCTTGGTTCTTTCACTAAGAAGCTTGGCGAAACCTCCTCTAACCTTTTCCTCGAATTCTCCAGTTTCTTATTTATAGACCTTTGATGCGGTGATAGTAAGAGTAGGGTAGGTCACCACTTGGGGGTACTTGAAAGTCAGTTACCTACTTAGGCATGGTCATCTTGACCTTACATTTTGTAAGGGCTCCCTCATTATTTTCGGTCAACTGGCATTGACCGGATAAGTTTCCCTTCATGTCTTCTAAGATCACGTTCATCGTCTATGGAAGCCATCAGAATAGCTACCGAAAAAGGTCTCCGAAAGCGGTCTTCGGAAAAGGTCTCCAGAAGACTCTAATTTTCATCGAAAATCTTCTCAGAAGAACTCATCAGTCTCCTCCGAAATTTGTCTCCAAAGAGCTCCTCAATCAGCTCTGGAAGTTGTCTTTATCGTCTTCGGAACTTAAGTCTCCAAATTCAACATCTCCGGAGATCAAGATCTTCGGAACTAAAGTCTCCAAATTCAACATCTCCAGAGATCAAGGTCTTTGGAACTTAAGTCTCCAATTTCAACATCTCCGGAGATCAAGATCTCCGGGACTTAAGTTTCCAAATTCGACGTCTCCGGGGATCAAGGTCTCCGGAACTTCATATATGGCCTCTGGAAATGGCCTCCCGAGAGCCTATCAAAGACCTCTGGAAAAGTGGTCTCCGGGTTCTTGCCAAAGGTCTCTGGAATTCACTGTTTCTACTTATTTTTCGGAGATCAAGGTCTCCGGAAAACTTGCACTTATTGTAACTTGGTCAATATTTCGTTGACTGGTAAGTTGGGTTACACGACGGCCGGCCTTCATGGCTTTCTCTCGTCTCAACACTTCCGGCATCCTTCTTGGCGCCAGTTAACATCGTGGCATCGGTCAACATCTTAATTCTAGCCACATAAACTATCCCGATTTGCCTTCAATTTATGTAATGGCTCCTTCATCCCTTCCGGTCAACTGGTGTTGACCGAATAAGCTTTCCTTCACGTTTTCGGTCAACTAGCGTTAATTTTCCTTCACCTCTTTGCCATTCTCTTGACACGAAAGAATTTGGCCCTTATATTTTCGATGACATAAGATCTCAAAAATTTGGTACGTTATAGCTCTTCTGTTGATTCTGTGCTATTTGCAATCATTCCCTAATCAAATGGATCTTTTTTGTGGTTTCTTCTACGAGCTCTGGTCTGAGTATTTGGTGATCGCCTACATCTTCCCAACTCACCAGCGAACGACATCTCCTACTGTAAAGGGCTTCAAAGGGTGCCATTCCAATACTGACATGGAAGCTATTGTTGGATGCAAATTCTGCTAATGGCATGTACTTGTCCCATTTACCTCCCAACTCAAGGATCGAGCTTCTAAGCATGTCCTCTAATGTCTTAATGGTTCACTCCGATTAGCCATCAGTCTGAGGATGGAACGCCATACTGAACTTCAATCTCGTCCCTAATTCACGATGCAGACCCTTTTAGAAATGAGAGACAAACCTCGAGTCTCAGTCTAAAATGATACCAGCTGATATCCCGTGTAATCTTACAATCTCGTCAATATACAATCTGGCCAATCTTTCAAGCGAGTACATCAGCTTCATTGCTAGAAAGTGCACCGACTAAGTTAGTTGATCTACAATAACCCAAATAGCATCATTGCCATTACTAGTTCTTGGAAGTCCTATAATGAAGTCCATAGAGATGCGCTCCCACTTCCAACTTGGAATTTGTATTGGCTGAAGCTTCCCCACCGGTCTCTGGTGCTCCGCTTTGACTTGTTGGCAAACAAAATATCTAGATACAAACTCCCCAATGTCTTTCTTCATTCCATTCCGCCAGAAATTTTTCCTCAGGTTGCGATACATTTTTGTCATGCCAGGATGCATCGTATACTTCGAACAGTGTGCTTCCTCTATGATCTCTTTCCTTAATTTTGCCATACTTGGTACACAAAGCCTGCCTTTGTATGTGAGGATCCAATCCTTCCGGACCTTATAATTTGTTCGGGTCTCTCTAGACAACATCATCACGATATCTGCTAGTACTGGGTCATCCTTCTGTGCTATTCTAATTCTTTCCAGAAGTATCGGCTGTACTTTAAAATATGAAACAATTACCTGTAGGTTGCTCCGGTGTAATTTAATATTGCAATCCTTAACTTCCTCCAACATCTTCCATTCCCTCATCATCAAGTGGGCAATGAGACCGACTGATTTCCTGCTAAGTGTGTCAGCCACCACATTTGCTTTGCCTGGTTGGTACATAATTTGACATTCATAGTCCTTAAGTAGGTCCATCCATTGCCTTTGACGCATATTCAGCTCCTTTTGAGAGAACAAATATTTCAAACTCTTATGGTCAGTGTAAATGATGAACTCTTCTCCGTATAGATAATGCCTCCATACCTTTAGTGCGAACATGATTGCGGCTAACTCTAAGTGATGGATCAGGTACTTCTATTCGTAAGCTTTCAGTTGCCACAATCCACAGGAGACTACCCTTCTATGCCGCATTAGCACACAGCCCAAACCCTTCAGTGATACATCACAATACACCACGAATCCTCTAGTACCTCTTGGAATTGTCAAAATCGATGCTAATGTTAACCTTTGCTGTGACGGAATAGTTCCTAAACCCTATAAGACCCTCTGTCAGACAGTTATAGAACAGAATCCATAAGTTTTTATTAGTAAATTCTACAGAAATTTTGACAGAGTTCTATTTAAAATTGGATAAAAATCTAAATATACAACCTGTATATTATAAACTATACAAAACTTATATAACAAACCAGTATATGCACACAACTATCAATTTATACCATAATTTTCCTACAATACGCATTCATAGGACCACTGATTTGCCATTTCCATCCATAACTCAAATATAACCCTATCCACTAAATCAGAAAACATGTAAAAGATGCTGTCTAGGAGCTATACATATCCAAAACAGAATAGCAGAAGCAACTATAAAAACCTGCGGAAGCATAATTACTAATCCAATAGATTTCAGTACGTGTAATAATCATCAATACATAATTTCATTCACAATTTAGACATTTACGTGCAAAACTATAAGATTTTCCAAAAATCTTTAGGATGACTTCACGGCTCCAAATCCTCCTTGCTATGCTCTATCTAAGCATGCACATTCAGTATCGTCTCTATGTCATTATCTGGAGGGAAAAACAGTAAAACAGTGAGCCAAAGCCCAGCAATGTACGTGTAGGTATGTTGTAATGTACCAAATTTTTGAGATCTTCTGTCATCGAAAATATAAGGATCAAATTCTTTTGTGTCAAGAGAATGGCAAAGAGGTGAAGGAAAATTAATCCGGTCAACGCCAGTTGACCGAAAAATATGATGAGAAAATTAATCCGATCAATGCCTGTCGACCGGAAAACATGAGGGAAAATCTAACCAATCAACGCTAGTTGACCGGAAACGTGAAGGAAAGCTTATTCGGTCAACACTAGTTGACCGGAAGGGATGAAGGAGCCATTACATGAATTGAAGGCAAATCGGGGTAGTTTATGTGATCGGAATTAAGATGTTGACCGACGCCATGATGTTGACTGGAGCCAAGAAGGAGGCTGGAAGTGTTGAGACAAGAGAAAGCCATGAAGGCCGGCCGTTGTGTAACCCAAACTTACAGTCAACGCAATATTGACCAAGTTTCAATAAGCGCAAGTTTTCCGGAGACCTTGAACTTCGGAAAACAAGTAGAAATAGTGAATTTCAGAGGCCTTTGGTAGGAACCCGGAGACCACTTTTCCAGCAGTCTTTGATAGGCTCTCGGGAGACCATTTCCAAAGGCCATATGTGAAGTTCCGAAAACCATGATCCCCAGAGACGTCGAATTTGGAGACTTAAGTCCCGGAGACCTCGATCTCCAAAGATGTTGAAATTGGAGACTTGAGTCTCGGAGACCTTGATCTCCGGAGATGTTGAATTTGGAGACTTAAGTCCCGGAGATCTTAATCTCCAAAGATGTTGAAATTGGAGACTTAAGTCCCGGAGACATTGATCTCTGGAGATATTGAATTTGGAGACTTAAGTCCCGGAGATCTTGATCTCTGGAGATGTTGAATTTGAAGACTTAAGTCCCAAAGACCTTGATCTCCGGAGATGTTGAAATTGGAGACTTAAGTCCCGGAGACCTTGATATCCGGAGATGTTGAATTTGGAGACTTAAGTCTCGGAGACCTTGATCTCCGGAGATGTTGAAATTGGAGACTTAATTTCCGGAGACCTTGATCTCCGGAGATGTTGAATTTGGAGACTTTAGTCCCGGAGACCTTGATCTCCGGAGATATTAAAATTGGAGACTTAAGTCCCGAAGACCTTGATCTCCGGAGATGTTGAATTTGGAGATTTTAGTTCCGAAAACCTTAATCTCCGGAGATGTTGAATTTGGAGACGATAAAGATAACTTCCAAGTTGATTGAGGAGCTCTCCGGAGGCAAATTTCGGAGGAGACTATCGAGTTCTCCGGAGAAGATTTTCGAAGAAAATTAAAGTCTTCTGGAGACCTTTTCCGAAGACCGCTTCCGGAGACCATTTTCGAAGACCTTTTTCGGAGGCCATTCAGACGGTTTCCGGAGACGATGAACGTGATCTTAGGAGACATGAAGGGAAACTTATTCGGTCAACGCCAGTTGACTGGCATTGACCGAAAATAATGAAGGAGCTCTTACAAAATGTAAGGTCAGGATGACCATGCCTAAGTAGGTAACCGACTCTCAACCACCCCCAAGTGGTTGACCTGTCCTACCTACTATTGCCAGGCCAAAGGTCTATAAATAAGAAACTAGAGAATTTGAGGAGAAAGGTTAGGGGGAGGCTCTCGGCTAAGCTTCTTAGTGAAAAAACCCAGAATTCCAAGCCGACTCTAAGTAAGGAGATTCAGGCAAGTGTACCCTATTTTTACGTTCATAGTTTAATGCAAGTGTACTCACCGTTTAAGTTCATATTTTAATATAAGTATATCATGTCTGTTTAAAGGAAGCCCTGATTAATTGTCTATCTAACGACCTCCGGTTATTTATGACGTTCAGTTATTTCATGATGTCCAACCATTTATTTAACTGCATGAAGTTAGATTATTGTATGATTTAAAATGACGTCCTGTTATTTGTTGATGCCTTGTTATTTTATGATGTCCGGATATTTACTTAATTACACGAAGTTTGGTGCTTGCATATTTAAAGAAGTCTGGCCATGATCATGTTTTTAGGTGTCCGGTTATGGCATGTTTAAAACAACCTGCGACTTTATGATAAAAGACCTCTGGCTTTTGATAAATAAGACCTCGGACATTTTGATCTTCGGCTTTAAAATGAAAGCTCCTATGTTTGTAAGGACTTCAGTTATTTGAAGTTAAAGATGAAAGCTATGTGAACATGGAAAAACATGTATAATCCGGACAGCAAGTGGAACTCTTTGTTATTCTGCTCTTGAGATATGAAAGATGGCCATCGCACGATATGAACTTTGATCTGAGTTTCCGTTAGGCTTACTTTTAAAATTAGATGAAGGATATTGGAGTGACACTCGAGGACTGCCCCTAGGCCACGGGGGAACTTCTGGTGGCAAGGATTTATGGATTACGGCCCTATATGTCGAGTGAAAGGCATTACTGCCCGCCTCTGGTAGTACAATAGGAGGATATGGCCTTAGGTTGTGGGGTAGTACACAACCCTTCCTCAATGTCATCCACTCCTGTCTCGTCCCTAAAGATGATAAGTATTCTGCATGGTTTTATGATTTTTATGACTTTAAAGACAAGACAACTAAGAATAAGGATGAAGATTTCTGAACTTAAAGAAGAAATGATTCCCATAAAAACATATAGTGATTTGCTTACTCACATGCCAAGCTTATGTCACAGTCTTCTAATTTGATCTGATGATATGTATATTAATTGTTTTTTGCATGTGGGTACCTTGCTGGGCTTTGTAGCTCACTTTTTCTATTTTCAGATGATGAGAAGCTTATGGAGGATGAAATTGAATAGAGTCTTACGGAGTAGCTAGACAGCATAGCTGGCGGGAGTTAATTAGCAAAGGAGCGAAAGAATTGATATATTCACTTCTGATGTTTTGAGAAAGATTTGAAAAACATTTCCATTGTAAAATTAATGGAAATTAGTATGTTTTCGCATTACTATATAGGAGGATGAAGTTTGTCATTCCTAGTAGCATCTCAACTCATGTCAAGGTCTTCGTATCTGACTGACCTTAACGCTGGCCAGTCAGCTGAGAGCATAAAACTTTGATGGCCAACTCAAGGAGTTCGGCCTTATGTGATCCTGTGCATGCAAAGTCCAAGATAAAAATAGAAGAAAAGAAAGAAAGAAAATTTTTATGACCACCTAGTTATCCGAAATGTTTGTAATTATACCATATATGTTCGATAGGTTAGGATTGACGGTAGCCGTATGTGGTGGAATACGTCCGATCCGTCACATATGTAATAAATTCTATTATGCAGAACAGTTATGTGATCTTACCAAAGCAAGAAAGCATTCGGGGTAAGGATAGTGCAAGGAAACAGAAAAAACATAAATTGATATTAAATTAAGTTTTGAAAATCAGAAGTCAGTAAAACATGCTTCTGTGTAGAACATAAGAACAGATGAATAGTTAACATAAGAGTACTTAATTACAGTGGTAGTAGAAAAGCACAAGAAAGCAGGGACAGCATAATTCAGTGAAATCAAGCTTCAAAAACCATCAAGCAGTAATACATGCTTCAAAAAATAGAAATCGGTCTCAACTCTATAAATTATAGAAAATTCCTTTTCTATTAATGAAGGACCCAACCAGTAGACCCTACTAGCAGAGGGAGCGAATAATTGATGATATATTATATTACGCACACAATTAAGGCTAGTGACAGTAGTCCTGTCTCGTGGCACATCCCTTCTCAAGCGATTCAGTACAGTAATGCTGGCCAGTAACAGTAACTACCCTCTAGGTTAGCGCCCTGAGTAAGGGCAGACCATATATAACTCTATGGACAGAGTTATCCTCGATTACCACCATAACGTTCTAAGGCATGCCGGAGAACCTAACCTGACTGTATATCAATCATGGGTCATAATTAACAGTATCAGAAATATTTTTCTTTCTTATTTCATAACTAAAAACCCTTTTCAGTTTCATAAATCAATCAGAGTTTTACAATAACTCTTCAATCAATTTCAGAACATATGGTAATAGTTTATAATCCTTTAGTTTCGCTTCAGAAATTCAGAGTAATTTATCAATATAAGTTTGTATAAAATTTTCAGATACAAACTATATCAGGGGCTTTATTTCAGTATAAATTAATTTTTATATAACAAAAATTATGGGTAAAAATCATTAAAACCCTTTATTTTCGGACCTAGGGTTTAGCCAAAACTGTCGGACGATAAACGGACACCAAATACATGTATTTTCATAAAATTCGAGGTACAATCGGTAGTATATATAAGTAAACTTAAAATATGACCGATTAATCTAGAGAAACAGGTATTATTTACAGTAAATATGTAGAACCATGTATTTAAAGTACAAATACACTTTTAGAGATACAGGAAAGCAGTAAAAACAGAAAATAACATCCGAGGGACACTTGCCTGAGCTCGATCTACTATTACAATGACTCGGATCGGGACTGGACGGTATATTTTCCCCATTCCTTTCTCTTCGCTCTCCTTCCTCTCTTCTCTCCTTCATTATCTGTTGAGAGCTGCTGCCAAAGTGAGCACCAAATCCCTAATTATCCCATTTAAAATGCAGGAGAAAGGGGGCTCATGCGGGACATGTGACCTGCGCTCGAGCGCACTGCTCATAACTAGGGGCCGCTCCCGCCTTTCGTTGAGCGGCCGATGAGCGGTCATTTGCATATATAATTACTATACTTAAGCCCAAACATGATTTTCCTTCATATAATTACTCCATAATTATTATATCCCAGAATCGGGATCTCACATTTGCTTTAGCTCCTGGAAGCTTTGTTCGCATTCATCCGACCAGACAAACTTAGCATCCTTTTGCATCAATCTAATCAAGGCATCACTATGTGGGAAAAACCTTCTACAGACCTCCTATAATACCAAGTCAAGCCAAGAAAGCCCCTCACTTCGGTAGGGCTAATTGGCCATGCCTACTCAATTACAGCCTTTATTTTGGACGGGTCTACCGATACTCTCTTTCTAGAAATAACGTAACCCAAGAAGGTGACCTCTTTCAACCAGAACTCACACTTCGTAAGCTTGGCATAACGACGCTCATCCCACAATCTTTGTAGTACTATTCTTAAATGCTCCTCATGCATGGCTGCATCCTTCGAGTAGATTAGAATGTCATCTATGAAGACCACAACAAATCTGTCTAGAAAGGGTTTGAATACCACGTTTGTCATGTTCATGAACGCAGCTGGCACATTCGTCAAACCGAATGGCATCACTAAGAACTCATAGTGACCATACCTAGAGCGAAAGGCTGTCTTTTGGACATCACTCTCTTTAATGTACGACAATGTATGGCATATGACTGGTACCACTAGACCCTTGGTCGCTTGTATAGTGAAGAAAAAGAACCAAATGCGATGATCTGATACTAAAATCTTTAGAGATGAGCACCGGTTGTCCTCTTCTCTTGAGCATTTGAATAATAGAAATTCACAAGTTCACTGTTGAGATCCATGAGTCAGCTACTAACAACTTGTGCTATGGGTTGAGAGCCACTAGTCGTATTGCCCTTAGACCATCAAGAATTTTTGTCTGCATGCCTTCATGAGTTCCACAAAAAGAATAGTCCATTCTAGTATTTCATCGCTTCAACAGTATGCAAAAGAAGGTTCATAATGTAACCTATTCTAATATTCTGCCTACCCATTCCCAATTGATCTAGAATATTCTTGATCGTAAAACTAAGATATATGATACATTTTGAGACTTAGAATTATCAGTGATCCTTCAAGTCCTCAAGGATGAGGAAGATTTTCCTTGACCTAGAATGATCACAAATATGTTAAGTTCTCGAACCACTTAGCAAGGCACAATTTCAAAATACCAAGCCTTGAAGTCCTCTAAAATAAATACCATTCCCTACTCTGACTTGATTTATTAGAATTACATCTAAATCTTCAAATCTCATCGCCTAATATCCTCAAACATTATCAACTTAAAATTCCTAAAGTATTTACATAGAACCTTAATTCTCATATATTATTAAGTTGTAAAGACCCAAGCATGAGTACCCGAACCCGACTCGGACCATCCAAATAAAAATTTTGAATCATCCAAAATCATCAATTACACATCATGGAATATAATATCAAACAACTTAAATAAACTCAATATCATTGCAACACAATCATCTAAAACACCATCAATGGTTATCATAAATGCATCAATAAATAAATATCCATAATAGTAATAAACAACTTCAATAAATGACATAGATGTCCAAAATATCAATCCTCATAGGAAAAAAATCTAATAAAAGTCGAACAGTAACTGAACCAACAATAAAGAAATTTTAAATCTCTATCCCGAAAGCCTCAATCTTTAAGATCACCTCTGTCGGAAGTCTACGCAGTGACGCGATCTCTTTTATCCTAATATCAACCTGTCTATTCTGGAGTCAAATAAAATATAAGAATGAGCCGACAGCCCAACAAGTAAAAATAAACAACAATAGAGGAGTAAATTAAGCATCCCAGACGATAAAATAATGAATAAATTTAATAATAGTAGGTAACATATCAACCACTGTCCGAGACTCAATAACATGTTGTGATCACGACCCAAAAGCTATATAAACAACTTGATATCAATAAGGCAACAAAGATTCCATTGAATCAGATCATCAGCTTAATGTGAGGTCACAACCGCATGAATGATCAAAGCCTCCATGGACTTTATTCTACCATAGTAAACCAAAGGCCGCATGTTTATGCCTCCAACGGCTAGGTAAGTTTCACAAGGTTACCCATTATCCATTACTTTTCCACTACCCCTACAGTCCTCCCAGAGGCTATACCCGTAGCATGCTCATACCATCTCCGATACCCCTCGCCAATGATATCCCTAATATCATCTTCTACGATAGTCACTAGGTTATAAGCATCCCTCCTTAATATCAACGATCTCAATCTTTGGAATGGAACCAGTATTGGAAAAGTATAGACTATTCTAAGGTCCCATGAACTCCAATTCATCCAGATCCCATAGAGTCTTCGTATACTCTCCTTTACTTATCCATAGAGTGCCAATAAGATAACGCACACCAACAAGGTTAATGCAAAGAATAATTTATCAGAATTCATCAATGAAGTACAAGAACAATCACTTAACTGACTACTAGTATTTCAGGCATACCAACACACTTGTATAAATTCATATAAACATTTTCTACTATGAATATATATATCAATATACATATAACCTGCCAACACAGACACTGCACAAGCCACATGCACACACCAAGCACAATGCACTTCTGCACTAACACGTCCGCACACCCAAACCAGATCCACACCCATCGTCACAGACACCCATCAGCAGACACCCACACGTAAAACACACACACGGCTACACACCCACACACACAATACGCACAAAGCTACACACTCACACTCACAACACACACACGGCTACACACCCAGCTGTTCACAACCACGCCATCACAAACCTTCCTACACACACACACAGTCACAACAGTACTCAACAGGCTCATATGTTTTCATATATACGCATTTACATAGACACACACAGATACGGTTCACATACGCCGCATACTCCTTCCAACCCTGTGTACAGCATACTCATGTGATTACACATATATATATATCCCTACACACACACACACACACACACACACGCACGCATCATATACATTCCCACCCAACAATTTAATCACCAAATTTCCACATCCCTTCCTCACAGAACATCGGCCAAAACAGAACACAAAGCTCTGTTTTCCCGATTTCTAATTTCAGAACCATTTTCACAACAATCTCCACATATTAACCAATTTTAACAGCATCAAGAAAATTGAAGGGAATGAGGAGCAGATTTACAATAGAGAATGTTTATTTTGCAGAGCAAGGAGAGAAACGACACAATAGGAAATCACTTACAAAATAATGGGTCCAAGTTCTCTTGCCACCTCCGAGTTACTAAACCCGGCTGGAAAATAGAAAACAGAGCACCATGCTTTGTTTTCCCCTACTGCGCCGAATCCCTTATATTGGGGGCTATGACATGTAAAACTGACACTTTGTAGCTTCCTTGGACAATTTGCGAAAACCCTAATTTATCGTTAAGCCCAAAGTATCAGTTGTGCTCTCAACGAGCCGTGGCACTGCACTCAAGTCTCCAAATTTGTGACCCTATGTTTCGCCGTTTTCCCACCAATCAAAGCATGAAATTAGAGATTCAACATTAACAAGAATGAATGAAGAGTTTATTTTGTGAGGTAGGAAGTTTACTTGCCTCAAATTCCTTCTTCACTCTCCGGCATCAGCAACGGCAACTGCAGAGTAGCCTTCCCTCTTTGGTTCGCCCTACCCCTTCCTTAACCCTACTACCACTTAAATAACGAGGAGAGCCGATGAGGGTTTCCTCCTAATTTCCATGTGAGCCGGATCCTGCCGTTGCCCATACGTGCCTTCCTCTTTCCTTCCCTTCCTCCCTTTTCTTCTTCCCCTTCTCTTCCTTTCGTTTCCTTTCTTCTCTACCTTTCTTCTCTTTTCCTTTTCTTTTCTTTCTTTCTTTTTCCTTTTCCTTTCCTTTCCTCCGTTTGATTCTATCATTATTATTATTATTATTGTTATTAGTCAATACGTTAGCTCACCTTCGAATTTAGTTAGCTTGGTTCATAATTAAATTTACTAATTAATCTAAATTTAAATTTAGTGGCCCAATCAATAATTTCTAAATCACTTAATCCAATTACTCTAACTTATTGGGCCCACTTACCAATCCAATTATACAAATTTTTAGCCCAAGGGTGATTAAAAATTATTAAATGATTATATATAAAATATTCATGGCATCACATTGTGTGTGTGTGAGGCCCCAGAACCAAAAAAGTAAAAATTGGAAGTAATTAGAATGATGAGTATCATTAGGAGGCCAAACTTATAGTTAAAAATGATGGTTGAAAGTAAAAAGTTTGAAAAATAACCGAGATCAGCAAGCAGCCTTGTGGCACCTGCTGTGCGCCCGAGGCACTGCAGCAGCGTAAAATCCACTAGCTGCCCCACTCGCCGCGCGCCCGCTGGCCGCTTGAGCATGTTTAGGAGAATGTCGCCGCTCGCCGCAAGCCCGCTGGCCGCTCGAGCGTGAAAAATAGAATGTAGCTCGCTCGTTGAGTGCCCGCTGGCCACGTGAGTGCGAAAAATAGAATATGGCCCACTCGCTGAGCGCTCGAGCCGCGCTCTCGAATTTTACCCACATTCTGATTTCGTTTATTTATAAATAGAAGGAAAAAAGGAAAGTGGGAGAGAAAGAGAAGAGGCACGAACGAAGAAGAGGAAGAACAGAAGAGAAAAAAAAGGAGATTCACTTGTTCCAATCCACTCCCGGTGAAAATAACGGTAGATCGGGTCAAGACAAGTGTACTTCGGATGTTGTTTTTCGTTTTTACCGTTTCCTCTTACTTTAAAGTTGATAGAGATGCTTTAAAATGATGTTGATGCATGTTTAAAGTAAATGAAGTATGTTTCCTTCGATTGTTTGGTTAGATTTTATATTTATCCATATTTATTGAAAGTTTTGGCTTCGATTTCATGTATAAGCATGTAAATAGTGTTCGTTTTGTCTCAAAAAGTATGTGATGAAACCCTAGCTCGAAAATATTGTAAAGTTTGAGTAAATTACATGATTTAATGTATATGCATGGCATTTATGGCATTAATTCCATGAGCAAGTATGTGTTTAGAGATCGATTTGAGTCCAAAAGTTTTGGCAAAGCGCTAAGTATGAAAAAGAAGGGGTTTTAGTGATTTTTAACCAAAGCTCCAGTTATATAAAAGTTAATTGATACTGAAGAGAAGCTCCCTGTATAATTTGTTTTTGAAAATTTACACGGATTTGTACCGATGAAAATTTCATGCACCGTTTAAGTAAAACTGAAGGAGTTTTAGATCGTTACCGTATGTTCTGAAGTTAACTGAAAGAAAATTGTGAAACCATGATTATGAAAGAAGGTTTTCAATAAAGAGGTTATTTCCGTTACTGTTATTTAAGACCCGGGACTGACTACAGTCCGGATAGATTCTTCGGCATGCCTTAGGACTTTTCGGTGGTAATTGAGGATAACTCTGTCCATGGAGTTATTTATAGTCTGCCTTTCCTCAGGGCATTACGGTCAGGAGGAATTACTGTCACCGGCCTACCTTCGGGTGGCAAATCGTACCGATTCCGTGAGATGGGATATTACAGTTACAGGCCTTAGATTGAGTGGAGTGAATACAATCTATCCTCGATTATTTGCCCCCTCAGCTAGTCGGGTATATTGGCAGGGTCTATTACCAATATGTTATGTTAACGTTTACCGTACTGATTACCGATTATGGAGTACCGTTTACCGTTTACCGTCTACCGAGTATCGATTACTGTTTACAGTTTACCGAATACTGAACACCGACTACTACTTACCGTTTTCTGTTTGCTAATTAACATTTACTAATTACTGTTTACTGACTATTGATTTCTGATTTTGAAGCTTAATACCGTCAAAGTATGTTTTCTCTATTTCCTGGATTATATTCTGATTAACCGTTCTGTTTATGCATAGTTACATAACCGTTCTGCATCACTGTTTTACCGCTCATATGCATGTACCTTGCTGGGCCCCGGCTCACTGTTTTATTATTTTTTTCCCTCTAGATGAGACAGTAGAGTTAGTGCCTGATAAGAAAGAGTGATTAAGAGAAAATTTTTAAAGACTTTTGAGGACCTGAGTCATTCGGAGGTATTTTTAGGAGAGCCTGTTGACGTAAAGACTTGTCTGATCATGCGATTTTATATACTGATCTTGTATTTATGGATGTTCATAGACATGTGGATTTTGTATAGAATGCATGATGTATGAGATAGTAAAAAGGAAAAACTATGCTTCTGCAAGTTATTAGTTTAACTTTCGCTCTAAACTTTTGGATATACTGTATAGGTCCTAGACGACATCTAGTTATTGAATTGTTAGTATAGCTAACGCTTTTGTAGATTTATGCCATGGATGGCACATGTGATCCTGTGTATGTATGTTGTAGGAAAAATTGTGGATAATCGATAGTTATGTGCTTGTAATGGTAGATCATACAGGTTATATTTTGGGTTTTTCATCCTGTTACAAAGGAGACTCTGCCAAAATATCTGCAGAAGTCTTGCCTTATATTTTAGTATCCTTAATCCTATTCCTGTTTTGATGGAAGCTTTTGAGAAAAAAAATCCGTTCCGTCACAGTGTGTATGAGAGAGGTGCAGGGGTGCTGAAGGTGTGTGTGTATGTGAGAAAGAGGTTGGCAGTGGATGGTGGGAATGTGGTAATTTATAAGTATATATATACATACATACATATATATATATATATATATATAAAAGAGGTTGACAGCGGATGTGGGGTATGTGGTAACTTATGAGTATATATATATATATATATATATATATATATATATATATGAACATGAATAATTGGTAAAATAAATATTAGCATATTATATTGATGATAAATACGTGTATACATATTTTAGAATACAAGTTAATTTATAAAGTGGGGTTAAAGTTATTATATAGTTCTGTTGGAAATTGCTAGATGAATTCAGGATGATTGAATCATATTTGGTAATGATAGGCTTATCCGTAGGTGATGATTAAGATATGGTTTTGATTATAGGGTTTATATATCAAAACAGAATGGGAGACTAAATAAAGGTTTAAATTGGTCAAAATATATATTTCTCGTTCTCTTTTATTCTTTCATCATTATGTGATAAATTACCGTGTCTTAATCTTGATGATGTGAGTACGTTCCTTGTCAGCACCAAACGACATTTCTATTTTTGTAATTACAAAACCTTCTTTATGTCATACTCAATTGTGTGAGTATTTGAGTTATTGGCTTCCTATAGTCAACGTTAAGGAGAGCATATGAAAAAACTAAGTTATTTAGTCTAATGGAAGGCTACAACACTTTAGTGTGCTTTACATTTATCTGATACTGATTTTCGTATCATGGTGATAATAAAGTATATTATTTATTATGGAGAGATACCTATAGCCATGTGACCATCGTAGGAAATGATATTAGTGATATCATTTAATGAGGGGTATAACGGATAATATGGACATGCTATAAGTACGACTTCTAGGAGGACTGTAGGGGTAGTGAAGATACCATTGATAACCTCGTGTCACTTACCAAACCGTTGGGAGCATAAATATGTGACCTTTGGTTCAGGTGGTAAAATAAGGTCCAAGGAGATTCATTGTGATATTTTGTCATTGTTAATATCTCTTGAGTTTGGGATTCAATAGAATCCACAAGTTGTATACAGTGGAATCCATGTGTTGGATTTTACGATATCCAAATTCAATAGAATCCATATTATTCATTGTTATTTGGTTTTCAGGTCATTCATGCAGATATTCAGACCAAGAAATTCCTTTATTTCTTGTGAGGTCAGATTCTAAGGTATCTTTGCTTCTTATTGGTGAAATCTTATGATCTTTGTCACATTAGGGTTTGAAGTGACCTACCTTTCTTATGCATTTGAGTCGTAGATGCAATAAAATACAAATTCTTGGATATATTTATCTGTTGGATATTATATTATTGTTCATGACTCTTAGTATATATTATTTATTATCATTCCCTATTTGTTTTTGGATTTATTATCACTTGTTGAGCATTTGGCTCACTGTTATTATTTTTCTTTCTTCTAGAGTATCAGATTTAGACAATGATAACTTTAGAGTTGGATAAAAGGTTGTGGCAATAGAGATTGAGGCCTAGTGGAAGAGTGTGTTGATTTTATACTATGGAAATATATTTTGATATTTTTCTTTATTTTGTTGGGATTTTGGGGGCTATGTATTTTTTCCAAATTAATAATTGGTGTGAGGATGTTTAGATTATTATATTTTTATTTTTATTAGTTATGGATGTACTATATATTAATTTGAGACTTAATTGTTTCCTATGTGATCAGATTTGGGTACTAGTTGTGGGTTTTGGGTTACGGTCGTCACAATACCGCTTGTTACGATGTGTTGAATCGTGTGGATACTGCCTTAAAATGTGTGGAAGTATACACATTCTATTCCTCATTTGGCTACTCCGTTAGTTGGTAAGGCCTACTAGCCCTAGTCTCAAAATTGAACAAATTTCTATATGTTTGAAGACTAACGAAGCCAGAAGTAAAATGTGTAAGTTAAATATGTTATGGAAATGTTATTTGTTCATATTTTATACGCCTATATGCATTATGATCCTATTATGTTCCTCTAATTCTATTTTAAAGTATACTGTATTTGTCTTTATTTATATTTGTGCCTTACTGAGTATTTAGCTCACTCCTTACTTTTTCTTTATCTTCAGATGAGTATGAGCTGATGTCTGATGAGGAAGAATAGAGGTCGTAGGTTGCTATGCCAAGGATGATGATTCTTTTGATATATGTAGGTGAGAAGAATGATATTTTGATGTATTTTGATTATTTTGGTGATACTTTGACGGTTTAGTTTCCACTATGTATCGATGGATATGTAAATGCTTCCACAGGTCATTATGGTTAATTTTTGGTACCTATTGGCATCTCTCTGATTCGACACCTTATTTGTGGTAACGTGGCAAGAGAGCAATAGATATTGTGGCAGAAATTCTTGATCCTGTGTATGTTTGGTTGTTATGTCTGGTTGATTTCTATTATGAACTATATTTTGTTATTGACGAACATTATATTTAGATGGTATTTAGTAATTATGTCCATCACAAGTGGTATCAGAGAATGAGATGCCTTAGGCTTGATCTTGTTTTTGTGTGGAAGCCTAGGTTAGGATAAGTTAGATTGGATAATTAGGCAAAAGTGTAAGTTGAACGGCTAGGACCAAGTTAGGACCAGTTTGTTATGTCTGATCGTATAAATTATAGTGTCCTAGTTAGTATCCGAGTATGAACTAACTTGCATTGTTTTTATTCCAAAAAGGGTATTAGCTTTTGACCGAATGGCACATAGACGAAGAACTGCACGTGGTAGAGGCAAACTGCAAGATCGCGAGGTAGAGTACTTAAATTTACTTGGAAGGATGGTAGACATTATGGAGGCTATGGGCAGTGAAACCTAGCTCTAGTTCCAGTTCCAGCTCCAGCCCAAGCTCCTACAAATCCTGGGGCATTTGCCTACAATCATTTTGTTGATCAAAGAGTTTCGAAATTTTTTGATGAATTGGATCCGGTAAAGGCGGACATGTGGTTTCAACGGCTTAAGAAGGTGTTTGCAGTTATTCGGTATCTAGAAGAGGATAAAGTTTTGTTTGCTAAGTATCTTCTGGAGGGTGAAGCTTATCATTGGTGGACGATAAAGAAAAGAGCCTTAGGAGTGCCTGAGAATGAGATTACTTGGGATATATTCGAAACAACTTTTTTGGAGAAATATTTCCCTTCTAGTCTCTGTGAATAGAAGGAGAAGGAATTTATTCAGTTGAGGCAAGGTAATCGGACGATGGCGGAGTATGGCACCAAGTTTATAGAGTTGTCGCGGTATGCTCTATATATGGTGGAGGATGAGAAAAGGAATGTGAGGAAGTTTTTGTTTGGCTTGAGGGATGATATCCGAGAGCAGTTGGTGACGTTAAAATCGATGACATATGGCAAAGTATTGGACTGAGCCCTAATTCATGAGAAAGAGCTCAAGAAGGAAGAGTTCTTCAGAAAGAGGATGTCAAGTCAGAGTGGTGCGGCTACCTGTTCGAGTGCAAGTTTGCCGAGACTGCTGGAGAGGGTTAGACAATCTGATCAGGAGAAGAAAGTTAATCAATCTGCACCAACCTTGCAAACTTCAGCGACACCATGTCCGCACTATGGGACGTTGCATGGAGGAAAGCCTTGTTTTAAGTTGTTGGGTGTATGCTTCATTTGTGGGCAATCGGGGTATAAGATTAAAGATTGTTCCCATCCAAAGAGGACCCTAGTGTCCAAGCCCACTGTCTAGGGCAAGGCATACGTGGTGTCTGCAAAGGAAGCCAAGGCATCAAACAATGTGGTGGAAGGTATTCTTTCTATTTGTGGTGCCTTTGGCTCTTTGCTCTTTGATTTTGGATCCACCCATTCTTTTGTTTCACCTCAATTTATATACTATCTTGTTTTGTATTCCAAGATTCTTGAATGTTCCTTGTTAGTTTTGACACCTATAGGATCATTTGTCATTATAGATATTTTGTACCTGTGGTGTGTTGTTGAGGTGAATGGGTTGTCATTAGTTGCAAACTTGATTTTGTTCGAGATGTGTGATTTTGACGTGATTCTGAATATGGACTGGTTGTCTAAATACCATGCCTATATCAATTGTTTCCATAAGAGAGTGGACTTTGTGATTTCGGGATGTGAGCCCTTTCACATTCAAGGGATTCGGCAAGTAGAAGAGTCATGTTTTATTTTAGCTCTGCATGCTCCACATCTGATGGAGAGAGTAGGTGTGAAGCTTATTTGGTGTATGCCAGTGTGGTTGAGAATCATGATGTATTTGTAAAGGAAATATTAGTGGTGTGCGAGTTTGAAGATGTATTTTTGAAAGAATTTCCTGGTTTGCCATCACACTGGGAGAAGAATTTGACATTGATCTTGTGCTGAGATCGACACTAATTTCAAAGACTCCCTATCGTATGGCTCTTACTGAGCTAAATGAGTTGAAGCAACAATTATAGGACTTGTTAGATAAGGGTTTTATTAGACCAAGTGTGTCCATGAGGTGCACACCAGTCTTATTTGTGAATAAGAAGGATGAAACTTTGTGGCTGTGTGTGGATTATCGTGAGTTAAAAAAAATCACGATCAAGAACAAGTATCCTTTACCGCAGCCGATGATCTCTTTGACTAGTTGCAAGGAACCTGTGTATTTTCAAACATTAATCTTCGATCAAGATACCATTAGTTAAGGATTAAGTAAGAGGGCATGGCAAAAACGGCATTTTGGATGAGATATAGCCATTGTGAATTCATTGTTATGTCATTTGGATTGTTGAATGCTCCTGCCGCTTTTATTGATTTGATGAACCAGGTTTTTTGGTCATATCTGGATAGATTTGTGGTGGTCTTTATTGATGATAGTCTAATTTATTAAAAGAGTAATAAAGAGCACGAGGTGAATTTGATAACCATGCAAGTTTTGGCTCGAAGAAGTGGCATTTTTAGCCAAGTTATTTCTAATGGAGGTGTTTTTGTAGACCCGAAGTGTGATGACCCAGATTATTAAACATAGAAAGTCCCAGTCATCGAGTCAAAATAATCAAAGGATGGAGGAAAAACTAAAGGTTATCCGGTCAACTGCGTTGACCGGAAAATATAATAAGAAGTTCCAAACCGGCCTTAGAGCATTAAGGCCGGAGTGCATTAAGGCCGAAGTGGCCTGACGACCGGAGTGGCCTTGTGTGAGGAAGAAGAAGTCCGTCTTCTCTTAGCGTAAAAGAAGTCTGTCCTCCCTTAGAGTAAAAGCAGTCCGGCCTTTCACATAAGCTGATATCAAGTCCGGCCTGGTGTGTTGATAAAACCGGAGTAGAATTGTGGATGCAAGGAAAAGAAATCCGAAGTTTATGAAAAGGTGATGGACGGAGTGAATAATAAGAGGAAGTTGACCGGAATTGGAGATGTTGACCAGATTTAAAGGGATTGGCTGGATTTGAGGGTGTTAACCGAAATTGAAGAATATATTAACCGGACTGGAAGAGTTGACAGGATTTGGTGATATTGACCGGGTGGAGAGTCGGCCGGTGACATTGGCAATAAATAAGGAGCAATTGGCCGAATAAATTAATAGAACTAAAGACAAAAGTAAACTTGGTTAGAATCCAACTAGGCGGCGACCAAAAGGAGTAGGTAAACTAATCTAGTTACTCCCACCTATAAAATCGCAAACAAGTATGGGAGTAAGTAACCTACCTCTACTTACCCACTGCTCCCTCCTCTTTATATATCGGACCTAGTTGAGGGGTAGTGGGAGTTTAGGCGCCAAGGAAGAATAAGGATCGAAGAAGGAGGGAAGAACTTTGAGGCGGTGGAGTGGACGGTCGGCAAGTGTACCTCGGATGCCGTTTTTAAACTCATGCTTTAAGAATATTGCAAGTATCCTCTGCTCTGTTTTGAAGTTCATGCTTTACTACACGTGTACTCTGTTTTAAAGTTCCTACTTTCTGCATTAAATATCGACCTTCTGCATTGTAAAATGAACTTGGCTACATGAAAATTGAACTCGGATTCCTATATATGTAAAATGAACTCGGTTTCCAACATATAAAATGAACTCAAGTCCATTAATATGAAAATGAGCTCCGGCTTTGTATAAGAAAATGAGCTCCGTCCCTTGATGTGAAATGAAGGCCCGCCTTAATATAAAAAAATGAGCTCCGTCCCTTAATATGAAAATGAGCTTCGGCTTTGTATAAGAAAATAAGCTCCGTCCTCCAGAACTCCGTCCTTTTGTTGAAAAATAACTCTGGCTTTAAAATGAACTCCGGCCTTAATGTAAAGGGAACTCCGGCCTCAATGTAAAATATATTCCGGCTTTGCATTGAAAATGAACTCCAGCTTTGAGAAAATAAGCGCCGTCCTTTGTGTAAAAAGAACTCCGTCCAGTTGATGAAAAGAACTCCGTCCTTTAAGAGAAATGAACTCCGGCTTTAATGAACTCCGTCCTTTAAGAGAAATGAACTCCGACTTTAATGAACTCCGTCCTTTAAGAGAAATGAACTCCGGCTTTAATGAACTCCGTCCTTTAAGAGAAATGAACTCCGGCTTTAATGAACTCCGTCCTTTAAGAGAAATGAACTCCGGCTTTAATGAACTCCGTCCTTTAAGAGAAATGAACTCCGACTTTAATGAACTCCGTCCTTTAAGAGAAATGAACTCCGGCTTTTGAGTTTACGCACTCCGTCTTTATGAAAGAAAGAACTCCGGCTTTTGAGTTTACGCACTCCGTCTTTATGAAAGAAAGAATTCCGGCTTTTGAGTTTACGCACTCCGCCTTTATGAAAGAAAGAACTCCGACCTTAAGAAGAAAACGAACTCCGGTTTTAAAGGAATGTCACTCCGGTTTTTAAGAAGGAATTTACACCCCGGTTTTAAAGGAAAGGCACTCCAACCAAAAAGAGCTCCGTCCTTTTGAAAGTACTCCGTCCAAAAAGAGCTCCGTCCTTTTTAAAAGTACTCCGTCCAAGCTTTCTGAAGTCCGACATTTTGAAGAAAAAGAGCTTCGGCTTGTATAAGAAAAAAGAACTCCGTCCTTTTGTTGGAGAAAAGAACTTCGGCCTTAATATGAAAATGAACTCTGGCTTTGTATAAGAAAATGAGCACTCCGGCTTTGATCACTCCGGCTTCTGTGCACTCCGGCTTTTGAACACTCCGGCTTTTGAGCACTCCTACATTTTGAAAAAGAAGAACTTCGCTGAAAATGAGACCAGCTCCCCAAACGAGAAAAGAGCTCCGGCCCTTCCCTGAAAAAATCTAACCGGCCCCAAGTATAAATTATTTCCGAAGCTATGTACCGACCTTAAAGATAGTTGAAGATATATTATGAAAGTTTGATTTCAAAAAGGGATTTTCGGTAAAGAAATGGTTTTTGTTACAGTTATTTTAAGACCCGAGACTGACTACAGTCCGGATAGGTTCTCCGGTATGCCTTAGGACTTTTCGGTGGTAATTGAGGATAACTCAGTCCATGGAGTTATTTGTGGTCCGCCCTGCCCTCAGGGCATTATGGACAGAGGGAACTATCGTTACAGGCCTACCTTCGGGTGGCATACCGTACCGATCCCTCGAGATGGGATAAATCTGTTACTGGCCTACCTTCGGGAGGCACTCTGTTCTGATCCCTCGAGATGGGATACTTTTGTTACCGGCCTGCCTTCGGGAGGCACTCTGTATTGATCCCTCGGGATGGGATACTTCTGTTGCCGGCCTACCTTCGAAAGGCACTCTGTTCTGATCCCTCGAGATGGGATACTTCTGTTACCGGCCTACCTTCGGGAGGCACTCTGTTCTGATCCCTTGAGATGGGATACTTTTGTTACCAGCCTACCTTCGGGTGGCACTCTGTACTGATCCCTCGAGATGGGATACTTCTGTTACCGGCCTACCTTCGTGTGGCATTCTGTACTGATCTGTCGAGATGGGATACTTCTATTACCGGCCTACCTTCGGGTGGCATACCGTATCAATCCCGTGAGGGATACCGTTACCGGCCTACCTTTGGGTGGCATACCGTACCGATCCCGTGAGATGGGATACCCACATGACAGTTACCGGCCTTAGATTGTGTGGAGTGAACACAATCTATCCTCGATTATTCGCCCTCTCAGCTAGTAGGGTATATTGGCGAGTGTCTTGTCACGTCCAGATTCTTTATTTCTTGATATGTTATGTTACCACACGATTCTTGAATATGAAGTACCGATTACGGAATATGAAGTACCGATTACCGAATATGAAGTCGCTTTATCGATATGTTATGTTACCACACCGACATCGATATGATATCTTACTACGGAATTTGAAGTACCGTTTATCAATATGAAGTACCGACATCGGTATAAAGTATCTATTTTATCTTATGTACTATTTCTTCACCGTTCTACATCATCATCTATTCCGATTACCGATATGTTATCTTACTATTTATGTTTTCCCCGTACTGAAGCTTTAGAGCTTTGTCAAGTATAGAGTGAGTAAGGCTTATGTTTTCTATTTTTCTTAGAGCCGCATTGTAATGACTTGTTAACTTCTATGGTTAAACATTTTGGCTAGCTACTCGGGAATTGAATATTTTTCTACATCATCATTTTACTATTCGTATGCATATACCTTGAAAGTATATGGGTCATAGATGGGCCTCGCTCACTGCTTTATGTTTTCCCGTTTTCAATTGTGATGAAGCTTTAGAGCTTGTGCTTGACGAGTTGGAGTGACTAGGGCTTGTCTGAAGGATTAAAGACCTTGGAAGCTTATTTTGGAGAAATATTATTGTAATGACTTGTTGGACTTCTATGGTTAAACATTTTGGCTATGTACTCGGAAGTGAATATTTTGGAATGAATATGAATGCTTCCACAAGTGTTACAATAACTTCCGCTATACTAACGGTGAAAAGTATATGGGTCATAGATGGCATCTGTGATCCTGTGCTGCACCTAATTGGTTTAGTTGGGTTTTCAATTGTGTTTCTGTTTAACGGAAGCTTTTGAGGACAAAAAAAAATCCGTTCCGTCACAATTGGTATCAGAGAGTTGAGTTGTCTTAGGAATTGATCGATCGAAAAGCGAAAGCGTAGGATTGAATCTCTGAATAGACTTCTTATAGGAATAGGTAGAGGAAACTAAGACAGTTGGGAACCATTTAGTTGTGGATTTAGTATTGTTAGACTAGGGTGATCATATGATATTGTATATGGACAGACGTGTTTAAAGGATGAGAAAATCAGTAAGTGACTGGATTGCGTCGATTTTGAGAGGCTGAGAATTTGTTTTGTGATAAGAATTAGGACGATTCAGTGCCTGAGGTTCCTCAGAGTAATCCTTGTCGAAGGGAACAAATTCTGGATGAAAGAATACGTGTGATTATGAGACCATAAGGATCATCAAATTTCGAGGATGAAATTTTTATAAGCGTGGGAGATTGTGCCGACCCAGATTCTTAAACATAGAAAGTCCAAGTCATCGAGTCAAAATAATCAAAGGATGGAGGAAAAACTAAATGTTATCCGGTCAAAATAGAAAGTTCCAAACCGGCCTTAGAGCATTAAGGCCGGAGTGCATTAAGGCCGAAGTGGCCTGACGACCGGAGTGGCCTTGTGAGGAAGAAGAAGTCCGTCTTCTCTTAGCGTAAAAAGTCCGCCCTCCTTAGTGTAAAAGCAGTCAGGCCTTTAAGTCCTCCCTTTTAAACTCAGGCCTTTAACTTTCGTCAAATCAAGTCCGCCTGGTGTGTTGATAAAACCGGAGTAGAATTGTGGATGCAAGGAAAAGAAATCAAGTTTATGAAAAGATGATAGACGGAGTGAATAATAAGAGGAAGTTGACCGGAATTGGAGATGTTGACCAGATTTGAAGGGATTGCCTGGATTTGAGGGTGTTAACCAAAATTGAAGATATATAACCTGACTGGAAGAGTTTGGTGGATTTGGAGACCAGTGTGAAATTGGAGAGTCGGCCGGGCAAAGATTGGCAATAAATAAGGATGATGATTATGAATAAATTAATAGAACTAAAGTCAAAAGTAAACTTCAGTTAGAATCCAACTAGGCGCGACCAAAAAGGAGTAGGTAAACTAATCTAGCTACTCCCACCTATCGTCTGCAAACAAGTATGGGAGTAAGTAACCTACCTCTACTTACCCACCTGCACCCTCCTCTTTATATATCGGACCTAGTTGAGGGGTAGTGGGAGTTTCTGGCGCCAAGGAAGAATAATGAGCGAAGAAGGAGGGAAGAACTTTGAGGCAGCTGGAGTGGACAGTCAGGAAAGTGTACCTCAGACGCCGTTTTTAAACTCATGCTTTAAGAATATTGCAAGTATACTGGATTTTCTGTTTTGAAGTTCATGCTTTACTGCATGTGTACTATGTTTTAAAGTTCCTACTTTCTCGCATTAGATATCGACCTAGGCGCATTGTAAAATGAACTTGGCTACATGAAAATTGAACTCGGATTCCTATATATGTAAAATGAACTCGATTTCCAACATATAAAATGAACTCCACGCTTAATATGAAAATGAGCTCCGGCTTTGTATAAGAAAATGAGGAAGAACTTGAGTCCCTTGATGTGAAATGAAGGCCCGCCTTAATATAAAAAATGAGCTCCGTCTTAATATGAAAATGAGCTTGACTTTGTATAAGAAAATAAGCTCCAAGTCCTCGTAACTCCGATTCCTTGTTGAAAAAGAACTCTGGCTTTAAAATGAACTCCGGCCTCAATGTAAAATAAATTCCGGCTTTGCATTGAAAATGAACTCCGGCTTTGAGAAAATAAGTTCCGCCCTTTGTGTAAAAAGAACTCCATCATGTTGATGAAAAGAACTCCATCATTTAAGAGAAATGAACTCCGGCTTTAATGAACTCCGACTTTAATGAACTCCGTCCTTTAAGAGAAATGAACTCCGGCTTTAATGAACTCCGACTTTAATGAACTCCGTCCTTTAAGAGAAATGAACTCCGTCTTTTGAGTTTACGCACTCCGTCTTTATGAAAGAAAGAACTCCGGCTTTTGAGTTTATGCACTCCGTCTTTATGAAAGAAAGAACTCCGGCTTTTGAGTTTACGCACTCTGCCTTTATGAAAGAAAGAACTCCGACCTTAAGAAGAAAACGAACTTTGGTTTTAAAGGAATGTCACTCCGATTTTTAAGAAGGAATTTACACCCCGGTTTTAAAGGAAAGGCACTCCAAACAGAAAGAGCTCCGTCCTTTTGAAAGTACTCCGTCCAAAAAGAGCTCCGTCCTTTTTAAAAGTACTCCATCCAAGCTTTCTGAAGTCCGGCATTTTGAAGAAAAAGAGCTTCGGCTTGTATAAGAAAAAAGAACTCCGTCCTTTTGTTGGAAAAAAGAACTCCGGCCTTAATACGAAAATGAACTCCGGCTTTGTATAAGAAAATGAGCACTCCGGCTTTGATCACTCTAAACTCGTGCACCCCGGGCTTTTGAACACTCCGGCTTTTGAGCACTCCTGCATTTGAAAAAGAAGAACTTTCGCTGAAAATGAGACCGGCTCCCCAAACGAAAAGAGCTCCGGCCCTTCCCTGAATAAAATCTAACAGGCCCCCAGTATAAATCAAGCTTCAAGCTATGTACCGACCTTAAAGATAGCTGAAGATATATTATGAAAGTCTGATTTCAAAAAGGGATTTTCGGTAAAGAAATGGTTTCTGTTACAGTTATTTTAAGACCCGGGACTGACTACAGTCCGGATAGGTTCTCCGGCATGCCTTAGGACTTTTCGGTGGTAATTGAGGATAACTCAGTCCATGGAGTTATTTGTGGTCCGCCCTACCCTCAGGGCATTATGGACAGAGGGAACTATTGTTACAGGCCTACCTTCGGGTGGCATACCATACCGATCTCTCGAGATGGGATACTTCTGTTACCAGCCTACCTTCGGAAGGCACTCTGTTCTGATCCCTCGAGATGGGATACTTTTGTTACCGGCCTGCCTTCGGGAGGCGCTCTGTATTGATCCCTCGAAATGGGATACTTCTGTTGCCGGCCTGCCTCCGAAAGGTACTCTGTTCTGATCCCTCGAGATGGGATACTTCTGTTATCGGTCTACCTTCGGGAGGCACACTGTTCTGATCCCTTGAGATGGGATACTTCTGTTACCGGCCTACCTTCGGGTGGCACTCTGTACTGATCCCTCGAGATGGGATACTTCTGTTACCGGCCTACCTTCGGGTGGCACTTTGTACTGATCCCTCGAGATGGGATACTTCTGTTACCGGCCTACCTTCGTGTGGCATTGCATCTCGATCCCCGAGATGGGATATGCTATTCGCCTACCTTCGGGTGGCATACCGTGTCGATCTCGTGAGGGATACCGTTAGCCCGCCTACCTTTGGGTGGCATACCGTCACCGATCCCATGAGATGGGATACCCACATGCGAGCACGGCCTTAGATTGTGTGGAGTGAACACAATCTATCTCGATTATTCGACCCCTCGGCTAGTAGGGTATATCTTTGGCGAGTGCACTGATAATCGATATGAAGTACCGTTTCTTCATTTACTGATATGTTATGTTACGCACCGACACAGAATATGAAATACCGACAGAATATGAAGTACCGATTATCGAATATAAAATACTGTTACCGATATGATATGTACTGTTCACTGTTCATCGTTTATCGTACCGATTACCGATATGTTATCTTACTATTTGCCGTTTACTATGTCGATTACCATTTTCTGAAGTATAGTACTGTCAAGGTATGTTTTCTCTATTTTTCTTAGACTGCATTCTGATTAACCGTTCTGTTTATGCACAGTTACATGACCGTTCTGTATCATCGTTTTACTACTCATATGCATGTACCTTGCTGGGCCTCGACTCATTGTTTTATATTTTCCCCCTACAGATGAAGCTTTAGAGCTTGTGCCTGACGAGTTGGAGTGACTAGGGCTTGTCTGAAGGATTAAAGACCTCGGAAGCTTATTTTGGAGAAATATTATTGTAATCACTTGTTAGACTTCTATGGTTAAACATTTTTGGCTATGTACTCGGAAATGAATATTTTGGAATGAATATGAATGCTTCCGCAAGTGTTAGAATAACTTTCGCTATACTAAAGGTGAAAAGTATATGGGTCATAGATGGCATCTGTGATCCTGTGCTGCACCTAATTGATTTAGTTGGGTTTTCAATTATGTTTCTGTTTGACGGAAGCTTTTGAGGACAAAAAAAAAATCCTTTCCGTCACACGAAGAAGATTGAAGTCATTATTAATTGGAGTCAACTGTCTATGGTGAGTAAAGTTCAAAGCTTCTTAGGTATGGCTCAGTATTATTATAGATTTGTAAAGAATTTCTCCCGTATCGCTTTGCCACTTACCCAGTTAACGAAGAAGGCGGTTAAGTTTGACTGCTAAGAGGAGTGTGAGTAGAGTTTTTAGGAATTGAAATATCGTTTAAGCTCTGCACCAATTCTAATTATTCCTGATAGTTGTGGTGGTTTTGAAGTGTACTCTGACGGAATCGATTTTTTTTTTGCCCTCAAAAACTTCCGTCATTATAGAAAACAAAAGTCTAAACCCACTTAACAACCTAAAGTTCTAAAGGAAAATGGATAGAGTTTCCCCTAAAATTTTGTTAAACTAAAATACAAATCTTGTTTATAACCTGCAACATACAGAATAACATCATCATATCCATCAATAGGTATTCTAATTTAAGACACAGGATCACAGACGCCATATATTTCCTACAGCTTACATTTCACATTTTCTATCAACTATATTAACAGTTCGGAAGAGAGATGCCATCTAGTACCTATATAGAATCCAGAAAATATATAGCGAAAGCTAAACTATATACCTACGGAAGCATAATTTCCTATTTCATCACAAGCATCACGCAAATTTCATATACAGAATTCATATACATAAAATCCCTACACAAAATTCAGTGTTTACATTCAAATTATTTCCTTCCAATGTCTCCAAAAGTTGTCAGCCTAAGCTTTAAATCACTCATTCTTGTCTAGTACTAACTCTATAGTCCCATCTGGAGGGAAAAATAGTAAAACAGTGAGTCGAAACCCAACAAGGTACATGCAAACATGGAGTAAAATTTTTATGCGGAATGGAATGCTGTAATACGGATATTGTTGCATTTTAGAGTATAAATGTTATAAAACAGTGATCTACAGAAATTATAGCAGAACATAAATGCAGAAGATTACAGAACTGTCAGGGAATAGAAACATATATATAAATCACGAGAAAAACATAATCTGATAATAATTAGGTTTTGAAAATCAGAAATCGATAAACATAAATCAAAAATCATAAATCGATAAAAAATCTATAAAATATAGAAAATTCTATTTTTAATCAGTAAAGGACCCAGCCAGTAGACCCTACTAGCAGATGGGCGAATAATTAAGGATAGATTATATTCCCTCCACACAATCCAAGGCCAAAAATAGGAAAGGGAAATCCCTTCTCGCGAGATCTATCCGCTCTCGTGGGGTTCAGGATAAGGGTGCCGGGTCGGTGAAGTAACTACCCTCTAGGTTAACACCCTAAGGAAGGGAGGACCACGTGTAACTCTATGGATAGAGTTATCCTCGATTACCACCATAACATTCTAAGGCATGGCGAACAACCTAACCTTACTATATATCAATCTTGGGTCCTAATTAATAGGATTAGAAACATTTTTAGACATAAATCACATCTTGGACATTATCACGTTACAGTTTAACTTTTACATACAAGAAATTTTTGATTGAAGCCATTAAATCCATTCATTTTCGTGCTTTGGGTTTTTCCAAAACTTCCAAACAATAAACAAACACCAAACACTTATATTTTCATGAAATCAGAGGTATATTTAGTAGTATATACAAGTAAGTATGAAATCTGTCCAATTAGTTAGGAGAAATAGGCATTGTTTACAGTAAACATGCGGAACCATGGATTTAGAACTAAAATACAATATTTGAGATACTGAAAACCTATAAAACCAGTAAATAACGTCCAAAGTATACTTGCCTGAGCTCGATCTACAGTTACCCTTACTCTAATCGGGATTGAACGGAAGATTTCTCCCCTTCTTTTTCTCTTCCCTCTCCTTTGTCACTTCTCCTCGTGCTGCTGTCGTCATGCTCTGCTAAAAACCAACCCCTCATCCCTTTAAAACATGAAGGGAAAAGAGGGTCACGTGCGTAACACCTGACTAGCGCTTGAGCACCGGTAAGGGTGCTCGAGCGCCCGCTTTCACAAAATTGTGCTTGAGCAGTGTGCTCGTAGCCGGAATCGCTCCCGCCTTTGCCTCAGGCTCACCCTCCAGCGGTGCATTCGCATTTTTCTACTCGAGGGGTGCTCGAGCTGTAGTCGAGAGCCCTAAGCTCCTTAGCCCATTTCGCCTCATTTTGCTTCAGTATCAAATTTTTTCACATTCTTAAACCTAAACATGATTTTTATCCACATAATTATTTCATAATTATCACGTTTCGGGATCGGGATCTCACATTCTCTCCCACTTAAAGAAATTTTATCCTTAAAATTAAATAGAGCTACATACCTCAAGAAAACAAGTGGAGATATTTACTTTGGATTTCCTTTTTGCGCTCCCAGGAGGCCTCCTCCGGTGAATGATTCCTCCAGAGCACTTTTACCAGGGGAATGATCTTAGTGCGTAACCTCTGATCCTTTTGATCTAGAATCTATATCGGCTCCTCGACATAAGATAAATCTATATCAATAGTCAAGGGCTCATACTCAATCATGTGCGTCGGATCGTGGACATACTTTCAAAGCATCGATACATGAAACACATCATGTACGTCCGTCAGACTAGGTGGTAGCACCAATCGGTAAGCTACCTCCCCGATCCTCTATGAACCGCGGTTTCAATTTTCCTTTTACTCCAAATTTGAACGTTCCCTTTGACGGCAAAACATTCAGAAATACAAATTCTCCTGCCTCAAAGCTCAATTCTTTCCTCCTCTGGTCTGCATAACTTTTCTGTCTACTTTGAACAATTTTCAAATTATCATGAATCAATTTAATTTTCTCTATAGCTTTTTTCGCGATTTCAGGACCCAAAATCCTCTTATCTCCAATCTCCTCCCAGTGAATCAACAATCTACACTTCCTCCCATACAGAGCCTTAAAAGGCACCATGCCGATACTAGCCTGATAATTGTTATTATAAGCAAATTCAGCCAGTGCAAGATAAGTTTTCTAAGTCCCATTCATTTCCAATACCGAGGCCCTCAACATATCCTCAAGAATCTGAATGGTACGCTCCGATTGGCCATCCGTTTTGGGGTGATATACAGTACTGAACTTCGACTCCGTCCCCAGCTCCTTATGCAAACTTTCCTAAAACCTCGAAATAAATGGGGATCCCTATCAGACACAATCGAGGTACGTATTCCATGAAGCCTCATAATTTCACTTACATATAACTGGGCCTGTCTATCATGGGAATATGTCATCCTGATCACCAAGAAATGAGTTGATTTCATCAGCCGATCAACTATAACCCAAATGGCATCTTGATTCCTTGGAGTCTTTGGCAAACCAGATATAAAATCCATAATAACATTTTCCCATTTCTAGCTTGGAATAGGCATCGGCTGTAACAATCCATAAGGCTTCGTCCTTTTAGGTTTCAGTTGTTGATATACAAGGCATTTCTCCACATAAGCTATAATATCCCTATTCATATTCCTCTACCAGAAAGTTTTCTTTCTATCCTGATACATTTTGTTCACCCCAGGGTGGATCGTATACCGAGACCGGTGAGCCTCCTTCAAGATCTTCTCCTTTAGTTCCCTATCATCTGATACACATAATCGGTCTCTGAACCTTAACGCTCCATCAGTCTAGACATTAAAATCGGCTCGAGAATCTCTATTCAGATCATTTACAATATCTACAAGGAACGAGTCATTCACTTGTTTCTCCTTTACCTCATTAATTACCTCCGGTTGGATCTAAAGATAAGATCGGAGCATCCTATCACCCCAAGTATAGCGTTAGATATTACATTGCTTCAGATAATCCAATATTTTCATTTGCTTAATTTACAACTTAGCCACAAACCCTGATCAACGACTTAAAGCATTTGTAACTATGTTTGCCTTCCCGGACTTATACTGTATTTCAGAGTAAAAGTCTTTCAAGAAATCAAGCCACCTCCTTTGCCTCATATCAAGTTTCTTTTGCGAAAGCAGATCTTCAAACTTTTATGATCAGAATACACAAGGAACTTCTCATCATACAAGTAATATCTCTAAATTTTTAAGGCAAATACCACAGCAGCTAACTCTAGATAATGAGTCAGGTAGTTTCTTTCATACACCTTCAATTATCTAGACCTATACGCTACTACTTTACCATGCTGCATCAATACACAACCCAAACCCACCTTAGAGACATCACAATATATCTCAAAACCTCCTGATCATTCTGGAATAATCAATACAGGGGTAGTAGTCAAGCAATCCTTTAACTCCTGAAAACTCATATTACATTTCTCCGTCCATTCAAACTTGGCCACCGTTTTCAGTAGCTGAGTTAGAGGCATAGCAATTTGTGAGAAATTCTCTACAAAATGTCTGTAATAGCCCACCATGCCAAGAAAGCTTCTAACCTCGGTCACAGATGTTGGCCTACTCCAGTTTGTAACAGCCTCCACCTTCTTTGGATCCACAGAAATACCACCGCCAGAAATCACATGCCCCAAAAACATCACCTTCTCAAGCCTGGACTAACATTTACTCAGCTTAGCATATAATTTTTCCTCACGGAACACTTAAAGTACCCTCCTTAGGTGAGTTTCATGCTCCTCATAGTCCTTTGAATATGTTAGGATGTCATTAATAAAAACTACCATAAATTTATCCAAATACGGCTTGAATACTCTATTCATCAAATCCATAAATGTAGTAGAGGCATTCATAAGGCCAAAAGGCATAACAAGGAACTCATAGTGGCCATAACGAGTCCGAAAAGTAGTTTTAGCCACATATTCGGGGTTGATCCTCAATTGATAATAACCAGACCTCAAATTGATCTTCGAGAACACCCGAGATCCTTGCAATTGATCAAATAAATCATTGATACACGGCAACGGATACCTATTCTTAATCATGATTTTGTTTAACTCACAATAATCAACACATAGCCACAAAGACCTATCTTTCTTCCTTACAAACAATACTGGTGCTCCCCAATGAGATACACTCGGTCTGATAAAGTCCTTATCTAATAACTTCTATAACTATAATTTTAGTTCTTTCAATTCAGCCAGGGCCATACGATAAGGGGCTTTAAAAATCGGGCTAACTCAAGGAATAACTACAATTTCAAACTCAATTTCCTGATATGGAGGTAATCCAAGTAATTCCTCCATAAATACATCTTGATAATCACAAATGATAAGAATATCCTTAGTTGACACACTATGACTCCCAGTGGTGCAGGCATATGCCAGGTAAGATTTACACCCACATTTCTTCTGATGCTTGGCATGTAAAGTAGTAATTAATGTAGGCACCTCTTTCTTTCTATTACCTTGAAAGATAAAGGCTCCCATCCCAGGAATATTAAAATAAACCCTTTTTAAAAAATAATCAATACTGGCATGATATTTAGCTAATCAATCTATCCCCAAAATCACATCAAAATCACCTATATTCAACAACACCAAATCCACAATCAAACATTTTTCATTCACCTCAACTACACATCCAAGATACATAACATCAATAATCACAGAAGATCCAGTGGGAGTTGACAGAGACAATGCATAATCCAAAACACACGAGGCAGATATAATACAGCAAGCAAATTGTGAAGAAATTAAGAAGTGGATAGAGCACGAATAAATAATATAGAAGCAAGAACTCCACAAATAGAGAGGGTACCTTCTATAATGTTCGGCGATGCCTCCAGATCCTAAACATTCACTGCGAAGGCCTTAGCCGTGACAATAGGCATTTTTCCTTCTAGCCTCAGAGATAATGGATAGTCTTTCACCACGTAGCCCTACTGTCTACATTTAAAGCATGCTCCTGATGTCTTACGATATGCTTGCTTTGGATCCTTCCTCCCACAAAAAGAACAATCAGCGGTTGATGCTCGAGAGCCAGTCACTGACTGAGCTGGAATGATGTTCTTCCCTTTGTCTACGGTCCTCTCCTTCTTGGACGGTCTTGGAGGCCCTACACTCGATCCAACACTGATACATGCCCGACCAACAGTCTTATTTGCAATGAATTTCTCCTTCTCCACCTCCTTTTCATAAATGATTGCCCTATCCAGAATATCCATGTAGGTTTGGAGCTTGTGAGTTGGTAACTGCTTCCTAATATCGTCCCTCAGCCATTGCTAAAATTTCTTCGCTTTCCTCAACTCATTCTCCACAAAATAGGGTAAAAATTAGGACAACTCAGTGAAGCTTGCGTCATACTTAGTCATCGTCATATTTCCCTGTATTACCCGCATGAACTCTTGCTCCTTCTAATCTTGGAGACTATATAGGAAATATTTTTCTATGAAAGCATCCTCAAACATCTTCCATGTAATTGCATCATCAGGCACGCCTAACACCCTCTTTTTAATGCTTCACTAACTATCAGCCTCACCCTCCAACTTATATACTACGAAGGTGACTTTCTCCTAATCAGTACACCGGATCACAGCAAATATCTTCTTCATTCTCTTTAGCCACACATCCGCTTCCACCAGATCAGGCTTTCCCAAAACTTTCGGTGCTCACTCCATTGTAAATCTATCGTACGTCATCGAAACAGGATTCGTCAGAGCTAGCTCAGGTACAGAGACCGGAGCCATATGTCTCTAATCCACAGATTCCACCACATTGATCATTCAATCCAACAAATCAACATAAGCTGCCTCTCTAGCACCACCACGACTGTTTCTTCAATTTCTCCTACTGGCCATCTTGAATCCTATAATCAAAGATAAGCACAATATTATATACCTCAAGAAATCAGGTTAAGGGAAGGGGTTATCAGTAGTTTAATGAAATTCAAACCTAACCTAAGGATCAATTTCCTAAGCATCATAGTTGCCTTAGATGCCCGGACCTATTCCTACAGAAATTCAAGCCTATGCTTCTGCTTTTTGATCGATAAATTTCTAAGGCATCTCATTTCTCCAATACCAATTGTGACAGAACGGGTTTTTTTGTCATTAGAAACTTCCTTCATTACAGAAAAAAGAAGTCTAAGCCCAATTAACAAATTGAAGTTCTAAGAAAAAATGGATAGAGTTTTTCCTAAAACTTGGTAAAACTGAAATACAAATCCTAGTTATAACCTGCAACATACAGAATAACATCATCATATCCATCAATAGGTATTCTAATTTAAGACACAGGATCACAGATGCCGTATAATTTCCTACGGCATACATTTCATATTTTTTATCAACTATATTAACAGTTCGGAAGAGAGATGCCATCTAGTACCTGTATAGAATCCAGAAAATATATACCAAAAGATAAACTATATACCTACAGAAGCATAATTTCCTATTTCATCACATGCATCACACATTTCATATACAGAATCCATATACATAAAATCTATATACAAAATTCAGTGTTTACATTCAAATTATTTCTTTCCAATGTCTCCAAAAGTCGTCAGTCTAAGCTTTAAATCACTCATTCTCGTCTAGTACTAGCTCTACAGTCTCATCTGAAGGAAAAAAATAGTAAACCAGGGAGCCGAAACCCAACAAGGTATTTGCAAGTATGTAGTAAAATTTTCATGCGTAATGGAATTCTGTAATACAGATATAGTTGCATTTTAGAGCATAAATGCTATAAAATAGTGATTTATAGAAATTACAACAGAACATAAATGTAAAAGATTACAGAACTGTCAGGGAACAGAAACATGTATATAAATCACGAGAAAAAACATAATCCAATAATAATTAGGTTTTGCAAATCAAAAATCAATAAACATAAATCAGAAATCATAAACTGATACAAAATCAGTAAAATATAGAAAATTTCCTTTTCTATCAGTAAAGGACCTAGCTAGTAGACCCTACTAGCAAAGGGACGAATAATTAAGGATAGACTGTATTCACTCCACACAATGCAAGGCTGAAAACAAGAAAAGGAAATCCCTTCTCGCGTGAACTATCCGCTCTCGTGGGGTTCAGGATAGAGGTGCCAGTCAGTGACAGTAACTACCCTCTAGGTTAATACCCTAAGGAAGGGAGGACCACGTGTAATTCTATGGATAGAGTTATCCTTGATTACCACCATAACGTTCTAAGGTATGATGGACAACCTAACCTGACTGTATATGTGATGACCCGAGTTCCTGAATATGATAATTGGGAGATAATTAAGTTAAAATAGGTAAATTGTATTCAAAAGGTATGGGAGGAATGAATTGGAAAGCTCAAAGAACCGGAACTAGTAGATCGGGAACCGAAATCGTAAGTGGTGAAATGTTATTCGTTGACAAGATTCGAGTTTTAAATTGTGATAATCATGACTTATTGAGGTTATATAATCAAAAATAAGGTCCAAGGATGTGAAAGATTGGGTTAGAATGGTCAAAACGGGTCCCGAATGGCTTAAAAACGCAACGTAGGCTTGCTGCAGGCTTGACGCGCGCCGGACCGGCGCCCTCCGGGCGCTCGAGCCGTCCTATCGAGCACAAAAACCAGTAGCAAGCCCGCTCAATGCATGCTCGAGCCCCGCCGAGCGGTGGGTCTAGCCAAGGCTTGAGCGGCCGCGTTATATAAGAACACGTAGCGGCTCTCTCTTTCTCATTTCCCGTGATTTTAGGGTTTGCGGAGAGAGAGAGGGCGCCGATTTAGAGAGAGAAGAAGGGAGAACGAGACCCGGGAGCCCGAATCCAACCTCGAGCCAGTTAAAAAGGTGAAAGCACGCATCGAGGCAAGTGTTCTCATACCCACTTCTCGTTCTCTTTCGATGTTTTGTGTATTTTCGTTGGGTATTTTGTGTCGATACCCACGGGGAACGTTAGAATCTCGAAACCCATGCCTTGAGGTCCAAGAAAATGTGGTTGTTTGTCCGAATCGTGTCCGATTCGTCCGGGTGGGTTTTACCGAAACCCTAACCTACGGGATTTTGGGGGTTTTCCGTTTCCCGGCCGTGTATCATGAAATTGACCTCAAAATTGGAATCCCCACGTCCCAATAATGTATATAGGTCAGCCGCGGGTCCGATCTTGCACGTTTGCACCCGTTCGCGGCGTTCGAGCACGTTAAAGGGGTGCTGTTACTGTTCACCCGAGACCGAAGGTGGATTTTGCGTGTTGTTGCCTTCGTGAAATGATGAAATGATCTGAGAATATGAATCCCCGTATCCCAATTGTACATATATATCGACCGAATACCGAATCTCGCAAGATTTGACACGTTTGTGGCATCCGGGAGCCTTGAAAGAATTCCGTAATTGTTTATCCGAAATTGTGGAATTTAATGGAAATTCGTTCCCGAAGCCCTTGACCCGCGCCCGGACATCGTTTGAGCTTCTATTTGGAGTTAAATGTATAAAGTGATTTGAGATTATAGTTACCCATGCCTCGGGTTCTATAGATTACCTGTTGGATGTCCAAAATTCCGAGAATCAACCGATTCGTGCACGTGTGCAATCATTCACGCACTGCTTGTACATGGGTACTACTCTTAGAAAATATCGGACGATATTGTGTAATACTTCCTTGTTTAAATGCCAATTAAAGGATATGTGTTTGTAGAGAGAGAAAGTTGAGGCACAACAGCAAGCACGAAGAGGAAGAAAGGGGAGAGACCACCGTTCCGATCCGATCCGGGTAAAATAATTGTAGAGCGAGCTCAGGCAAGTGTACTTCGGACGCTGTTTTTCACCGTACTGATTTCTTGTGCTTTAAAACCATTGAAAATGCTCTAAATGTTGATGATGCATGTTTAAAGTACACGAAGCATGTTAACTTCGATTACTCGGTTAGATTTGTGTTTTTCCATGTTTATTGCAAAATTTGGCTTCGATTTCGTGAAGAAGCATGCAGATGGTGCTCAATTTCTCTTGAAAAGTATGTGATGAAACCCTAGCTCGAAAATGTTGTATAGTTTGAGTATAATTTAATGTATATGCATGGCATCTATGACATTAATTTCATGAAATATGTGCAAGTAAGAGACCGATTTGAATCCGAAGGTTTTGGCGAAGCCCTATGTACGAAAATGAAGAGGTTTTGATGAGTTTTAACCGTAGCTTCTATTATATGAAAGTTAATTGATATCGAAATGAAGCTTCCCGTATAGTTTGTTTTCGAAAATATGTACGAACGTATACCGACAAAAATTCCATGTGGATTTAAAGTTAGCTGAAAATGTATTGTATAAGTCTAATTGTGAAAAAGGGGTTTTTAATAAAAATATGATGATAGCCGTCCTCGGGGCTTGGTACAAGGATGGAACGATAGCCGTCCTCGGGGCTTGGTACAAGGAGGGAACGATAGCCGTCCTCGGGGCTTGGTACAAAGAGGTAACGATAGCCGTCCTCGGGGCTTGGTACAAAGAGGTAACGATAGCCGTCCTCGGGGCTTGGTACAAGGAGGGAACGATGGCCGTCCTCGGGGCTTGGTACAAGGAGGGAACGATGGCCGTCCTCGGGGCTTGGTACAAGGAGGAAAATAATATGAAGTACCGACTAATATTTTACCGATATGCTATACTACAATAAAAAGATGATAATGAAATGTATACAGTGAAAAGATGATAGAGTATCATCGGACGAAAAGATGATAATGAAACGTATACAGTGAAAAGATGATAGAGTATCATCGGACGAAAAAGATGATAATAAATCGTATACGGTGAAAAAGATGACGGTGGAATGTATAAAATCTCATTTTCAGTTTTACCATGCATCAAGAAAGTTTATAGTTATAGTTTCTGACCTATAGTGATATGATTTATGAAGCATGAGACTTAATATCGTTATAGCATGTCTTTACAGTTCCTTTTCAGATGATATTTGATTAAATATTATGGTTTTGCATGGTTATATGATTGTTTGGGCATAATTGTTTTACAGTTCACATGCATGTACCTTGCTGGGCCTTGGCTCACTGTTTTAGTATTTTCCCCCCTCCAGATGAGACAGTAGAGCTACTGCCTGATGAGAAAGAGTAAACAGAGAGGAGTTGCTTGAAGACTTTTGAGGACCGCCACATATTGGAGCTATTTTGGAGGAGTCTGTTGATGTAAAGGCTTAGCTAGAAACATGATTTTTGTATACTGCCTTTTTGGTCCCTGATGTTATAGAGCATGTGAAATTTTGTATAACGAGCATGTGAAATGTATGTCTGTAAAAGGAAAAGAAAAAGCTATGCTTCTGCTGGTTCTTAGTTTACTTCCGCTATATACTCTGGATTTATTGTGCAGGTCCTAGATGGCATCTCGTTAATAAACTGTTAGAGTAGTAAATGTTTTATGGGTTTGTGCCATGGATGGCACATGTGATCCTGTGAATGTTTGTTGTAGGAATTGTGAATGATGGATAGTTGTGTGCTTGTTATGGATGAATATTACAGGTTTGTATTTTTGGGTTTTCATCCAGTTACAAAGGAGACTCTGTCGAAATTTTTGCAGAAGTCTTACCTTAATTAGACCGTTAATTATGTTATCTGTTTGACGGAAGCTTTTGAGGAAAAAAAAAATCCGTTCCGTCACAGTATATCAATCTTGGGTCCTAATTAATAGGATTAGAAATATTTTCAGACATAAATCACATCTTGGACATTATCACATTACATTTTAACTTTTACATATAAGAAATTTTTGATTGAAACCATTAAATCCCTTTATTTTCGTGCTTTGGGTTTTGCCAAAACTTCCAAACAATAAACAAACACCAAACACATGTATTTTCATGAAATCAGAGGTGTATTTAGCAGTATATATAAGTATGAAATCTGTCCAATTAGTCAGGAGAAATAAACATTGTTTACAGTAAACACGCAAAACCATGGATTTAGAGCTAAAATACAACATTTGAGATACTGAAAACCTGTAAAAATAGTAAATAACGTCCAGAGTATACTTGCCTAAACTCGATCTACAGTTATCCTTACTCTAATTGAGATTGAACGGAAGATTTCTCCCCTTCCTTTTCTCTTCCCTCTCCTTCGTCACTTCTCCTCGTGCTACTGTCGTTGTACTCTGCTGCAAACCAACCCCTCATCCCTTTAAAACATGAATGGAAAAGAGGGTCACGTGCGCAACACATGACTAGCGCTCGAGCGCTGGTCGAGCGGTGCATGAGCGCCCGCTCTCACAAAATTGCACTTGAGCGCTGCTTGAGCGGTGTGCTCATAGCCGGAACCACTCCCTCCTTCGCCTCAAGTGCACCCTCTAGCGGTGCATTCTCATTTTTCTACTCGAGGGGCGCTCGAGTTGAACTATATTAACAGTTCGGAAGAGAGATGCCAACTAGTACCTGTACAAAATCCATAAAACATATAGTGAAAGCTAAACTATATACCTACGAAAGCATAATTTCCTATTTCATCACATGCATCACAAACATTTCATATATAGAATCCATATACATAAAATTTATATACAAAATCCAGTGTTTACATTCAAATTATTTCCTTCCAATGTCTCCAACACTTGTCAGCCTAAGCTTTAAATCACTCATTCTCGTCTAGTACTAGCTATACAGTCTCATCTGGAGGAAAAAATAATAAAATAGTGAGCCACAACCCAACAAGGTACATGCAAGCATGCAGTAAAATTTTCATACGGAATAGAATGCTGTAATACGGATATATTGCATTTTAGAGTATAAATGCTATCAAATAGTGATTTACAGAAACTATAACAGAACATAAATGTAGAAGATTACATAACTCCCATTGAACAAAAACATATATATAAATCACGAGAAAAATATAATCTGATAATAATCAGGCTTCAAAAATCAAAAATCGGCAAACATAAATCAAAAGTCAGAAATCGAAACAAAATCTATGAAATATAGAAAATCGTGGGATCTATCCCCTCTCATAGGATTTAGGACAGGGGTGCCGACCAATGACAATAACTACCCTTTAGATTAATGCCCTGAGGAAGGGCGGACCACGTGTAACTCTATGGATAGAGTTATCCTCGATTATCACCATAACGTTCTAAGGCATGACAAAGAACCTAACCTGACTGTATATCAATCTTGGGTCCAAATTAATATGATTAGAAAAATTTTACCTCCTATTTCTTAACCGAAAACTTATTAAGCTTTTGAAGTCGGTCATAATTTCACAGCAACTCTTCAGTTATCTTCAAAATATACAGTAATAGTTTGTAATCCTTCATATTAGCTTCAGAATATATAGTAATAGTTTGTAATCCTTCATATTCACTTCAAAAATCCTCAAAAATTTAACAGTTTAAATCAATGTAAAATTTTGAGACATAAATCACATCTTGGACTTTATCACGTTACAGATTAACTTTTACATATCATAATTTTTTTATTAAAACCATTAAATCCCTTCATCTTCGTGCTTAGGGTTTTGCCAAAACTTTTGGATGATAAACGAATACCAAACACATGTATTTTCATGAAATCGGAGGTATATTTAGCAGTATATACAAGTAAGCATAAAATCTGTCCGATTAATCAAGAAAAATAAGCATTGTTTACGTAAACATGCCAGAACCATGGATTTAGAGCTAAAATACAATATTTGAGATATTGAAAAGTAATAAAAATAGTAAATAACATCCGAAGTACACTTAACTGAGCTCGATCTACAATTACCCTTACTTTGATTGAGACTGGACGGAAGATTTCTACCCTTCCTTTTCTCTTCCCTCTCCTTCCTCTCTTCTTCTCATGCTGCTGTTGTCATTCTCTGCTAGAAACAAACCCCTCATCCCTTTAAAACACGAAGGGAAAAGAGGGTCACATGCGTACCACATGACCGGCGCTCGAGCGCCGGTCGAGCGGAGCTGGAGTGCCCGCTCTCACAAAATTATGCTTGAGCGGTGTGCTCATAGCCGGGACCACTCCCTCCTTTGCCTCGGGCGCACCCTCGAGCGATGCATTCACATTTTTCCACTCGAGGAGCTCTCGCGCAATAGTCGTGCGCCATCCTCAATCGATAGTCGAGCGCCATGCACTTCTTAGCCCATTTTGCCTCATTTTGCTTTGGTATCAAAATTTTCTACATTCTTAAACCTAACATGATTTTCATCCACATAATTATTTCATAATTATTATGTTCTAGGATCGGGATCTCACGTGTACCGTGATGCATCTGGAACTGGACTTGGGTGTGTCCTAATGCAGAATGGGAAGGTTGTTTCTTATGGGTCTCCGCAATTGAAAATTCATGAAAAGAATTCTCCAACCCATGATTTGGAATTAGCCGTCGTGATGTCTGCATTGAAGATTTGGAGGCGTTATTTGTTCGGTGAGAAATTTCTTGTGTATTCTGATCACAAGAACCTCAAGTATTTGTTCTTATAGAAGGAGTTGAAAATGAGGCAGCGGAGATGGATTGAATTCCTAAAAGATTATAATTGTGAAATTCTATATCGGCTAGGAAAAGCCAATCTAGTAGTAGATGCTTTAAGCAGCCGAACCAGGTTTGTAGCGAGATTACATATCAAGGAGATGGAGGTGCTTGACTGTTTGAAATAATACAATATCCAGTGGTATGAGAGGTAACCGGATAATGCTATCGTATCTACAAGTGCAATCGGAGATCCTCCAGAAGATTAAACAGAGGCAAGTGAATGATCTATTCTTGATGGATATTGTTGGAGATCTTAATTGAGACTCCAGAGTTGACTATAGTGTTTATGCTAATGGAGTCTTGGGATTCTGGGGTCGTTTATGTGTGCCCGATGACAAGGAGTTGAAGGAAGAGATTATGATGGAGGCTCACCAATCTAGATACACTATTCACCCAACAATTAATAAGATGTACCGGGACTTGAGGGAAAAATGTTCTGATGGAGAAATATGCAAAGAGAAATTTTGGCTTTTGTGGATAAATATCTTATCTGCCTGCAACTGAAGGCTGAAAGGAAGAAACCATCAAGATTGTTACAGCCTATGCCTGTTCTGAGCTTGAAATGGAAAGATATTATGATGGATTTTGTTATAGGCTTGCAAAAGACCCCAAGGAATTACAATGCAATCTAGGTCATTGTGGATCGGCTAATGAAATCAGCTCATTTCTTAGCCATACTATCAAGACTGAGCTCCCAAAACATAGTAAATTCTATTAACTAACTTGATGTAATTAAGATTGGGATAAGTAAAATTGGAAAACTTGGAAAATTAGCCTTAGTGCAGCAAGCAGTAGAGCTAGGCTCACTGCTAGCTCAAGCCCAGCAGAGGGCACCAAAAGCAGATTGCTCCGGAAAAGCCTGCGCACGCCGTTCGCTTTAGCGCTCAAGGAGGCGCCATTTCTAGATTCAGTAGCGCTGGGCGCTCAAGCGTATGTCTGTTACAAAGCCACGTGCGGGCTTTCTGTCAGCCATTTTTTCGTGACTTCCCAAGGGTAGAGAGAGAGAGAGGGATGGAGAAGAGAGAGAATGGGCAAACGAAGGCCTCTGAGTCCGAATCCGTCCAAGAGCCAATTAGAAAGGTGATAGATCAGGTTGAGGCAAATACACTCATACTCTTCTCTTTCATTTTCGTGTACTTTTGTCTTGTTTTCTTCAGATATCCTCATTTCGATACCTGGTTAGGCATATATTTTATGATTTACAAGACCTAAGCATACATATATATTAATTTGGAGTCCAAATTTGTAGTTTAAGTAAGTCTTCAGACAACGTAAACCCTAACCCCCATACCCGGTTATGAAACCCACGGATTTTTGGGGCTTTATCTTAATTTTTGACTAGACTATGGTTACCCATGACTTCGGTATGTAATTTTATCGATTGAGTATCTGAATTTGTGATTCAATGTGGAAATTCATTCGTGGAGCCCCTAACCCAAACTCGGACACCGTTTAAGCTTTGATTTGGGGTTTAATATATAAAATGACTTGGGATTATAGTTACCTATGCCTTGGACTCAATAATTTACCCATTAGATAATTGCAATTTCAAGAATTGATCGATAAGAGAATCCAGACACTATTCATGCACACTGCTCACGCACGCACGGTTCACTGATGATTCTGAACGATATTTTGCATAATTTCCATTGTTTTATTGCTAATCAATTGATATGTATGTTTGTATAAGTCCAATTAAATAATCTGGAAGCTTCGATATATGCATTTGTAAAAGAAATCCGTGTCCAAAAGCTCTTAAAGTCAATCTTTTCTTTGATGGTAAGAATTCCTAATCTTCTCTGTGATTATGATATTTGAATATAAGCTAAGTCGTAAAAGCTCTGTAAGCCAATCTGCTCTTCGACGATAAAAATTCTAAATATTCTCTGTGCATATGATGTCCGCATGTAAGTCAAGTCGAGAATAGACTGAAATTCACAGGCAAGACAATAAGTACATGAATAACAGGAGAAGAATTTGACATTAGGAATTTGATGAATCTGATCGCCGAGATGGAGATATCTGTGAAAAGAATCTGATAGAAATTTCTTCAAAGGGATCGATAATTGTGAAACTTGGATCAGCATTCATGTTTCTGATGTGTAACGCCCCGAGGCATGTCACTAGCGTGATAGTGGAAGTCCAAGGGAATTATCCTGGCCACTTGTTGTAGCGGGTAAAGTTAGGGACATGCCTTAGAACATTACGGTGGTAATCAAGGATGGCTCTGTCCATGGAGTGATACATGGTCCACCCTTCCTCGGGGCATTAACACTGGAGGATACTGTACTGAGTCTAACCAACATTTGGGAGGTATTATAATAAATTATCCTGCTATGAGTGATACTACTGTACTATTTCTGGCCTCTGATTGTGTGTGAAACACAATCTATCCTCAATTATTTGCTCCCTTTGGCTAGTAGGGTCCACTAGCCTGGGTCCGCAAAGATGAATAATTATACTTATATTACGTCTTAAAGAAAATAAGAACGAAAGAAAGAAGTAAATTACACCAAAGCATGCCTAATCAAGTTCTGTATACACATTCCTTTCCTGTTTATATGTATCTTTTCTTCTAAATTCTGTTAACATTATTTATTGCCTTGATTTGATGTACTTGTTGAGTTATTAGCTCACTCTTACCTTTCTTCCTTCCAGATAAGAGTTACGAGCTGACACCCGATTAGTCAGAGCAAGGCGGGAGATAAGCTAAAGAGATTGGCCGAACTCTGAGAACTTATAGTTTTGTATATATTTAATGTAATAAAATGGAAATAATTAAGTTAGATTTATATTGTATAATGAAATGTGGTATGATATGTTATGTATTATTGTAGATTTTGTTATGTTTCTGTAGGTGGTTAATGTATCTAGTTTTGCTTCCGCTATTGCTTGATTATGGATTTGTTTAGGCCTAGATGGCATCTCTATTTATATCTAATGTGGTGGTTGTGAATATTGTGTTAGAGCCGTGGATGATATGACATTTATGAATCCTGTGTATGTATTATGTTGAGCATTGAAGTCTGAGGATTTATATGCTTGTATAGGCTTTAATTAAGCAGGTTGTATAAATGGTTTTTAATCTAATTATCAAGGAAACTTTGCCCGATTTCCTATAGAAATTCCATATTAGTTAATTATGGGTATTAATTTTATGTGATTATTGACAGAGATTATTATAGGAAAATAATCCGTTCCATCACAAATACAGACGACATATTCTCATGATCAGTTGGCGCAGCTATATGTCAATGATATTGTTAGATTTCATGGTGTTCCAGCATCAATTGTATCCGATCAAGATCCATGGTTCATCTCTAAATTTTGGGAGAGTCTACATCCAGAACTAGGGACAAATCTAAAGTTCAGCACTACCGATCATCCTCAAACTGGCGGCCAATCTGAGTGGACCTCCAGATCCTAGAAGATATGCTCAAGGCATCAGTCTTGGAATTGAAGGGTAATTAGGACGATCACCTAGTTTTAGCAGAGTTTGCCTACAATAATAGATGCCAAGCAAGCATCGTATGATGGATCGTAATTCTACCAAAAATCCACCAAAGGTTCGTCTATAAAACGAATGTCTGCCAAAAATAAAGCCTGTACAAAACCTTGCACAACATCCACAGCACACATAGAACACATACATAGGATCCCAACTGCCACAAATACACAACATATGGCACCGACGTCATAACTCTGGGTACAACACCGGTATAAATAAGATGCCACTAGGTAAACAAATATAATCATAAAAACATACGGAAGTTACTATATCCATTATATACAGTGGAAACTAAACTATACCTCCATCATCATCATCATTACACATACATGACCATAAGTATCAAAATAATTTACACAAATTTTTTGTCAATATACAAGTCACGAAGCTAAGCCCAAAAGTCTCTCCACATCATGTCCAGCTGCCTCTCCTGCGCCTACAGCCTACTTGGACTCATTAGGCATAAGAGCATACTCATCAAGAAAGAAGAAAAAGTAAAGGTGAGCTAATAGATCAGCAAGTGCAACATAAACAAATCATAAGTAATATACATATACAAATGAAATAGGAGATGGGAGGAAAATGATGTGTAAGGATGCAAGATGATAAGAAACGTATTTTTATGCACTTTATGATTACATTAATATTTGCAGATTAGAGCTACTAAACCTTACTAGTTAAAAGTGCAGGAGAACGAGAAAATGGTCATGTCATCCACATGATCTAAGGGATGAAGCTTCTATTATCAACCCAAAGGCGGGCCATCTAGACATTTTGCCTGTAGATGGGCTGTACAGAAATGCCCCTATGTCCCCTAGGCCCAAAGGTAGTCCTCGTCCTTCCACAGTAATATCCAAATACTTGCCAAGAATATCACCCGCTATAATACGCAACCAGGACAATCCTTGAGTCTCCACTGTCATACCAATGGTATGCTAAGCGGTATTACCTTTCAAAATTTGAATCAATGGTCCTAGTTTCATGATTTCTTATTCTTTTAAAGGAAGGGCGGACCACATGTAACTCTATGGATAGAGTTATTCTCGATTATCACCATAACGTTCTAAGGCATGGCAAAGAACCTAACCTGACTGTATATCAATCTTGGGTCCAAATTAATAGGATTAGAAACATTTTACCTCCTATTTCTTAACCGAAAACTTATTAAGCTTTTGAAGTCGGTCATAATTTCACAGCAACTCTTCAGTTATCTTCAGAATATACAGTAATATTTTGTAATCCTTTATATTAGCTTCAGAATATATAGTAATAGTTTGTAATCCTTCATATTCACTTCAAAAATCCTCAAAAATTTAACAGTTTAAATCAGTGTAAAATTTTGAGACATAAATCACATCTTGGACTTTATCACGTTACAGATTAACTTTTACATATCATATATTTTTATTAAAACCATTAAATCCCTTCATTTTCGTGCTTAGGGTTTTGCCAAAACTTTTGGATGATAAACGAATACCAAACACATGTATTTTCATGAAATCGGAGGTATATTTAGCAGTATATACAAGTAAGCATAAAATCTGTCCGATTAATCAAGAAAAATAAGCATTGTTTACAGTAAACATGCAGAACCATGGATTTAGAGCTAAAATACAATATTTGAGATATTGAAAAGTAATAAAAATAGTAAATAACATCCGAAGTACACTTAACTGAGCTCGATCTACAATTACCCTTACTTTGATTGAGACTGAACGGAAGATTTCTACCCTTCCTTTTCTCTTCCCTCTCCTTCCTCTCTTCTCCTCATCTCTTTGTTGTCATTCTTCTGCTAGAAACAAACCCCTCATCCCTTTAAAACACGAAGGGAAAAGAGGGTCACATGCGTACCACATGACCGGGCGCTCGAGCGCCAGTCCGAGCAGAGCTGGAGTGCCCGCTCTCACAAAATTGTGCTTGAGCGGTGTGCTCATAGCCAGGACCACTCCCTCCTTTGCCTCTGGCGCACCCGAGCGATGCATTCACATTTTTCCACTCGAGGAGCTCTCGAGCAATAGTCGTGCGCCATCCTCAATCGATAGTCGAGCGCCATGCACTTCTTAGCCCATTTTGCCTCATTTTGCTTTGGTATCAAAATTTTCTACATTCTTAAACCTAACATGATTTTCATCCACATAATTATTTCATAATTATTATGTTCTAGGATCGGGATCTCACGTGTACCGTGATGCATCTGGAACTGGACTTGGGTGTGTCCTAATGTAGAATGGGAAGGTTGTTTCTTATGGGTCTCAGCAATTGAAAATTCATGAAAAGAATTATCCAACCCATGATTTGGAATTAGCCGTCGTGATGTCTGCATTGATGATTTGGAGGCGTTATTTGTTCGGTGAGAAATTTCTTGTGTATTCTGATCACAAGAACCTCAAGTATTTGTTCTTATAGAAGGAGTTGAAAATGAGGCAGCGGAGATGGATTGAATTCCTAAAAGATTATAATTGTGAAATTCTATATCGGCCAGGAAAAGCCAATCTAGTAGCAGATGCTTTAAGCCGCTGAACCAGGTTTGTAGCGAGATTACATATCAAGGAGATGGCGGTGCTTGACTGTTTGAAATAATGCAATATCCAGTGGTATGTTAGAGGTAATCGAACAATGCTATCGTATCTACAAGTGCAATCGGAGATCCTTCAGAAGATTAAACATAGGCAAGTGAATGATCTATTTTTGACGGATATTGTTGGAGATCTTAATCGAGACCCCAAAGTTAACTATAATGTTCATGCTAATGGAGTCTTGGGATTCTGTGGTCGTTTATGTGTGCCCGATGACAAGGAGTTGAAGGAAGAGATTATGATGGAGGCTCACCAATCTAGATACACTATTCACCTAACAATTAATAAGATGTACCGGGACTTGAGGGGAAAATGTTCTGATGGAGGAATATGCAAAGAGAAATTGTGGCTTTTGTGGATAAATATCTTATCTGCCAGCAATTGAAGGCCAAAAGGAAGAAACCATCAGGATTGTTACAGCCCATGCCCGTTCTGAGCTGGAAATGGAAAGATTTTGCGATGGATGTTTCTATAGGCTTGCAAAAGACCCCAGGAATCACAATGCAATCTGGGTCATTGTGGATCGGCTAACGAAATCAGCTCATTTCTTAGCCATACTGTCAGGAATGAGCTCCCAAAACATAGTAAATTCTATTAACTAACTTGATGTAATTAAGATTGGGATAAGTAAAATTGAAAAACTTGGAAAATTAGCCTTAGTGCAGCAAGCAGTAGAGCTAGGCTTGCTGCTAGCTTGAGCCTAGCAGAGGGCACCAAAAGCAGATTGCTCCGGAGAAGCCTGTGCATGCTTCTCGCTTGAGCGCACAAGGAGGAGCTATTTATAAAGGGATCTCTGCCCGATTTCCTATAGAAATTTCATATTATTTAATTATGGGTATTAATTTTATGTGATTATTAACAGAGATTATTATAGGAAAATAATCTCTTCCATCACAAATGTAGACGACATATTCTTATGATCGATCGGCGCAGCTATATATCAACGAGATTGTTAGATTTCATGGTGTTCCAGCATCAATTATATCCGATCAAGATCCACGGTTCATCTCTAAATTTTGGGAGAGTCTACATCGAGAACTAGGGACAAATCTAAAGTTCAGCACTACCTGTCATCCTCAAACTGACAGCCAATCTGAGTGGACCATCCAGATCCTAGAAGATATGCTCAAGGCATCTGTCTTGGAATTGAAGGGTAATTAGGACGATCGCCTAGTTTTAGAAGAGTTTGCCTACAATAATAGCAGCCAAGCAAGCATCATGTGATGGATCGTAATTCTACCAAAAATCCAGCAGAGGTTTGTCTATAAAACGAATGTCTGCCAAAAATAAAACCTGTACAAAACCCTGCACAACATCCACAGCACACATAGAACACATACACAGGATCCCAACTGCCGCAAATACACAACATATGACACCGATGTCATAACTTTGGGTACAACCCCGGTATAAATAAGATGCCACTAGGTGAACAAATATAATTATAAAAACATACGGAAGCTACTATATCCATATATATAGCGGAAACTAAACTATACCTCCATCATCATCATCATTACACATACATGACCATAAGTATCAAAATAATTTACATAAATTTTCTATCAATATACAAGTCATGAAGCTAAGCCCAAAAGTCTCTCCACATCATGTCCAGCTGCCTCTCCTGCGCCTATAGCCTACTTGGAATCATTAGGCATAAGAGCATACTCATTAAGAAAGAAGAAAAAGTAAGGGTGCGCTATTAGATCATTAAGTGTAACATAAACAAATCATAAGTAATATACATATACAAATGAAATAGGAGATGAGAGGAAAGTGATGTGTAAGGTTGCATGATGATAAGAAACGTATTTTTATGCACTTTATGATTACGTTAATATTTGCGGATTAGAGCTAGCAAACCTTACTAGTTAAAGGTGCAGGAGAACGAGAAAATGGTCATGTCATCCACATGATCTAAGGGATGAAGCTTCTATTATCGACCCAGAGGCAGGCCATCTATATATTTTTCCTGTAGATGGCCCATACACAAATGCCCCCATGTCCCCCAGGCCCAGAGGCTGCCCTTGTCCTTCCACAGTAATATCCTAAGATTTGCCAAGAGTATCACCCGCTACAATACGCAACCAGAACAATCCTTGAGTCTCCACTGTCATACCAATGGTATGCTAAGGGGTATTACGTTTCAAAAGATGAATCCATGGTCCTAGTTTCATGATTTCTTATTCTTTTAGGGGAAGGTCCACCATACTTCTTTCATCACAATTTCCTCTACCCGGAATAACAATTCAATCATGTAAGAAATTGTTGGTTTTCCTCCGAATACTTGTATGATTTTTATCTTTCTTTTAGATTTAAGTCTTCTCACGACTCAATTGGTATGCATGGATATCATTATGCATATGGAAGATTAGAAATTCTTACCATCGAGAGACAATTATAACTTTAGAGACCTCCAGACCATATTTCCTTCACAAACGGAACACAAACATATTTTTTCGAAGCTTATAATTAAAAACATGCAATTAAACAAAGCTTACATAACAATTAAATAGGGTGGAATTATGCAAACTTAATAATTATCTTGGATGAACTGTGTCAGGGCCGATTTAGAACCTCCAGACATGCCGAACAGATCAATTCTTGGAAAATCGAAGGTCTAATAGATGCATATATACAATTAGGACATGGGTAATACGTAATTAAGGACAATTTATGCTTAGGGTTTGAATCGGAAGGGGTACGGGAGCTAAGCGTGGGCCTAGGGTTTCGCCAAAGCAAAATCAAACCAAAACATGGGGTAAACAGACATTAAACCACAAATAATCTATGTAAGAGTCATCAGTTCCATGTTTTACATGATTTGGGTGGGTACCGTAACAAAAATATTTGAAATAAAAAAGAATAACAATTGAAAGAGATGACAAAGAGGGTATATGTATACTTGCCTCGACTTGATCTACCACATTTTTATCTAACTCTCAGACGGATTCAGACTTGTGGGCTTCAATCTCCTCCTCTCTCTTATTCTTTGCACTCTCTCTCTCTTAGGGTTTTGGTCTGCGGGAAAATTAAGATTGCGAAGCCCAACTCGGCCTTTAAAATATACTGGCACTCAAGTGCTAGTTAGGCGAGTGCACAGCGGGCGCCATCGCCACTAGATTTTGCACCGCCATCCGGGCTTGAGCAAGCGGCAACCCTGGAGCCTACTGGATTTGGCACCCATTTATGGGGTCGAGCCCACAGCGAGCCCAGCCCTTCTGAAATTGGCGCCATCTGCTAGGCTCGTGCTGCAGTTAAGCCTGGCCTTAAATTTCCCTACACTAAGATCAATTCTCTAGTTTTTTAAAATTGACTTATCCCAAACTTAATTATATTAATTATATTAACTTAATTACTAGAATTACGATGTTTTTGGAACCCATATCTTACAATCCTCCCCTACTTATAAAATTTCATCCCCGAAATTTAACAAACCTCAAAGTTTAATAATCAGGGTAATCTTTCAAGATTCTTCCTAGCGTTTCCAAGTTGTTTCTTCGATTAAGTGACTTATCCTAGAGAACCTTAACCATTTGAATTATTTAGATCCTTATTTCCCGGTGCATTCTAGCAAAAATCTAAATTAAAACCTCCTTATGAAATGAATTTTTAACCTCCCAACGACAGCTCAACTTGATCACATTCTCACTTCCACAATCAACGACACATGGGAGATTTCATATAAATCTACCAAGTTCAAAGGTAACCAAATTTATTGACTACCTTTCCGTCTTAGTTCAAAACCTCAAATGGGCTAATAATTCTTACTTTAATTTACTCTAAGCCTCAAAAATGATCATTCATTTTGAGCCTCAAATTGAACCTTAAGATATATGGGTTCACACACTCCGTTGCGCAACTCTGACTAATTATCTAACTGGGAATTATTCAATTATAATTGACCATCATGTCTAGTTTAACTTGACACAAAAATTCTCTGATTAAGTTCCTACAGGGAATTAGACTTGGCTAAGGATTCGGCATAAATCTCAAATCGCAATCAAACCTCAAAGTCGAGATACTTTATTTTCTCATTAATTTGTTGGTATGTCAACAAACCAACATATCCCTGGAACAAATGATCCAATTCGACAATGAATGGGCAACTTATCAGCTAATCAGCAATTACCTACATTGTAAACATAGTCATTCACTTCAAGCCTCAATCATATCCTGAGACCTATGGAAGTTGCGAGCCCACACGCACTTCCACTATTTTGATTAATCATTTATTTGCGTATTAAAGATCTTCTTACAACTTACATCCACTACTCCTATCGGACACCTAGGTTACATAACAGCTATAGGCCTGAGAAAAATCCAAGGATATCAACACAACAAAAGTAAGGTCCTTAATCTTCAGATTACGATTAACTTAGGAGACACAATTGAGTCGATCATTTAATAATTCGACACAGCCTCAAATCACCATCTAAGCCTTGAAACCTAAATACTCAGCAAACTTATTATCTCATTGGCACACCAATGAGCTTTCCTATCTAACCTACACGTATTACCCAAATTTGCAATAAATGGACCATTCTCAAAAGCTGATCCATAATTATTCAACACCCAAAATCCCTGCCATTCTAGCAACCCCGAAGGAAAACCACGAGGACTTCTCATCTCATAATTTCATAGCTTTAATACTTTGAATACAATTCGGTCTCCCAAATCAAAATTATGTCATCCCACTAACGCAAATATTGGGACTACTAGCAACTCATGATTCACCTTTCCTACAAAACATCGAAAGCATACGAAATCTGAAGACTCCCAACATCATAATATTGATCCTCTTGTCTTCTTTCCTTAAAAGACATTGAGGTTCATCTTCACAGTTTTTAAACAGGTTACCCCTTTGTACTAATGTAAGATCATATCCCTGCATGGCATGACTACTCAGACCTTTAGGATTAGCTAGACAGTAACTACATCCATAAGCAAAATCTATAAACCCTCGAAGCAACGACCCGATTACTAACTTCAAACTACGGTTGGGAGGATAATTCCGATCATGGGTTTCTCCCTCGCTTAATTAGAAAGGCAACCACCTACTACTGATGTTGGAAAAATATAATTCTAAATTCTTTCCAAGGCTTCACATGCTACTACAATACACTTGATCCATTAGGGATTAACCCAAATAAAACGGTCAACAATTATCATCCAAACCTAGAAGTTTATTCCCACATACCTTATTTCTAATGAATGTCGATCGCTTCAAAATCAATGTTGTTCCAACATTGCAGAAGCTCACAGAACACTTAACGAACATCCTCTCGAATTCATCTAAACCCAAGAGAAACGTGTGCTTTCGCAACATCAATCAATCGTTCCGAAATGAGCCACCACTCAAAGCCATATGGAACCACATTCATGCTCTTGAATAAACTACATGCCTAACATAACATTTCCCTTAATCAAACTCACATTCTCCCCTAATAGAGTACACGGCTAACTACCCTTCATAAGCTAAGATGCAGTCCTTGAACAGAGTTCATACACCTCCCAAAATTTTATGAATTCATCAATGAGGCCATCACAATATTGACCCAAATATGACCAAAAGATTTAACCCATAACTTCACAGAAATACCAACGAACCTACAGACCTAAATGGAATGATCGGCACTTGCAACGGCCACATCTTATCTCGATTGCTACCATGGGTACACTCTCAATTATCCACCATCAATAACACTATGGGAATAGATCGATCTTAAAAATTATCAAGCCCTTTCAAAAAATCAAACGATTCAACTATGGGATCCTTAAAGATCGATGTTGATATCGACACTATCTCAATCTACCAATCTAATATCAACCAACTTAATATTTTCCTTTAAGAAGCATCCTCAAATGCTTATGCAATCAAAGCCTTTTAGTAACCATGAGATGACTTCTAGGTGTGATCTTATTATCAGATAAATCTAGCACAGATCCCCATAACACGACCTATAGACAAAATGATAATAATTTCTTAATACCTTGACTAACTCAAGTTCATACTCAAATTTGCACAATTTGATTGCAAGACTTAATGTTCTTACCAACCCAATTTATATCTGCTCAATGACTTAACAACCAAGTATTTATAAGGTCCTGATTTCAAAACATAATAATTAGGAAATAACTAAATTAATAATGATCAAAATTAGGCTTGAAAAATAGAAAAAATTGCTACTAGAAGCAAAAGGGAGGAGGGCAGGTTCGGCCCCTGAGCAACGCCCGAAGAACACCTGACTAGCACTCGAGCACTAGTCCTAAATTTTTCCCACTGACTTAATTTTTGATATTTTATATAGGAAAGGAAAAAGGAATTGAGAGAGAGAGAGAAGCGATAGAACATGAAGAAAAGGGAGAGAAAGGAGAGGGAAGGAGAAGGAAAAATGGGAAGAAGAGGAGATTTCGACCACTTTCGATTCAGAGTAAGGAAAAGGATAAATCAAACTGAGGCAAGTATACCCTAAACTTTATTTTCCCCTATGATTGCCTTTTAATATTTTCACTTCGACATTTATGCTCTAAAACCCTCTTCTTCTAATATTTGCTATGAATGATGCATGTTTCTCATGATTTTATGACCAGATTTCATGTTCATACATAAGAAACATGATTTATGGGGTCAATTTCATTGTTTGGCATGCGTTTTGTGTTCGACTTGTGTTCAAAAGTTGTGTCCTAAACCCTAGCTCGAAATGGAGGTATGTTGGTTGTAAAACTTTGTGAAATGTGATAAAAATGTTATTTGACATACTAGTTAAGTTTGTTTGATGATTTTCATCTGAAAATTTGTTCAAAGGCTATACTGCCAAATTTCTGAGAATTTCATAAATTATCTAAAAGTTTAACTGTACGAATTTGAAGTGGCCTGTGACGGACTGGATTATTATTTTTTCAAATAAATAACCTCCGTCAATGGTAACACAACTAAAGCCCATAATTAACCTATAGATTCTACAGAAATTTCGGCAGAGTTTCCTCTGCAACTGGACGAAAACCAAAAATACAACCTACTCAAATACATCCGGTACAAGCACATATCTAACATAAATAATCAATACAAAGCCTATAACACAATACACATGATCACAACATCTGTCATATCATCCATGACTCCAATACAATACTCCTATCCACTGTATTAGATCTAGAGAGATACCATCTAAAATAAAACAAAGCTCAAAATATCAACATAAATGCGAAAGTGTAACTAAATAATATAATAACAACCCACCTTCATCCATGAGTGGCTATTACATTCCATTACAACAATATGACCAAATCTTCAATGCACTTGACGCCTAGCTAACCTCTTCAAGCAAGTCTCTCTCCTTGCTCTAATTAATCTGGCACCGGCTAAGTGTTCTCATCTGGTAAGATAAACAACAAGAGTGAGCGTACAGGTCAGCAAATGTAATCATAAGTCACATCTCATAGTAGAAAGAATAGAAGCAATAATTGGAAAGGGGGAACACGTGTAATCTCAACAGTCATGAATCTTGAGAAGGAAACAGGGGAAATCTGGGATCATTAGATTCTCACGGTTATATTGGTTATACATTATTTATTTTCATCATTATATCATCTTTGCGGACCTGGGCTAGTAGGCCGTACTAACCAACGATGCGAGAGAACGAGGAAAGGAATGTGTTCGCTACACATTCTAAAGCCACGGCTACATTTTAGGTCTGCAGCACTTGACCATTGGTTGCATCTCAACACGCCCCATATCTCTCGGGGACCAGGGCAATCCTCGTTCTTCCACAGTAGTTTCCTAAAGCGTACCACGAATATCACCCGCTCCCACAAGCGGCCAGAATACGTGGCTAAGTATTCCTCGAGTCCACACCGTGATGGACATGGTAAACTAAAGAATACTACCCCTATGAATCATGGTCCTAGTTTCAAGGTTAATTTTCACACTTGAAGAGGAAAATCCACATTTGCCATACACATTCACAACTCGGAAAATCCCATTCCCATCACATACATCTCCATCCGGGAGATCATTCCATCACAATGCACAATGTGGATTCCCTTCCATTTACTTGCTCGGTTCACAACTTTCTATGGGACTCAATCCCGTCATTAAAATTCAATTCATGTTCGCAAGAGAATTCCGAATTTCATACATTCAATAACCAAATACTATCTTAGAAGCCTCTGGGGCTCATTCCCTTGCTTCCGGTATACGGATACACCTTTTCGGGGTTTACATCACATTAAAATATTTAGACGTCACTTCCATAACAATTAAACGAGGGCATAACATGTATATTTCTCATTTCATTTCGGTGAACAGTGTCAGGTTTCTTTTAGAGCATCCGGATGCCACAAACGGTTCGATACTTGTGAGATTGGGTGTCTAATTGATACATATGCATAATTGGGACATGGTGATTCATCTTTTGGGGTCGATTCAACATACACGAAGGTAGAAACATGCAATTTTTCCCTTTACACTCGGATGAACAGTGTCAGGGCCAATTTAGAGGGCCCGGACATCGCGAACAGGTCGAAACGTGCCAAAATCAAACACGCGGCTGACATATGTACATCATTGGGATATGGGGATTCACATTTTGAGGTCAATTTCACGATACGTGGAAGGAAAACGGGAAATCCCCAATTTCGTGGGTTAGGGTTTCGGTGAAACCAAACCGAGTGAATCGAACACGATTCGAACAACTAACTACATATTCCTTGGTTATTAATCATGGGTTTCAATATTCTAATATTAATAATGGGTATCGACACAAAATACCCAATCAAATCAAACAAAACATCGAAAGAGAACGAGAAGTGAGTATGAGAACACTTGCCTCGATGCGTGCTTTCACCTTTATAACTAGCTCTCGGACGGATTTCGACTCCATAACCTCGATCTCCTCCCTTCTCTCACTAGAATCGCCATCTCTCTCTCTCTAGAAGCTTTTGGCTTGTGTGAAAAATGAGGAAAAGAGAAGCAGCAGCGACTTAAAAAGGCACCACTGCTCGAGCGCGCCTCGAGCGAGCATCAAGCTGGCGCCATTCTAGTAGCTCGAGCGGCCAGAGGGCTTGTGCAATTCTGGAAATCGCGCTCGAGCCATGTCTCGAGCGCGCAGCAGGCTCAAACCTGCTGGTAGCGCCTCAGCAGCACGAACCCGAATTCTTCTTGATTTTTCTTCCGATACCCAACCTTATTCATTCCATAGGCCTAGTATTGATCATTAGCATACTAATCACCTCATCATTGTCAAGTTTTTAGACCAGAAACTCACATGGCCTTTGAGGTATGATGAGTTAAGACTAAGAACTAAGAACAGGAATACCTTAAGTCAGTAAGGATATTGAACCTAGGACTTTTTTACAATCAGGTAGGGTTCTTTGGCATACCTTAGGATGTTACGGTGGTAATCGAGGACAACTCCATCCATGGAGTGATACGCGGTCTGCCCTTCCTCAGGGCATCAATTTTGGAGGATAGATATTGTGAACAATCCTACCCTCGGGGTGAAAATTTTTAGAATGAGATCTTCTGAACTTTGGCCTTGGATTGTGTGGAGTAAACACAATCTATCCTCAATTATTCGCTCCCTTGACTTAGTAGGGTTTACTAACTCAAGTCCCTTCCGATAATAAAAGTGGATTTAAAGGATAAGTGAGGTTTTGAATTGATTTTTTATTTTTGGCATTTTTTTCTAACTAAGCTTAGTAAAGGGAATAACCAAAGCGAGGATATAGAAAACAAGAACAGGATTTTCTTCTCTAAACTCATGTTTCCATATCGTTTCATGCATTTCTCCTATTTTTGCATACATTCTTGTTCTCTAATCATTCCATGCCCCTTTCCCTCGATTAAATATATGTTTTATATGAAATTTGTATTTCTCTATTTTTATGGTGCCTTGCTGAGTTTCGACTCACCCTTATTGTTTTTGTCCACCCCTCCTAATGAGATTATAGAGCCAACGCCTGATGGGTAGGAGTGAAGGAAGGACTTAGTTGAAGAACCATTGTAGAGCCCTGAAGTCTTTTGAAGAATCTTTGGAGTTTGATAAAGAAAGAATCTGAACAACTAATTTTGTGGATGAAAATTGTATATTTGATAGTCAAGGCATATTATGTTTTATGTTGGAATACTATTTTTGCTTCCGCAGGACTATCTTATGGATTTAGTTTTGCTTCTGCATTTTAACTTTTAATTTGTACAAGTTCCTAGATGGCATCTTTCATTTGAACCCAATATAGTGGATAGGATTATTGTATTGGAGCCATGGATAATTAAGGTGTCTAATCGATCCTGTGTTTATGTTATGAATGAATGTTGAAGTCTATTTATCTGTATGCCTTGTTCAGGTTGTTTGTATTGATTTTTGTCAAGTTTTAGAGGAAACTCTGCTCGACTATTTGCAAAAATTTATGTTAATTAGTTTTATGTGTTTATTGATGGAGATTATTCGAAGAAAATAATCCATTCCATCACAGATGGTATCAGGGAAAAGAGATACCTGAGGATTGATCAATCTTAAAGCGAAAGTTTAAGTTTAAGTTTAAGCAGGAATAAGTTGAGGGTAGCGAGGATTAGATAAGGTGTTTAGGTATTAGTGTGACGGAACGATTTTTTTTTCCCTCAAAAACTTCCGTCAAGACAGAAAGAGGATTTTAGGACCAAAATATGAGGTATGACTTCTGTAGAAATTTTGACAGAGTCTCCTTTGTAACTGCATGAAAATCCAAAAGTATAACCTGTACAGAACCTGTATAACCAACCAATACAAGCACACACTATCAATTTGTACCACAATTCTTCCTACAACACGCGTTCACAGGATCATAGATGCCATCCATAGTATTAATATATCAAACTATCTATGCACTAACAGTTCATAAATGAGATGTCATCTAGGACCAGTACAAAATATCCAGAAGTATAGAGCGGAAGCAGAACTATTAACCTGTAGAAGCATAGTTTTTCTTTTTACCATCACATACATCACATGCATTTTTATACAAAATCCACATATGCATGAATATCCATAGATATAGAATCCATATAAAAAATAACATATCCAGTCAAGTCTTTACATCCAACTGATTCTCCCAAAATAGCTCCAAAATGCTTCAGATCCTCAAAAGTCTTCAGGAAATGCTTTCAGTCACTCTTTTTCGTCAATCACTAGCTCTATAGTCTCATCTGGAGGGAAAAAAATAATAAAACAGTGAGCCAGGCCCAGCAAGGTAATGCAGATATGCAATAAAGCAGTTATGCAGAACAGTCGTGAAATTATGCAGAAACAAAATGATTAAATGGAATTGAACCTCGAAAATAGAGAAATCATAATTTGACGATATTAAACGCAGAAATCAGAAATCAGTAATTAGTATAATTTGGATGGCAGAATCAGAAAGCAAAGTCAAAAACTTCTCTTTTATATCAGAACAGAATAGTGATCGGTACAGAATAGTAATTGATATAGTAACAGTGGTATAAAACAGAGCAGTAACAGAACAGAGCGGTAACAGACCCTGCCAGTATACCCTGCTAACTGAGGGGGCGAATGATCGAGGATAGATTGTGTACATCTCCTCACAATCCAAGGCTATAAATAGTAACAGAAGATCCCGTCTCATGGGATCGGTACGGGTGTGCCTCCCAAAGGTAGGCCAGAAACAGAACTTTTCTCCTGACCATAATGCCCCGAGGAAGGACGGACCACATATAACTCCATGGATAGAGTTATCCTCGATCACCACCGTAAAGTTCTAAGGCATACGGGAGAACCTAACCTGACTGTAATCAGTCCTGAGTCCTAAATAATAGTATCAGAAATAACTTCTTTATTGAAAACCCTCTTTCATAATCAGAGTTTCACAATTTCCCATTAGTTAACTTTAAAACGTTCAGAACATATAGTAACAGTATAAAAACCCTTCAATTTTACTTCAGAAGTATATGGAAATTCATGGTATAAGTCCGTGTAAAACTTTCAAAAATAAATAATACCAGGAGCTTCATTTCAATGCCAATTAACTTTTATATAACAGCAGCTAAGGTTAAAAATCATTAAAACCCCTTCATTTTCGTACCTAGGGCTTCGCCAAAACTTCTAGACTCAAATCTATCACCAAATATGTGTTTATTCATGAAATTAATGCCATAAATCCATACACATATACTAAATCATGCAATTTAACAAAAAATTCCTAATATTTTTCAGTTAGGGTTTCATCACATGCTTCCGGAACCAAATTGAACACTAATTACATGCTTGTTCATGAAATCAAAGCCAAATCTTGCAATAAACATGGGTAAACACAAAATTTAACCGAACAATCGAGGGAAACATGCTTCGTTTACTTTAAACATGGAACAATAATGTTTTAAAGCATTTTCATCAATTTTAAGGCAAGAGAAAATGGTAAAAATAAAAAAAAATGTCCGAAGTACACTTGCCTAAGCCCAATCTATCGTTATTTTTACCCAGAGTGGATCGGAACGAGTGATTTTCTCTTTCTCCTCTTCTCTTCTCCCTCCTCTTCATTCGTGCCTCAATTGCTCTTCTTTTTCATCTTCTCTCCTTCTATTTATAACAAAAATGGAATCAGGACGCAGGCAAAAATCGGGACCATGCGATGAGCGCGCTACATTCTGTCAGCGCTGGTCTCGAGGGCCTAGTGAGAATGCGGCGAGTGCAGGGTTTCTGCCCGGGGCTCACTCGAGCGCCCCTGGCGCCTGGCAAGTGGATAGGTACTGGATTTTGCACTTGCTGCCGTGCTTCAAGCGCATGGAAGGTGCAACCCTACTGCTTGCTGAACTTGAGTATTTTCCAACCTTTTTACTTTTAACCCTCATTTTTCAATACATGATTGGCCTCTTAATGATTATCATTATTTTAATTACTCCCAATTATCATGTTTTTGGTTCCGGGGCCTCACACTCTCCCCCACTTAAATAAATTTCGTCCTCAAAATTAAACAAAAATACATACCTCAAGAAAACAAGTGGGGATATTTGCTTTGAATTTCCTCTTCGCGTTCCCATGTGGCCTCCTACGGTGAATGATTCCTTCATAGTATCTTCACAAGGGGAATGGTTTTCGTATGCAACTTCTGATTCTTTCGATCCAGAATCTGTAGTAGTTCTTCAATGTAGGCAAATCCTTGTCGATAGCCAAGGATCCGTAGTCAATCATATGTGCAAGATCGTGGACATACTTCTGAAACATCGATACATGAAATATATCGTGTACGCCCATTAGACTAGGTGGTAACACCAACCTGTAGGCTGCCTCTCCGATCCGTTCCAGAATCTCAAAAGGATCAATAAACTGCGGCTTCAGTTTTCCATTTACTCCAAACCGGAATGTGCCCTTGGACGGTGAGACTTTTAGAAATACAAGATCTCTTACTTTAAAGCTTAATTCTATCCTCCTCCTATCAGCATAACTTTTCTATCAGTTTTGAGTAATCTTCAAGTTATCATTGATCAGTTTAATCTTCTCTACTTTTTCCTTCACAATCTCCAGGGCCAAAATCCTTTTGTCTCCTGTCTCCTCCTAGTGAATCGGCGAGCTACATTCTCTCCCATACAACTCCTCAAAAGGTGTTATTGTAAGCAAATTTAGCTAGTGCCAGATAAGTATCCTAAGTTCCATTCATCTCTAAAACAGAGGCCCTTAACATATCTTCAAGAATCTAAATAGTACGCTCAGATTGGCCATCAGTCTGGGGGTGATATGCAGTACTGAATTTTAACTCTGTCCCCAACTCCTTATGCAAGCTCTCCCAAAGCCTCGAGACAAAATGTGAATCTCTATCAGATACAATGGAGGCAGGAACTCCATGAAGCCTCACGATCTCGCTCACATATAATTGAGCCAACCTATCACACGAACAAGTCGTCCTAATCACCAAGAAATGAGCTGATTTTGTCAACCTATCACTCGAAGGTTTTCTTCAAATCCTGATACATTTTATTCATCCCAGGGTGAATCGTATACTGGGACCGGTGAGCCTCCTTCAAAATCTTCTCCTTCAATTCTCTCTCATTCGGCACACATAATTAGTCTCTAAACCTCAACAGTCCATCAGTCCAGATGTTAAAATTAGCTTGAGATTCCTTACTCAGATCACTTACAACATCCATAAGGAACGGATCATCCACTTGCTTCTCTTTAATTTCGCTGACTACTTTCAGTTGGATCTGAAGATACGACAGGAGCATTCTATCACCTTTAGCATAACGTTGGTTATCACATTGTTTCAGGTAATCAAACATTTCCATCTGCTTGATCTGCAAGTGCGCCACATACCCCAATCGGCGACTCAATGCATCTGCAACCACGTTGGCCTTCCTTGCCTTATACTATTTCTCACAGTCATAATCCTTTAAGAAATCAAGCCATCTTCTTTGCCTCATTTTAAGCTCTTTTTGTGAAAACAGGTACTTTAAACTATTATGATGAGAGTACACAATGAACTTTTCACCATAAGAATAATGTCTTCAAATCTTTAAGGCAAAAACAATAGCAGTGAGCTCCAGATCATGAGTAGGATAGTTCTTCTCATGGACCTTCAGTTTCCTAGATCCATAAGCTATAACTTTACCATACTGCATCAATACACATCCTAGACCCGCCTTAGAGGCGTCGCTATACACCTCAAAGCCTCTTAAACCCTCTGGAATAATCAACACTGGAGCGGTAGTCAAGCGAACCTTTAGCTCCTGGAAGCTCAGGTCACACTCCTCATTCCACACAAACTTAGCCTCCTTCTTCAGCAATTGAGTCACAGGCATAGCAATCTGTGAAAATTTCTCTACAAAATGCCTATAATATCCCGCTATACCCAGAAAGCTTCTAACCTCAGTCACAGAAGCCGGCCTGCTCCAGTTTGTAACAACCTCTACTTTCCTGGAATCTACAAAAATACCACCATCGAAATCACATTGCCCCAAAAATATCACCCTCTCAAGCCAAAATTCATATTTACTCAACTTAGCATACAATTTTTTCTCGATGAGCACTTGAAGTACTATCCTCAAATGAATCTTATGTTCCTCATAATCCTTTGAATAAATCAGGATATCAACAATGAACACCACCATAAATTTATCCAAGTGCGGCCTGAATACCTTATTCCTCAGATCCGTAAAAGCAGCTGGAGCATTCGTAAGGCCAAAAGGCAAAACAAGGAACTCATAATGGCCACAATGTGTCCGAAAAGCAGTCTTAGCCACATCTTTCGACTTGATCCTCAATTGATAATAACGGGACCTCAAATCGATCTTCAAGAACACCTGAGAACCTTGCAACTGATCAAATAAATCATCAATACGTGGTAGAGGGTATTTATTTTTAATCGTGATTTTATTCAACTCATGATAATCAACACACAACCACAAGGACCCATCTTTCTTCCTTACGAACAATACCGGTGCACCCCAAGGAGATACACTCGGTCTGATAAAGCACTTGTCTAACTATTCCTGTAATTGCAACTTCAGCTCCTTCAATACAATCGGAGCCATACAATAAGGGGTCTTAGAAACTGGACTAACATAAGGGACAATAGCAATTTCAAACTCAATTTCTCGGTGTGAAGGTAATCCAGGTAACTCCTCCAGAAATACATCATCAAAATCACAAACAACCAGGATGTTCCTAGCTGGCACACTATGACTCCCAGTAGTGCAGGCATATGCCAAGTAAGTTTTACATCCGCTTTTCATCGAATGCTTAGCATGTAAAGCAGAGATTAATATAGGCACCCCCTTTTTCTTATACCCTGAAAGAAAAAGGGTTCCATTTTAGGAATATTAAAATAAACCCTCTTCAAAAAACAGTCAATACTGACATGATATTTGGCCAGCCCATCCATCCCTAAAATCACATCAAAATCAACCATGTTCAACAACACCAAATCTACAACCAAACATTTCCCATTCACCTCAACTATACATCCCGGATACATAACATCCATAATCACAGGAGACCTAGTGGGAGTACACACAGACAATTCACAATCCAGAATACACGAGGCAGATATAATGCAGCATACAAATAGCAGAGAAACAAAAGAATGGGCAGATCCCGAGTCAAACAATATAGATGCAGAAACTCCACAAATTGAAAGAGTACCTTCCATGACATTCGGAGATGCCTCTGGGTCTTCAACAGTTAATGCGAAGGCCTTTGCTGAGAAAGTAGGCTTCTTTCCTTCTAACCTCGAAGGTAGTGGACAGTCCTTGATCTGGTGTCCTTGTTGTCCACATCTAAAACATGCTCCTGATATCTTATGGCATGTTAGCCCTAGATGTATCCTCCCACAAAAGGTATAATCTTCAGTCGATACTCTAGAACCTGTCACTGACTGAGTCGGTACAACACTCTTTCCCTTGTCAGCTGTCCTAGTCCTCTTGGACGGTCCAGAAGATCCCACAGTAGATCCGGTACTAATTTCCCCTCGGCTAGCAGTCCTCTTTGCATAAAATCTCTCCATCTCCGCTTATTTCTCATAAATCACTGCTCTATCTAGAATCTCAGTATAAGTCTAGAGTTTCATAATCGACAGCGACTTCCTAATGTCATCCTGTAACCTTTGTTGGAACTTCTTTGCCTTTCTCTGCTCATCCTCTACGTAAAAGGGTGCAAAACGAGATAATTCAATGAATCTGGCATCGTACTCCTTCGCCGTCATGTTTCCTTGTCTCAAACTCATAAATTCCTGCTCTTTCTAATCTTGGAGGATGGATGGTAAGTACTTCTCCAAAAAAGTATCCTCAAACATCTCACAAGTAATGACATCATCGGGCACTCCCATCGCCCTCTTCTGCATGCTCCACCAGCTATTAGCTTCACCTTCTAGTTTATACACCATGAAGGTGACCTTCTCCCGATCGATATACCCAATCATAGCGAATATCTTCTTTAACTACACATCCACTTCTGCCGAATCAGGCTTTCCTAGGAAGCCCGGTGCTCACTCCGTTGTGAATCTGTCATATAATTCGTAGGACCAAGGAGTCATCAAGTCGGCTCCGTGTGTGAACCGGAGCCATGTGTCTCTACTCGACAGATTCTACTACATTGGTCATCCTCTCCAACAGATCGATATAAGCAGCCTCTCTATCATAGGACGTACTAGCACCACTACGGTTATTTCTTCTACCCCTTCTACTTGCCATCCTATAATCAGGATAAACACAATGTTACTAGGACAAGAATTTAATGGAATGAGAAAGAAATATTCAACAGTTTAAAGGAAATTAAAACATAACCAAAGCACCAATCTCTTAAGAGTTCTAGTTGCCTAAACTTCCTCAACCTATTCCTACAGGAATTCAGTACAAAAATTTAAACCTATGCTTCCTCTTTTTGATCAATCAATTTCTAAGGCATCTCAATTCTCTAATACCAATTATGTGACGGACCGACTATATTTCACTACATATGGCCGCCGTCAAACCTAACCTTTACACATATACGGTATAATACTAACTTTGTGGACATAAAAACTTTTCTTTTCTTTTATTTATACCATTCACTTCATACACAGGATTGCTTAAAGCCGAACTCCTTGAGTTGACCATCACAGTGTTGAGTCTCACACCTGACCGGCCAACACTCAGGTTAGTCGACTACAAAAAAAACCTTGACATGACATGAGATGCTACTAGAAATATCGACTTCATTCATCAATATTATAATTACGAAAACATGCTAACATCCATAAATTCTTTTATAGCGGAACTGTTTTACAAATCCTTCTATAAACATCAAAAGAAATACATCAATTCTTTCACTGATCAGCTTCGGCCAGCTATGCCGTCTAGTTACTTCATATGACTCTACTCAATTTCGTCCTCCATAAGTTTCTCATCATCTAAAAAATGGCAAGAGTGAGCTACAAAGCCCAGCAAGGTACCCACGTGTAGAAAATATTGACATACATATAATCAGATCAAAGTAGATGTTCATAACGTAAACTTAGCACACAAAAAGTTATCATAACAATTCTTCTTAAGTTCAGAAATCCTTGTTCTTCTTCTTATTATCTTATCTTCAAAAAATTTATAAAAGCCGAATGAAATACTTATCATCTTTAGGGACCGGACGGGAGCGGACAACATAGAGGAAGGGTTGTGTGCTACCCCACAACCTAGAGTCGTATCCTCTCATTATGCTCCCCAAGGCGGGTGGTAATGCCTTTTACCCGCCATACGGGGCCTTAGTCCGAAAGCCTTATGCAACCGAAAATCTCCCCCTGTGACCCAGGGGGCAGTCCTCGAGTGTCACTCCAATATCCTTCATCCATCTTTAACAGCAAGTTCAATGGAAACTCGGTTCTTAGTTCATATCTTTTAATGGCCATCCATCATAGTTCAAAAGTCGGAAGCTGTAGAGTTCCACTTGTTGTCCGGATTACATACATTTTTCCTTGTTCCTATAGCCTTTGTTCTTAACTTCAAACAATTGAAGTCCGTAAAGCCTTTCCTTTAACATATTAAAACCGAAGGTCTTTTATCAAAAATATCAGAGGCCTTCCTCATCAAAGCCGGAGGTCTTTACTCAAAGCCGAAGTTCTTTTTATCAAAAGCTGGAGTTCTTTTTAACAAAAGCCAGAGATCTTTTCAACAAAAGTCAAAGTTCTTTTTGTCAAAAGCCAGAGTTCTTTTTATCAAAAGCTGGAGGTCTTTTCAACAAAAGCCGAAATCGGAGATCTTTTCTCAAAAGCCGGTTTCAAATCATTGATCTTATACGTCGCTTTACAAGCTAGTTTCAAATTCGTGGGACAATTTCTGATTTCAAAACATGCTCTAAGGCCGGTTCAAATTTCAAGAACAATTTTCCCGTTTCAAAATGCTCCAAGGCCGGTTCAACTTTCTTGAATAATTTTTCGGTTTCAAAATGCTCTAAGGCCGGTTCAACTTTCATGAACAATTTTCCGGTTTCAAAATGCTCTAAGGCCGGTTCAACTTCCATGAACAATTTTTCGGTTTCAAAATGCTCTAAGGCCGGTTCAACTTCCATGAACAATTTTTCAGTTTCAAAATGCTCTAAGGCCGGTTCAACTTTCATGAACAATTTTTCGGTTTCAAAATGCTCTAAGGCTAGTTCAACTTTTATGAACAATTTTCCTATTTCAAATTGCTCTAAGGCTGGTTCAACTTTCATGAACAATTTTTCGGTTTCAAAATGCTCTAAGGCCGGTTCAACGTCCATGTACAATTTTTCGGTTTCAAAATACACATGAGGGCCGGTTTCAATTTTTATGGCACAATTTCTGATTTCCAAATACTCTAGGGTTGGTTTCGATTTTATGGCATACTTGCCGAATACCTTTCTTTTAACAAAACCGGAGGTCGTTTATCAAAAGCCAAAGGTCATATATCAAAAGCAGAAGGTCTTTTGTCAAAGGTCGGAGGTCTTTTATCAAAAGTCGGAGGTCTTTGTCTTAAAATCGGAGTTCCTTTCCTCAAAAGCCGGAAGTCTTTTTCTTAAACATGCAATTATCGAAGTTCATGCAGATCGACAAATAACCACACTTCGTGCATAAAGAAACTAAACATCATGAATAACAGGGCTTCTTTTAAACATGTAGTTAACAAAGATTCTCCCTTAAATCAAACGATCAGAACAAATATCATACATACCGTAACATGAGTTCATAAAAAATCAGACCTACTTGCGTCACAAACATGCATATATTTACATTAAATTTATGATCATAAAAAAGGTGAGTACTCTTTCCTGAATTCCTTTAGTTTGCCTTGAAATTCTGGTTTTTCCTTCACTAGAAAATTCTATCGAGAGCCTCTTTCTAACCTCTTTCCTTAAGCTCTCACTTTCTATTTATAGGACTTTGGTCTGAAGGTAGTAGGTAGGGCAGGTCAACCACTCGGGGGTGGTTGGGAATAGGTTATCACTCAGGTATGGTTATTTCTAACTCTACTTTTCGTAAGGGTTTCTTTATTATTTTCGGTCAACTGGCCTTGACCTGATTTAGTTGCCTCTTCTTACACATTCTGGTCAACTAGGGTTGACCGGATTTTACTTACCTTTAACATTTCCGGTTTACTTTCCTCTTTCCCTTCCTTCCGGTCAACTAGCGTTGACCAGATAAGCCTTCCTTTTCATCTTCCCGGTCAACAGACGTTGACCGGATTTCGTCTTTCTTCACGCTTTCCGGTCAACGCTTGTTGACCAGATTACTATTCTTATCACATTTTTCGGTCAACTGGCGTTGACTGGATAGCCCTCAATTTTCCTTGACTCGATGTCGAAGACTTTCTACGTTTTAGGATCTGGGCCATTATAATCTCCCCCACTTATAGGAATTTCGTCCTCGAAATTTAACGATCCTCACCATCTCATATGAGAAGGGATAATTCTTCCAAATTTCTTTCCAGCATTCCAAGGCATATTCTTTGATAAAAAGGTCTTTTTCAGAGAACTAAATCAGTCGGATTGTCTTGACTCTTTATACTTAAGGTTTCTTTCTTACTAGGGCTTTACCACAAGGCTATCTCCCGATTTTACATAATGGTTGAACCCAATAAATCTACTTGTTGTGGTAATCTACCCAACTTTAAAATAAGTTCCTTGATTGACTATTTCAAATTAATAGACGGACTCTCATTTCGATTCATCCTATGTTTCAAAGATGATCATTCATTTGGATTCTCACTATATCCTGGAATTTGCAAGTGAAGGCCCACACAATTTCGCTGCGCTACTCTGATTAAAACTGCTCTAGGATAGTCATACTATGAAGACAATTCCAGAATCCTCAGACTACAGCCACATTCCGAGTTACAGTCATAACGATCACTCGAAGAGTCGACATAACTTTAAGTCATTACCCAGAATCTTAAGATCCCAATTACTTAGTAACCTCAACATGTCGTTGGCATACCAATAAGCCAACTGATTCCAGCTGAACACGACTTCTATGATTACGATAAGTGGGTCGCCCTAATCGTCTTGAGACATATCATAAGGACTTCATATTTTATGAACTCCTAGCTCCCAAACATCGAATACGATTTTATCTCCCAATTCAAGAACATGGCATCCTATCACCCAATCATTTGGACTTACTCGCGATTTATCTTTCACATCTCCTATGAAACTTCAAAGATATACAAGTCCAAAGACTCGCAGCATCAATTGCCAACATTGATGCCTGCTTTCCCAATGAAAACATCAAGGTTCACTTTCTCAACCTTTCAACCGGTCTGTCCACATGCAATATCATATAATCATCCCTTTTAATGGTACAACTATTTCGGTTCTTAAAACTTTAGGTAATGACTATCTTCAAAGACAAAGCCATAAGTTCTCAAAGTGGAGTCTTTAATTGTTAATTCAGACTTACATATGGGGTAACACTAATCATGAACTTCTCCCCCACTTAAATCAAATGTATCCGCCAATCATGACATGGGAGTAACGCAACCTTAACGTTTCTCAAAGGCATCACATTTTACAATAACTTATCAGGCCCATTAGGGATCAACCCAAATGACATGAATGTCAATTATCCCCATCCGATCTCCGAAAACTATCGTTCATCTTTCGTTCTAACAATTACAAATCTCTCTAAGCTAAACGTCTCACTTGAATTGTAGTCCTCGAAGAATACTTGTCGGATCACTTAAGGACTTCGGCTAGACCCAAGATGACCGTACGCTTTCACGACACTAATCAGTCTTTCCAATAGCCGTCACTTAAAATCTTATGATCACAAGATCATGCTACCAAAGAGCTATCAGCCTAACAGGGCATTTCCTTCACTAAACTCGTATTCCCTTGTATTTATTTATGAATTCACCTCAACATAGGCCCAAATATGGCCAAAAGATCAAACCCATAAAATTTCATGAAATACCAACGGACCAACAAAACCCAAACGGCGTTTTCTGGACTTCATAGTGGCCATATCCTCATCCCGAATACCGCCGGGGCTACCACTTCCATTGATCCACAATTAACACGGTATGGACCCAAATCGATCTTAGAAATCATCAAGCTTTTACAATGGCCCCGTAATTCGCTTATCCGTTCACAAGGTCTGTTTGAAAAATCATCAGTCTCCTAGGCCACCCCGTTTGAAATTCATGAACAACCTTATCGGTTCGTCTTATCTACCTTAAAGGTTCTGGGGTATTTCACAATGATACCAAAGCCTATACTTCCACAGCTCTGCATGGAACTCTCAACGATCGCCATCGATTTCGACACAACCTCAAATTTTTGGTCAACAGATAAGTTAACCTAATCTTCCTTCCATAATCATCCTCAATAGTCACACGGCCGAAGCCCCTCAATGACCACAAAATAACTTCAAAATGTGGCCACATATACTAATTAGACTTAATGCAGATTCTTATCGAATGTTCCACAGGAAGACGTCATCAATCTCTTGATACCTCGATCAATTCAAACTTATGCCTTAGATCCCACAACTCGATTGCCGGATATCATCCTTTACCAATCCAACAGTAATAGCTCTGTAGTTCGCCCATCGAACTACTATTTAAATCAACTTAAGATTTGGTACCTTAGCTGGCTCAAGTTCATACCTAAAATCATACAATTCAATTCTAAGATTCGTACATAAACATCCACTTCGATATGTCTTTCGTCCTTCCAAGTACTAGGTCACCTTTGCCGCTATCACAAAGCTTAGGTCTCCCAATTGCACATAACTCAAAACACAATGCAAGCATGGGTTTGGAATCCCCAAAACTACTCCAGATTACAATATTAAGCCCAAGGGCCTTACCTCTTATCGCGACAGGTGGCACTTAATACTTTAAGTTAATACCTTAGAACCCTAATTTAAAACACTGAACCTCTTCGCCGCCCATCCATGGATAAGGACATCCCTAAATCTTACAATCAAACCAATCATTCTTGAAACATGCTCCCGAGAGTTTCATCAAAACAAAGTATTCATCCTTAAAGCTTCCATAAGCACATAGGACAATACCTCTTAATCCTCAAGACCCATGATCTTCTTTACGTCAACTAACCGAAGTCAACTTCACTTCCTATCTAACATGGGGCAACACGCCATACCTTCTACAAGACATGGGGTCACCACAATGCCATCATAAGTCTAAAAATCCACATCGTCAACCTCAATATAACTAAAGGCTACCCAAAAGTCCAAACACTTAAGCATTTTTCCAAAACAATCATGAATTGTCATCTTAGGAGTTGATATACCCGAAATTTACTCCAGTCACACCAATCTCGAGCCGATGGCTCCCCACTGGGACTTAACAGTTCTGCCTTATTTAAGGGTCCTCCCCTAGCACTGGCTCTAGAAGCCTGATTAAAAGTCCTCTGTCAGAAAATTCCCCTCCTTCCAGCTCCTTCTCATAAATAGCGGTCATTTGTAACACCTCTCCATACGTAGCCAATTTCAAAGTTAAGAGATGTCTCCTGATGAATAGGAATTGGGGCGGTCACTGGAGTTGGTGGAGCCAAGGATTCTGTGATGTGAGCCATCCTGTCCAGCAGTTTCAAGTACTTGTCTCTGGGTCTAGAGGGTTGTTAGTCTGGACGGCTCATTTTCCTCTATTAGGCATTTCCTCAGCAAACGACTTTGGTTTTGAAAAGAACATTTTAGTCAGACTACTAGCCAAAGGCGGCTAACACATAGTACTCCGTCCTAAGCATAAGTATGTTAACCCCCTTCAGCCTTAACTCATCCCGTCCTAAGTTTCCGTATCGATTTAGATCGAACCAAAAGTACCTCAGTTCTCTCTGATACCAACTGTGACGGACCGACCATATTCCACCACAAACGGCCGCCATCAAACCTAACGTTTACACACATACGGTATAATACTAACTTGGTGGACATAAAAATTTTTCTTTTCTTTTATGTATACCATTCACTTCATACACAGGATCGCTTAAGGCCAAACTCCTTGAGTTGGTCATCACAGTGTTGAGTCTCACACCTGACCGGCCAACACTCAGGTTGGTCGACTACAAAAAAAAAACCTTGACAAGACATGAGATGCTACTAGAAATATCGACTTCATTCATCCATATTATAATTACGGAAACATGCTAACATCCATAAATTCTTTTACAGCGGAACTGTTTTACAAATCCTTCTCAAAACATCAAAAGAAATACATCAATTCTTTCACTGATCAGCTCCAGCCAGCTATGCCGTCTAGTTACTTCATATAACTCTACTCAATTTCGTCCTCCATAAGCTTCTCATCATCTGAAAAATGGCAAGAGTGATCTACAAAGCCCAGCAAGGTACCCACGTGCAGAAAACATTAACATACATATAATCGGATCAAAGTAGAGGTTCATAACATAAACTTAGCATACGAAAAGTTATCATAACAATTCTTCTTAAGTTAAGAAATCCTTGTTCTTCTTCTTATTATCTTATCTTCAGAAAATTCATAAAAGCCGAACGAAATACTTATCATCTTTAGGGATCGGATGGGAGCGGACAACATCGAGGAAGGGTTGTGTGCTACCCCACAACCTAGAGTCGTATCCTCTCATTATGCTCCCCAAGGCGGGAGGTAATGCCTTTTACCCGCCACACGGGGCCTTAGTCCGAAAGCCTTATGCCACCAAAAATCTCCCCCCATAACCCAGGGGGCAGTCCTCGAGTGTCACTCCAATATCCTTCATCCATCTTTAACAGCAAGTTTAATGGAAACTTGGTTCTTAGTTCATATCTTTTAATGGCCATCCATCATAGTTTAAAAGTCGGAAGCCGTAGAGTTCCACTTGCTGTCTGGATTACATACATTTTTCCTTGTTCCTATAGCCTTTGTTCTTAACTTCAAACAATTGAAGTCCGTAAAGCTTTTCCTTTAACATATTAAAACCAAAGGTCTTTTATCAAAATATTAGAGGCCTTCCTCATCAAAGCAGGCGGTCTTTACTTAAAGCCAAAGTTCTTTTTATCAAAAGCCGGAGTTCTTTTTAACAAAAGTCGGGGGTCTTTTCAACAAAAGCTGAAGTTCTTTTTGTCAAAAGCCGGAGTTCTTTTTATCAAAAGCTGGAGGTCTTTTAAACAAAAGCCGAAACCGAAGGTCTTTTCTCAAAAGCCGGTTTCAAATCATTGATCTTATACGTCGCTTTACAAGCTGGTTTCAAATTCGTGGGACAATTTCTGATTTAAAAACATGCTCTAAGGCCGGTTCAAATTTCATGAACAATTTTTCGGTTTCAAAATGCTCCAAGGTCGGTTCAACTTTCATGAATAATTTTTCGATTTCAAAATGCTCCAAGGCTGTTTCAACTTTCATGAACAATTTTCCGATTTCAAAATTCTCCAAGGCCGGTTCAACTTTCATGAACAATTTTTCGATTTCAAAATGATCTAAGGCCGGTTCAACTTCCATGAACAATTTTCCGATTTCAAAATGCTCCAAGGCCGGTTCAACTTTCATGAACAATTTTCGAGTTTCAAAATGTTCTAAGGCCGGTTCAACTTTCATGAACAATTTTTCGATTTACAGCTGGTTCAACTTTCATGAACAATTTTTCGGTTTCAAAATGCTCTAAGGCCGGTTCAACTTTCATGAACAATTTTCCAGTTTCAAAATACACTTGAGGGCTAGTTTCAATTTTTATGGCACAATTGCCGGTTTCCAAATACTTGAGGGCCGGTTTCGATTTTAAGGCACACTTGCTTAATACCTTTCTTTTAACAAAGCCGGAAGTCATTTATCAAAAGCCAAAGGTCATATATCAAAAGCCGAAGGTCTTTTCTCAAAGGTCGGAAGTCTTTTATCAAAAGTCGGAGGTCTTTTTCTTAAAATTGGAGTTCCTTTCCGCTAAAGCCGGAAGTCTTTTTCTTAAACATGCAATTATCGAAGTTCATGCAGATCGACAAATAACCATACTTCATGCATAAAGAAACTAAACATCATGAATAACAAGGCTTCTTATAAACATGCGGTTAACAAAGATTCTCCCTTAAATCAAACGATCAGAACAAATATCATACATACCGTAACATGAGTTCATCAAAAATAAGACATACTTGCGTCGAAAACATGCATATACTTGCATTAAACTTATGATCATTAAAAAGGTGAGTACTCTTGCCTGAGTTCCTTTACTTTGCCTTGAAATTCTGGTTTTTTCTTCACTAGAAAATTCTTTCAAGAGCCTCTTCCTAACCTCTTTCCTTAAGCTCTCACTTTCTATTTATAGGACTTTGGTCTGAAGGTAGTAGGTAGGGCAGGTCAACCACTCAGGGGTGGCTGAGAGTAGGTTACCTGCTCAGGTATGGTTATTTCTGACTCTACTTTTTGTAAGGGTTTCTTTATTATTTTTGGTCAACTGGCCTTAACCGGATTTAGTTGCCCCTTCTTACACATTCCGGTCAATTGACGTTGAACGAATTTTACTTACCTTTAACATTTCCGGTTTACTTTCCTCTTTCCCTTCCTTTCGGTCAACTAGTGGTGACCGGATAAGCCTCCCTTTTAGTCTTCCCGGTCAACAGACGTGACCGAATTTTGTCTTTCTTCACACTTTTCGATCAACACTTATTGACCGGATTACTATTCTTATCACATTTTCCCTTGACTTGATGTCGGGGACTTTCTACGTTTTTGGATCTGGGCCATTACAAATTATGACGAAACGATTTTTTTTCCTCAAAAACTTTCGTCAAGACAAAAGTAAGATTTTAGGACCAAAATATAAGGTATGACTTCTGCAGAAATTTCAGCAGAGTCTTCTTTGTAACTGGATGAAAACCCAAAAGTACAACAACCTGTACAGAACCTGTATAACCAACAAGTACAAGCACAGAACTATCAATTTTTACCATAATTCTTCCTACAACACGCGTACACAGGATCACAGATGCCATTCATGGCATTAATATATCAAACCATCTACAACACTACAGTTCATAAACGAGATGCCATCTAGGACTTGTGCAGAATATCAAAAAGTATAGAGCGGAAGAAGAACTATTAACCTGTAGAAGTATAGTTTTCCTTTTTACCATCACTTACATCACATGGATTTCTATATAAAATCCACATATGCATGAATATCCATAGATATAGAATCCATATAAAAAATCACATGTCTAGTTAAGTCTTTACATCTAACTGATTCTCCCAAAATAGCTCCAAAATGCCTCAGATCCTCAAAAGTCTTCAGGAAATGGTTTCAGCCACTCTTTTTTTCATCAGGCACTAACTCTATAGTCTCATCTGGCAAGGGAAAAAATAATAAAATAGTGAGTCGAGGCCCAACAAGGTACATGTAGATATGCAGTAAAGCAGTTATGCAGAATAGTCGTGAAACAAAGCAGAAATAGAATGATTAAGCGGAATTGAACCTCGAAAACAGAGAAAGCATAATTTGACGATATTAAACTCAGAAATCAAAAACCAATAATCAGTATAATTCGAAAAGTAGAATAAAAAAGCAAAGTCGGAAACTTCTCTTTTATATTAGAACAGAACAATGATCGGTACAGAATAGCAATAAGTACAATAACGCATGCAGACGAGAGAATGTGAACGGAATAATGTAACAGAGCGGTGAATCGGCCTCGCCCAAGATACCCTACTAGCTAAAGGGATGAATGATCGAGGATAGATTGTATGCGTGCCATCACAATCCAAAGGCTATAAACGGTAA
>BSYO01000010.1:8062568-8160646 GCA_033239525.1 Nepenthes gracilis | reverse complement strand
TGCTCTACATTTCCCAAAAAGTATTGTTATTAATTAGATCATTTATGGTTTTACATTTCCAAGGAGTTTATTAATTCCTAGTTAACTGAACTTAACGGATTTTAGATTTTTTTAATTAATTCATGGTTAACTGAACTTAACAGGATTTAGATTTCTCAATTAATTCCTGGTTCACTGAACTTAACAAGATTTAGCTTTCTCATGTAAACACATTAAATTCCTTCTACACGACTTTCGGTCAGCACCTGTTGATTGGATTATCAACTTTGGCTTTCCCTCCGGTCGATACCTATTGACCGGATTATCAACTTTGGCTTTCCCATAATCTACTCCGGCCACCATTACACAAAGCCACTCCGTCCTTCAAGACCACTTTAGCCTTACATTTATAAAAAGTACTCCGGCCTTCAATGGAACAAAACCTGATTTCAAAGCATGTTCAAGGTCGGTTTTGATTTTCTTTAAAGTGGATGGTCTTGATAATGATGGAGCCGGACTTGTTTTGCACTAAAGAATAACCAAACTTCTTTTATACTAAGGGAAAAGCCGAACTTCTCTTTATCAAGTATACGCCGGACTCGATTTTCATCAAAAAAACACCGGACTCAATTTTCATCAAGTAAAAGCCGTACTCGATTTTCATCAAGTAACAGAAGGACTCGATTTTCATCATGCAAGGGCTGAACTTGATTTCATCTTAAGGCCGATTTACTTTTCTTATTATATTATCCGGTCAACGCCATTATATTGACACGATAACTGGAACTTTCTACGTTTTAAAATCTGGGCCGTTACATTACGTGCTCGAGCGCAAGGGTTATGGCTTTCATTGTCCGAAACCTTACCTAAACTACAAATTTGGACTCCAAATTAACATATATGCATGCTTAGATATTGAAAATCAAAAAATATAAATTTAATCGAGTATCAAAATAAAACTACCAAAGGAAAATAAGAAAAAAGTGCAACCAAACGAAAGAGGTGCGTATAAGTATACTTGTCTCGACTCGATTTATTACTTTTTTAATTGTCTCTTGGACGGATTTAGATTCTAAAGCCTCATTCTCCACCTTCTCTCTCTTCATCTCCCCTCTTTCTCTCTCTCATTTCTACTCGAACAATGAAGAATGGCTGAGAAGATCGCGTGTGGCATTTTTATTCTTAGGTCGGCGCTCGAGCACGCGGCAAGCTCCGATGAATTTGTTTTGGCACCTACCTTTGGGCTTGAGCCAGCAGTGAGCCTGGCCTCGCTAGAATTTGTGCCTCCTGTTGGGCTCAAGCCTACGGCGAGCCCAACTCTACAACTTGCTGCACAAGGCTAATTTCTCAATTTTCTTAATTTCACTTAACCCAAACTTAATTATATTAATTATGTTAACTTAATTACTTAAATTTATAATATTTTTGAGATCGGTACCTTACAATTGTAGTGTCCGTGAGTCATTTAGGTTGAGAAAGATCTGTAATCATTATGAGGAGATACAAAAGGTAGTTTTGAGGAGTAGAAAGGGTCAATTAACTTCTATGTCATTTGGGATGACCTTTGATAGGTCTAGTAAGTTAGCATAGCATGTAATGTTTTTGAGGAAGTCACAATTTTACTATCCTGATGTCGTGATAGGTGCTACCCCTTATAAGTGAGGGAGAGGCTCATAGTTAGAATTACTCTGCCCATAGGTCGAAATTAATAGCTGGAGTCTCCACTTTTGGAACTTGTGGGTGTTACCTTGGAGGTAGCTAAAACCTGATAATTCTAAGGGTTAGAATAGTTGTGTCATAAAAAAAGAGATAATCTTATGATATTGCGAATGGATGGACCCATTTAAGGATTGCTGGGATAAACCTCAGTATCTTTAAGGAAATGGGCCATAATGCTAATAATCAATGTTATGAGTCTTTAGACTCAGTGTGCTTTTAGTGTTTTGTAGGAGATGTGAAAGGAAAATTGTAAGTAGGTTCAAATTCTTGGGCAATAGGAGGTCATTTTCTTAAATTGACAGATAGAAACGTATTCGAAGTATTAGAGCCATGAAATTTTGAAATAAGAAGACCCTATGGTTTTGTTTCTGGACGATTCACTAATTATAACTGTAGAGAACATGTTTAGATTAAATTAGTTGGCCCATTGGTATGCCAATGAAATCCTGAGGTTGATAAATGTTTGAATTTTGAGATTTAGTTGATGACCTAAAGTTATATCAAATCCTTGGGAACTTGTTACAATTGTAATTTTGAATCTGGCTGTGAACTGGGGATTGCGGGTTTTATCTACAGGATATGGATACCTTAAGGATTGCTCTAATTGTGGCTGTTGTGTAATTTGAGTATTCTGAATAGATTATGTATTTTCAGGAAATGTTGGTTTGGTGGTATACCAACGATGTAGTGAGAATGTGAAGCATTCCGTCTTCGAGGTTTAATAATGATTTGAGGTTTATATCAGGCTCTTGGCCAAGCTTGATAAGAGAACTTGGGTATCAAGTTAAATAATTATACTTATGTTACGTCTTAAAAAAATAAGAATAAAAGAAAGAAGTAAATTGCATCCCAAGCATGTCTATTCAAGTTTCATGTATATCTTTCTTCTGTTTAGTTCTGTTGTCATTGTTCAATGCTTTGTTATGATCTACTTGTTAGGTTGTTAGCTTGCTCTTACCTTTCTTCCTTTCAGATGAGAGCTACGAGCTGATGCTCGATTAGTTAGAGTCAGGCGGGCAATAAGCTAAAGAGATCGAATGGACTCTAAGGACTTGTAGTTTTGTATATGTTTAATGTAATAGAATGAAAATAGTTAAATTAGATTTATATTGCATAATGGAATGTGGCATGATATGTTATGTATTATTGTAAATTTTGTTATGCTTCCACAAGTGGTTGATGTATCTAGTTTTGCTTCCGCTATCACTTGATTATGGATTTGTTTAGGCCTAGATGGCATCTCTATTTAGATCTAATGTGGTAATTGTGAATACTGTGTTGGAACCATGGATGATATGGTATTTGTCAATCTTGTGTATGTATTGTGTTGAATGTTGAAGTCTAAAGATTTATATGTTTGTACAGGTTTTAATTAAGCAGGTTGTATAAATGGTTTTTAGTCCAATTACAAGGAAAACTCCGTCAAAATTTCTACAGAATTTAATATTTTAAAATTTTGGGTATTAGTTTTGCTTGTTTATTGACGGAGATTATTAGAGAAAAATAATCCGTTCTATCGAAGTGTCTCACTCCACTCTTCATAAGGGAATGGCCTTCCATTCATCCCTATGTCACTCGAATTTCGGCTTGGATGAGCGATGGGGAGATAGTCCCCTAGAACAGGGCTATGCTGCACTTCCAAGGGTGACTATTTCCCTGGGGCCCGTCTTTCTAGAACCAGTATTTGGTGAGATGCTGTCAGATCATCGTTCTTTATATTTTGCTTTCTTTCTCTTACTGTGTACATTCACTGATGTAAGCTTTTTACATTGTAAAAAAATTAACGAATGGAACTTCCAAGCATTACTCTGTCTCTTGCCTTGTTTCTTCTGACTCTTTCATACGATTTTGGATGGTTGAAATGCTCGTATGTAGTTGAAGGCTGCTTGGAGTATGCTAACCTGACAATCGAGGTGGCCAGTAACTCAGTCTTCTGGCGATCTACCTCTCGGCTGGCCCTTCGAGCACTTGGTAGAGGAGTCTGTCGAGCAAATCAGCCTTGAGCTTGCTAGGGCTGCATGCCGTATGTTTTTGGCCTTGGAAAATGGTGTGTCAGGGCATCATTGATTGCACTGTGCCGCCATTGCTTCAATCAACTGTTTCAACGCATTGATTATATGGGGAAGCAGGGCATCAATCTTGATTATTGTGCCCACAAAAAGACTTGTTGTGACTTACTTGGGTGAAGGCACATGTCGTTACTACAGTGGGGGATGCACCGATTTGCTTCCATCGAATGATGCCGTTCCTGGCTACGGCATCGCTTATTTAAGATTAGCCCCCAAGCCATTTCTTCTGACGCTCTCAAAGCATATTCGCTTCCAATTTGTTGTACTTTTACTGATTTGCACAACACTCGAATGGCTTTTCAAGGTGTCTCCAACATTCAATTGACCTTGTCCAATAGGGTGGTGGAGCTTTTAATCGGTGAGGGCTACCTCTTCAGCTTTACCTTATTCATGGTCCCTAGTGTTGAGGATGAGGCTTGCTTTCCTCCTGCTGGGTTCATTACCGTTTATGAGAAGCACCAATGCATTGGCCTCTGACTTTCATTTCAGAGACAACTGTACGAGATTCTAGTGTCCCTAGGGATCCCTATAGCTTGCCTATACCCAAATGTTGTTTGACATTTGGTTACTTTGTTTGCCTTCTTTCATGCCAGGAGGCTCACCCTAGATGCCTGGTCCCTGAAGATGATCATCCAGATCAACCAGAAGGACGATTGGGTTTTCTTCATTCCTCACATACAGTTTTGGCTGAGCGGGGTGAGGCTTAGGTTGCCGAAGGATTGAAAGTCTCACATCTTGTTTTTGGATGTTGGGCATGACTGGTGAGTCCAAAATAGATGAGGTAGGGTCAACAGTTTATATGCTGGAGACCTCCTACCGCACGTGGCAGAGATGGGTCGACCGCTAACAGTTCTAGTTGAGGGGAACCTTAGCGTTCTTCATGATATCGAGGAGTGGGTCTCCTGTGGAGCTATGGAGGGAGGATTGGAGGAGGTCTTGTCAGAAGATGGTAGCTCTTCTAACTCACGGGCTTCCTCATTGCCAGCTCTGCTTTAGGGGCATTGGCAAACTGACGTGGCCGTCGTGAGGGGACGTGTGTCCACCTCTAGAGGGACATCGAGGAGGCTACATGTAGGGACAAGGTACCAAGAGCTTTCAGAGGCTAACACTCAAGCCTTGGGTCAAATATCTTCACTTAGGGATGAGCTCCAGAGGACTTGACAGGAACTCGTGGACCTTCTGTGCGAGAATGCCCTGCTTAGGGCCAAATCCTTGCCATTCGCACTACCGGGGAATGTCTAGGGGTCTTTGCCGAGTGGGTCGAGTAGTCAAAGACCCAAGTAGGCCATAGGCATGGGCAGGATATTCTTCCTTCTTTTTTGTATTTTGAGGCCAACAATTGCCTTTAGATGTACACTCTAATTTTTTCAATAAAACATACCTAATCGTTTTGTTAGTGTCACACGTTGTATGTAATTCAAATGTTTGAATGTCGCACTATGTAGCCCCTCGATCGCCAAACAGGGTGGTACATACCCTCGGTGGCCCGCTCTTCTTGCAGTCTAGACCCATGGCCATTCATTCTGAACTTAAGGACAGGACGGGGGCCAGCTGGATCCACCTTGGGCCTGCTAGGGTCACGCGTCACCAGTTTGTCGCTTTGGGAAGCGGTGGTGCCAAGGCCTTGGAAACTGCAGATTTTTTTGCCAGTTAGTCATCTTGAGTCTGTCAAACAATCATTACTAATGTTGTTTGATTTCCATGCCATAGCGCCTTGATGAGGGGACGTGCGTTGTCGCCATTATGACGGGCGACTTTTTGCCCTCCTTCATACAACGCCGTTTGGGACCAGGGCTTTGCCTAGGCCACATTGCCATTCCCCGCATTTTCCTTACACTTTTGAATGGTCACAAACTACTTCTCATCTACTTTCTCTTATTGCTTCACCACTTATGGCTTTTGAGGAGATCAAATCGATTCGGTCTGTCCTCACAGCCAACGATGCCTAGTCACTGTTTTTCCAGTTCAAGATTTTGAGGAATGTGGCATTTCTGCTACCAAGTAAAGATGGCAAGGCTTGCTCTACACCGGAGAGATTCATCACTGTGTATGAGATCCATTTGCGGGGAGGACTCCATTTCTCGATGCCACCAAAGTTGTACGCTATCTTGACAACTCTGGGAGTTCGATTGGCAAGGCCTCATCCTAATGCCATCTAGTTCTTGGTGTCCTCCTGCGTCTTCTCTAGTTGCCATGGCTGCCAATTCAGCATTAGGTTAGTGAGGGTGATTTTTAACTTTATTCTGACAGCAAACTGGATTTCCCTGTCTCCTTGTTTGGGTTTTAACCTCAATGGGGTGAATCTAGATTCTACGAAGAGTTGGAAGGACCGCTACTTTTATTTGGCAGTCCTTTCTGATTGGGCCCTTTCTAGCGAGTGAGGGAAAATGCGGCCTAGTCTATCCAATTCCTTGGAACGCCATGAGGTGGCCTAAGAAAAGCCGTTGACAGACCTCATTTGGGTGTAAGCTAGCACTCTGCAGAAAATAGGCTACTGGTTGACCCCCGGAAGCCTTCATTGTTGCCGCGTGGGAGCCTGGCTTTGAGGCAACTAGTGTTGTCCCCGCGCCGCCTACCGCACCCCAGTAAGCCTAGGGCATTGGTTATTCGAGAACCTTTTGACCTGCCAGCCAAGCGGCAGTGCTCCTCTTCCGACCATACTTCTTATAATTATTCTTTCTCCTCCAGGGAAGATAAGGTCACGCTAGTGGGAGTGCGATGGTCTAGGAGATCTTTGAGGAGGATGGCTTCTTTTCCACCCACGTCAGTTAGGTGTCTAGGGCTACCCAGTAGGGAGAGGGCGCCGAGCCCTCTAGACATCTCATGTCGGCTGCAGGCAATCAAGAGGGCATTCTCGTTACTTTAGTGTCCCTGCACAACGAGCCCATCTTGTGTCTTCTTGCTACTATTGATGAGGAGGCTCCTTATGATGACTGGATGGCTGACGTCTCGGTGGGGGATATTAATGAGAACCACAAGGTGGTGAGACCTAGAACAATGGGGATTGACATGACTGTCAGGATTGAGGAGGCTATTGAGGTGTCTTAGCTTGAGTCATCAAAGCCTAGAGCTCTAGAGGTAGTCGAGGTTGCCAAGATTATGGAGGCTGTCGAGGGACCTTATGTCAAGCCCTCGGAGCCTGAGACTTGAGGGGAGGTGGAGGTCAATCTTACTACTGGAGCGATTGAGGGTGGTGCTAGGAGGTCACCGAGGAGCCTCGCTGTGAGCCCCCTGCACCAAGGATTTTAGAGGAGTCTAGGGACATTGTGGAGACTAGGGTGGCTCCTTCCATGCCTCTGGAAGTTGAGACCTTGGCACTGGAAGAGCCCGCATCAAGTCGTTTGCCCTCGGAGTGGCCATCTCTAGCCAAAGAGGTTTCTTGTGTAACTTCTTCCTTCTTTTGTTTACTTTTGTCATCACTTCGACTTACTAATTTTCTGCACCCAACTATAGGAGAGGATCCACTAACTGGCTACCTTTGCTGACTACATGGCCTAGACCCACATCGACCTGGAGGAGCTTAGAGTTATGGCAGAGCGAGCTTCCTCTTTTGAACATGAGCTATCAAAGCAAGGATGAGGATCTCCTCCCTCGAGGATTTGCTGCGTGAGCTGGAGTAGGACTATGCTCGCCTTCAAGAGGAGAACCTCAAGCTTGAGATGGAGCTTTTGATCTCTCTCATCTTGAATGAGATTGGGTGAGCCTTGGAATGTAGGTACTGGACCAACATCAACCTATGTTACCGCATTGCGGATCTAGTGGCTCCTGGATTTCCTCTCAATTTTCCACCCGAGGAATGCCAGCGCTCGACGGCGATCAAATCTGATAGACTCTACTCATGATGCTGCTCGGCGTTCATCTCACCCGCAAGGGAGCCCTTAGCCTCTAAATCATCCTCCCTTTGGGCCTTAGGCTGATTGTGTATTCTTCTTAGGCGGATGGCCCTCTTTGTACACTTTTTATCTTTTTAATAAAATTAGTCAAATCGTTGAGATCTTTATTGCTACTTGTTTATGCTTCAATGTGGAGTTACTTTTCTTTGTTTCGCTAGCTAAGCATTGTCGCTATCATTGTAGGGCTTATCTTAGGCATGTTTGCTTGATTGTGCATTCCCTTGAGAGAATGTTATGACACTTTAATTCTATGGGGTGCTCTATCCCATCGGTGGGGCGTCATTGCATGCCTATGGGTGAGCCTCACTAGGGGCCGGCTAGGTTTCATGGTCACAACTACCGGCCCTAGCAAAGTCATAGACCATCGCTCACACATTATCATATTGGTGCTCAAATCTGCCTGAGGATGTCATAGCTTATGCGCACTTGGTCTTAGTCCACCAACCGTCGTCAATTGATGGTGCTCTTCTCTATCTGAACGATGTCGTAGCATGCATACTGTAGAAGCCCCCTAAAGTTTTAGTGGCCGTTTGATAGGGTGCTCTAAGAGCCCCAGATGCCTGAGTATTTGACTACGAATGGGCTGCTCGATGAGAGGCCTAAGGTTCAAATCTAACCACTTATGGGCCGCTTGACATAGGATAAAGGTTCGAATTTGCCCATCTCGGGCCATTGTATTATTGGAATCAATATTCAAATTTGGACTGATCTCTAGGCCACTCAAAGCTTGGGGTCAAGGTTTTTGTAACATTGAATGGCAATTTGCCTGATTTGGGGCAGTCTAAGTCATCTAATTTTATATAATACTATGAAAGCATGCATTCACATGAGTAGGTACATGAACAAACAATAATTTCATTAAGTGAAACATGATATATTTACAAGCTTTCGGGATGATGCATGCCAACCTTACCTAGGCTTAGCCGAGACTTACTTGTAGTATTTTTAAGGCGGGTGTCATTCCGTCCTTGGGACTAATTTTCCATCCAGTGGGTGTGTAGTTTGTATGCCCGTTCCGGAGGATTACTATGACAAGGAAGTATCCCTCCCGGTTCGAGAGCTTGTTCCCAAGGACGATCTTACTCGTTGCCTCTATGCTCCGTAGGACTAAATTCCCTACCTCAAATTGACGAGCTTTTACCCTTTTGTTGTAGTATTACACGATGCGCTACGAGTAGCCTATTATCCTTAGGCATGCCATGTCTCGGGCTTCCTTGAGTAGGTCGAGGTGTCCCCGAGTTTTTAGGAGTTGATAGGCGGGTCAAAGCACTCGACTCGAAAGCTGAACAGCCCACTTCAACCAAAATAACCACCTCCATCCTGTAGCAGAGATTGAAGTGTGTCTCACAGGTGGCTCCCTTGGTGTCATTCGGTATGACCATAGCACGAACGATAACTCATCTGCCCAGGATTCCCCAGTGTCTTTCGGCTTTGTCTTCAGCTTGTGCAGTAGCATTAAGTTTATTACTTTCACTTTTGCCCGTTGGCTTGTGGGTAAGAGATGGAGGTCTGAACCAACCTAATCCATAGGCTTGCACAGTATTTAGTGAAATACTTTCCAGTGAATTGGGTCCTGTTATCGATCATGATAACCTAGAGAATCTTAAACCAACACACGATACTTTGACGAATGAACTTTCTTGCGTTTTATTCCGTGATATGTGCTAGTGGGGTCGCCTAAACCAACATAGTGAAGTAGTTGATACCGACTATGATAAATTTTCTCTACCCAGATTCTATGGGTAAAGGGTTGAGTATGTCGAGCCCCCACTATGTGAATAGTTAAGGTGCTTGCAAGGCTATAGCTTCGTGTGCAGCTGGTGGGTCATGATCTAGTGGGTTTGGTAATTTTCTTACCTTTTTAGAAAGTTCATGGCATCACACTTCATCGAAGACCAGTAGAGGCTCTACTGAATGATCTTGAAGGCAAAGTTTTCGCCTCCGACATGTGACCTACAAATGCCGAGGTACACCTCGCCCAGTACATAATCAACTTTCTCTAGCGTGAGACGCTTTATGTAGGGGGTTGAGTACCCACGACGATATAACCTCCCGTTCACGATGGTGTACCAACTAGCCATCCTCTTTATACAATTAGCTTCCTCTAGGTTATCTGACAGGATGCCATCAATGAGGTACCTCCTGTACAGGATCATCCAGTTTTCGCCATCGGCCACTTGTAGCATCTCGAGCTTAGCGTTGTTGATGGTAGCTAGAACTTCTAGCATGTCTCTAGCATACTGCTCCAGGTTACCAATCGTCGCTGCCATTACCAACTAGTCCGCCTTCTAATTTTCCTTCATCAGGATTTGGATCATCTCGATTTTATCCAATGCTTGGGCCAAACCCTTCGCTCCAGCAAGGTACCTTGCGAGAAGGGGGTTTGATGCCTCAAAACTTTCATAGACTTGGTTGATAACCAGCTCTGAATCATTTGCTAGAGCTTGGTGAGCAGCACTTCATACTCGGCTATGTGTTGGTGGCTAGAAATTCGATGGTCATCAAATATTTTATCTCTAACCCGTCCAAAGTCCGAAGGACCACACTTGCTCCTCGCCCACTTGCATTGATGACCCATAGACGTGCAAGGTCAAAACTGAGGTCTTTGACGGGTTTGCATCAATAGCGATGTTGGGGTGTCAAGAACCAAGGTCGTGGTCTTGACGAGGAATCCTTGAGGACTAGTCCTTCATGGCCAGCTGCGGTTGGAATTCCATGTCGAACTCACCCAACTTGATTGCCTATTTGATCAGTCATCCAAATTTATCTAGTTTCTATAAGATTCCTTTCTACGGTTGATCGGTCAAGAGGATAATCTTGTGCGCCTAAAAATATGGGCGCAACTTTCTGTCGGAGTAGATAAGGCTAGTGTGATCCTTTCGGCATGCGGCTAATGGGTCTCGATGTCCATCAGCACCTTGTTGACATAGTACATCAGCCGTTATATCCCGTCTTGGTGCCAGATGAGGACTGAGCTTAGCACTATATTCAAAATTATCAAACATGATCTGACTTTTCGCCTTCTTAGAGAGAGATTAGGAGTGGAGGATTGGATAGGTACTCCTTGAGTTTCTAGAAGGCTGCGGCACACTTGACTATCTACTAAAAATCGGTTGTCTTAGTTCCCCTCCGGGCCTTGAAGAATGGTAGATACTTCTCCATGGACTTTTCTAGGAAATAGGAAAGAGCAACGACTCTGCTAGTGTGCTAGTGGATCTCTTTAATTGTCTGAGGTGGATGCATGTTGAGGATGGCTTATATCTTCTTGAGGTTCACCTTGATCTCCTACTATAAGATAATAAAGCCCAAGAATTTTCCTGAGGTTACACCAAATGCGCACTTGGTTGTGTTGAGTTTCATCTGGTGCACCTAGAGGAGTTCGAAGATCTCGTTCAAGTTGTGAACATGGCCATTGGTGGCCTTACTCTTGACGAGCATGTCATCTATATATACCTCCATATTATGACCGATTTAAACTTTAAACATCTTATTCACAAGACGCTGGTAAGTTGTCCCAACATTCTTTAGATCGAAGGGTATCACCTTGTAGCAGTAGGTCCTCTAGTTGGTCATAAAGGAGGTATACTCCTCTTCCTTTATGCTTATCCTGATCTGGTAGTAGTCCAAGTAGGCATCCATGAAGCTTAAAAGTTCATGGCGTGATGTGAGTCTACCAACAAGTCAATACTTAGTAACAGGAAGCTATCCTTTGGGCAAACTTTATTCACGTTAGTGAGGACATACATCCACCACTTTTCATTACTCTTCTTAATGAGGACCATATTGGATAACTAGTCCCGAGTACTATACTCCTGATAAACCCTACATTGAGTAGCTTATTCACTTCCTCTCGGATGGTGACTAGTTTTCGTTGGAGTAGTTCCTCCACTTCCCGTCCGACACAATCAAGATTGAGATCGATCGATATCCTAACATATCATAGACATCCACATCAATATATCAAAGTTTTGCCTACAAAAGCTTATAACTGTTAAAAGAGGGGACCTGGCAGGGAACTCTCAATTTGTACACACTTCTCAGGTTTGCTAAGGTTAAGGGAACTCAGTTAGTCACTTCTACCAATTGGGCTTGCTACAGGGTAGTTTCCTCACAGAAGTTGAGGTCCTTGATTGGCAGGTTAGGAGCTACTTGGTGACTTGAGTCGGGTAGTACATCCATTTGGTCACTTGGGACCTCTCCGATGCCACACGAGATCAAAATTTATTTTTAATTGGGAAATTAACATCATGCTCCGAATGTGGTCGACGGGGCTATCCTGAAGATTGCATTGTAGATTGAGGGAGGTCCACTATAAGGAATGTGAGCATCCTAGAGGTCGTGGATGGGTACATCCTCAACTCAATCTCGATTGGATGGTTCCTGTATAGGCATGGCTCATTATCGAGGCCATATAGTGGTCCTCGGTTAGTTTCATTTAACACTTTTCAGTCCAAGTTTAAATAATGTATAAAGATACAACAAATTTTAGGAGTTTTTATTATCAATGAGAATTCGTTTCAATTGGTAATCTATTGTATTGTCCGAAACGAGAACAGATCAAACCGGAGAATCTGAATGGAGAGTTATTACATGAATCATATCATCATTGCTAAAACAAATGGTATCAGTCCCTACTCCTACCCTTAGTTTCTTGCTACTGGAAGTGATCTTCGAACGGTCTAGGGTGTTGTCCTTGGTTGGCTTAGTTTTCACCATGTTGACAACCCTAACTATAACTTTCGGTTCTCATTTTTGTTCTTATGTATCTTCTCCTATCGTCATGGGATCCTATCCTAGGTTTCACAAGAACCACAGTGGATATCCTCACCAGGCCAAGTCTTTGATCTCCCTCTGTAGAGTACAGTAGTCCTCAATGCTGTGCCTCAGATATCGATGGTAATAACGGTACTTAAACTGGTCTCCTCCCTTTAGGTTTCTTGTGTAACTTCTTCCTTCTTTTGTTTACTTTTGTCATCACTTCGACTTACTAATTTTCTGCACCCAACTATAGGAGAGGATCCACTAACTGCTACCTTCGACTACATGGCCTGCACCCACATCGACCTGGAGGAGCTTAGAGTTATGGCAGAGCGAGCTTCCTCTTTTGAACATGAGCTATCAAAGCAAGGATGAGGATCTCCTCCCTCGCGGATTTGCTGCGTGAGCTGGAGTAGGACTATGCTCGCCTTCAAGAGGAGAACCTCAAGCTTGAGATGGAGCTTTTGATCTCTCTCATCTTGAATGAGATTGGGTGAGCCTTGGAATGTAGGTACTGGACCAACATCAACCTATGTTACCGCATTGCGGATCTAGTGGCTCCTGGATTTCCTCTCAATTTTCCACCCGAGGAATGCCCGGCGACGGCATCAAATCCCGATAGACTCTACTCATGATCTTTCTCAAGAAGGCGTTCATCTCACCCATGAGGGAGCCCTTAGCCTCTAAATCATCCTCCCTTTGGGCCCTTAAGCTGATTGTGTTCTTCTTTAGGCGGATGGCCCTCTTTGTACACTTTTTATCTTTTTAATAAAATTAGTCAAATCGTTGAGATCTTTATTGCTACTTGTTTATGCTTCAATGTGGAGTTACTTTTCTTTGTTTCGCTAGCTAAGCATTGTCGCTATCATTGTAGGGCTTATCTTAGGCATGTTTGCTTGATTGTGCATTCCCTTGAGAGAATGTTATGACACTTTAATTCTATGGGGTGCTCTATCCCATCAGTGGGACGTCATTGCATGCCTATGGGTGAGCCTCACTAGGGCCGGCTAGGTTTCATGGTCACAACTACCGGGCCCTAGCAAAGTCATAGACCATCGCTCACACATTATCATATTGGTGCTCAGTCCTGTCGGAGGATGTCATAGCTTATGCGCACTTGGTCTTAGTCCACCAACCATCGTCAATTGATGGTGCTCTTCTCTATCTGAAGGATGTCGTAGCATGCATACTGTAGAAGCCCCCTAAAGTTTTAGTGGCCGTTTGATAGGGTGCTCTAAGAGCCCCAGGCCTGAGTATTTGACTACGAATGGGCTGCTCGATGACAGGCCTAAGGTTCAAATCTAACCACTTATGGGCCGCTTGACATAGGATAGAGGTTCGAATTTGCCCATCTCTGGGCCATTGTATTATTGGAATCAATATTCAAATTTGACCGTCTCTAGGCCACTCAGCTTGGGGTCAAGGTTTTGTAACAGGTGAATGGCAATTCGTCTGATTTTGGGGCAGTCTAAGTCATCTAATTTTATATAATACTATGAAAGCATGCATTCACATGAGTAGGTACACATGAACAAACAATAATTTCATTAAGTGAAACATGATATATTTACAAGCTTTCGGGATGATGCATGCCAACCTTACCTAGGCTTAGCTGAGACTTACTTGTAGTATTTTTTAAGGCGGGTGTCATTCCAGGTCCTTAGGACTAATTTTCCATCCAGGGTGTGTAGTTTGTATGCCCGTTCCAGAGGATTACTATGACAAGGAAGTATCCCTCCCAGTTCGAGGAGAGCTTGTTCCCAAGGACGATCTTACTCGTTGCCTCTATGCTCCGTAGGACTAAATTCCCTACCTCAAATTGACGAGCTTTTACCCTTTTGTTGTAGTATTACACGATGCGCTACGAGTAGCCTATTATCCTTAGGCATGCCATGTCTCGGGCTTCCTTGAGTAGGTCGAGGTGGCAGTTTTTAGGAGTTGATAGGCGGGTCAAAGCTTTTCGACTTCCCGAAAATTTGAACAGCCACTTCAACCAAAATAACCACCTCCATCCCTAGAAAGAGATTGAAGTGTGTCTCATGGTGGCTCCTTGGTGTCATTCGGTATGACCATAGCACGAACGATAACTCATCGCGCAGGATTCCCCAAAGTGTCTTTCGGCTTTGTCTTGACATGCGGTAGCATTAAGTTTATTACTTTCACTTTTGCCGTTGGCTTGTGGGTAAGAGATGGAGGTGCAACCAACCTAATCCATAGGCTTGCACGGTATTTAGTGAAATACTTTCCAGTGAATTAGGTCTGTTATCGATCATGATAACCTAGAGAATCTTAAACCAACACACGATACTTTGTGAATGAACTTTCTTGCGTTTTATTCCGTGATATGTGCTAGTGGGGTCGCCTAAACCAACATAGTGAAGTAGTTGATACCGACTATGATAAATTTTCTCTACCCAGATTCTATGGGTAAAGGGTTGAGTATGTCGAGCCCCCACTATGTGAATAGTTAAGGTGCTTGCAAGGCTATAGCTTCGTGTGCAGCTGGTGGGTCATGATCTAGTGGGTTTGGTAATTTTCTTACTTTTTTAGAAAGTTCATGGCATCACACTTCATCGAAGACCAATAGAGGCTCTCTTGAATGATCTTGAAGGCAAAGTTTTCGCCTCCGACATGTGACCTACAAAATGCCGGTACACCTCTTGATACATAATCAACTTTCTCTAGCGTGAGACGCTTTATGTAGGGGGTTGAGTACCACGACGATATAACCTCCCGTTCACGATGGTGTACCAACTAGCCATCCTCTTTATACAATTAGCTTCCTCTAGGTTATCGACAGGATGCCATCACGAGGTACCTCACATGCACAGGATCATCCGATTTTAGCCACCCGGCCACTTGTAGCATCTCGAGCTTAGCGTTGTTGATGGTAGCTAGAACTTCTAGCATGTCTCTAGCATCTTGCTCCGGGTTACCAATCGTCATTGCCATTACCAACTAGTCCGCCTTCTAATTTTCCTTCATCGATTTGGATCATCTCGATTTTATCCAATGCTTGGGCCAAACCCTTCGCTCCAGCAAGGTACCTTGCGAGAAGGGGGTTTGATGCCTCAAAACTTTCATAGACTTGGTTGATAACCAGCTCTGAATCATTTGCTAGAGCTTGGTGAGCAGCACTTCATACTCGGCTATGTGTTGGTGGCTAGAAATTCGATGGTCATCAAATATTTTATCTCTAACCCGTCCAAAGTCTAAAGGACCACACTTGCTCCACTGCCCACTTGCATTGATGACCCATAGACGTGCAAGGTCAAAACTGAGGTCTTTGACGGGTTTGCATCAATAGCGATGTTAAGGGTGTCAAGAACCAAGGTCGTGGTCTTGACGAGGAAATCCTTGAGGGACTAGTCCTTCATGGCCAGCTGCGGTTGGAATTCCATGTCGAACTCACCCAACTTGATTGCCTATTTGATCAGTCATCCAAATTTATCTAGTTTCTATAAGATTCCTTTCTACGGTTGATCGGTCAAGAGGATAATCTTGTGCGCCTAAAAATATGGGCGCAACTTTCTGTCGGAGTAGATAAGGCTAGTGTGATCCTTTCGGCATGCGGCTAATGGGTCTCGATGTCCATCAGCACCTTGTTGACATAGTACATCAGCCGTTATATCCCGTCTTGGTGCCAGATGAGGACTGAGCTTAGCACTATATTCAAAATTATCAAATACAGATACAGCTTTTCGCCTTCTTAGAGAGAGATTAGGAGTGGAGGATTGGATAGGTACTCCTTGAGTTTCTAGAAGGCTGCGGCACACTTGACTATCTACTAAAAATCGGTTGTCTTAGTTCCCCTCCGGGCCTTGAAGAATGGTAGATACTTCTCCATGGACTTTTCTAGGAAATAGGAAAGAGCAACGACTCTGCTAGTGTGCTAGTGGATCTCTTTAATTGTCTGAGGTGGATGCATGTTGAGGATGGCTTATATCTTCTTGAGGTTCACCTTGATCTCCTACTATAAGATAATAAAGCCCAAGAATTTTCTGAGGTTACACCAAATGCGCACTTGGTTGTGTTGAGTTTCATCTCGGTGCACCTAGAGGAGTTCGAAGATCTCGTTCAAGTTGTGAACATGGCCATTGGTGGCCTTACTCACGAGCATGAGCATGTCATCTATATATACCTCCATATTATGACCGATTTAAACTTTAAACATCTTATTCACAAGACGCTGGTAAGTTGTCCCAACATTCTTTAGATCGAAGGGTATCACCTTGTAGCAGTAGGTCCTCTAGTTGGTCATAAAGGAGGTATACTCCTCTTCCTTTATGCTTATCCTGATCTGGTAGTAGTCCAAGTAGGCATCCATGAAGCTTAAAAGTTCATGGCGTGATGTGGAGTCTACCAACAAGTCAATACTTAGTAACAGGAAGCTATCCTTTGGGCAAACTTTATTCACGTTAGTGAGGACATACATCCACCACTTTTCATTACTCTTCTTAATGAGGACCATATTGGATAACTAGTCTGAGTACTATACTCCCTGATAAACCCTACATTGAGTAGCTTATTCACTTCCTCTCGGATGGTGACTAGTTTCTCGTTGGAGTAGTTCCTCCACTTCCGTCGGTCTGGCTTACAATCAAGATTGAGATCTGATCGATATCCCTAGCATATCATAGACATCCACACGAATATATCAAAGTTTTGCCTACAAAAGCTTATAATCTGTTAAAAGAGGGGACCTGGCAGGGAACTCTCAATTTGTACACACTTCTCAGGTTTGCTAAGGTTAAGGGAACTCAGTTAGTCACTTCTACCAATTGGGCTTGCTACAGGGTAGTTTCCTCACAGAAGTTGAGGTCCTTGATTGGCAGGTTAGGAGCTACTTGAGTGACTTGAGTCAGGTAGTACATCCGACTGGTCACTTGGGACCTCTCCGATGCCACACGAGATCAAAAAATTTATTTTTAACTGGGAAATTAACATCACTGCTCTGAATGTGGTCAGACAGGGCTATCCCAAGATTGCATTGTAGATTGAGGGGAGGTCCACTATAAGGAATGTGAGCATCCTAGAGGTCGTGGATGGGTACATCCTCAACTCAATCTCCAGTTGGATGGTTCCCTGTATAGGCATCGGCTCATTATCGAGGCCATATAGTGGTCCCTCGGTTAGTTTCATTTAACACTTTTTCAGTCCAAGTTTAAATAATGTATAAAGATACAACAAATTTTAGGAGTTTTTATTATCAATGAGAATTCGTTTCAATTGGTAATCTATTGTATTGTCCGAAACGAGAACAGATACAACCAGAGAATCTGAATGGAGAGTTATTACATGAATCATATCATCATTGCTAAAACAAATGGTATCAGTCCCTACTCCTACCCTTAGTTTCTTGCTACTGGAAGTGATCTTCGAACGGTCTAGGGTGTTGTCCTTGGTTGGCTTAGTTTTCACCATGTTGACAACCCTAACTATAACTCGGTTCCTCGGCTGTTCTTATGTATCTTCTCCTATCGTCATGGGATCCTATCCTAGGTTTCACAAGAACCTGGTCAGATATCCTCACCAGGCCAAGTCTTTGATCTCCCTCTGTAGAGTACAGTAGTCCTCAATGCTGTGCCTCAGATATCGATGGTAATAACGGTACTTAAACTGGTCTCCTCCCTTTAGGTTTCTTGGTGCCTTAGGCTATTTTAGAAATTTTTCATCTCAAATCTACATCAAGATGTTTTCTCAACTGGCATTTAGTGGAGTCATGCTCAGAGGCCTGTACTCCCTTTGGATACTCGGCCCAGACGGTGGCTACTTCTAGGGTTCACTGGAGTGGTTGTTGTCCCCATTCCTTTTCTTCCCGTCATCCGGTCTCACGGGGGTCGATCCATGTGCTCAGGGCACTTTGTCTCATTGGCCTCTTTCGTTGCTATGTAGACCTAGGTGATGCTTTTAGCTTTTCTGAAGGTTTGAGGGTGTTGGTGAGCCAAGTGTTTGAAAAATTCTCTTGACTTCGGCATGGCGATGAAACCATTTAACATTTACCTTGTTAGAGAGCTTGGGTATTTGCAGGCCTTGGTAGTGAATCGGGCTAGGAAGCACTTCAAACCTTCGTCTTACTTTTGTCAACAGAGGACAAGATATCATGGCTACTTCTCCTCCCTCCATCTAGAGGAAAATTGGCACAGGAAGTAGTTAGTAAGCTTAATGAATGATCGAATAGAATTCGGTTAGAGACTATACAACAAGATTGGGGCATCTCCCTTGAGAATTAGGAAAACACATTGGCACATGGCGGCCTTATCTAGGCCTTAGAAGGTCAGTAGTGTACGAAAGTAGTCCAAGTGGTCCATCAGATCAATACTTTTGTCATACATATCCAGGGTCAGCATCATGAACTTGAGGGAAAGTGGTTGAGTCTGGATATCCATCATGAATGGGATCTCCTCAAATCAAGGGACTATCAACTATCATCCCCATGAATGCATGCTGCCAGATTTTCTCTACCTTCTCCTCCATTCGGGGGCAGGATGCATTTCTCTTGGAGTTGAGGAAGGCCCTGAGCTCTGAAGTCTCTAGGGCAACGTGTAGATCATGGCAACTGCTAGCTCGTGGCAGTCGTGTAGTGCACAAGGCTTCACCTTGGGTTTTGGACCTCCTATCGCTACAGGAGTTAAAGGGTTCTGTTGCTCTGGGTTTTCCTCTCGCATCTCATGGCAAGGTTGGCCCTACATCCACGTCTGGGCCCTACTGCTCAAGACTGGCTGGACCTTGGCATCTTCGGGCCTTAAGGTCTTCACGACCAGGTGCTTCTATTTCCAGTTCCTTCATCTCAAGGCCAAAGCCTAAGTGACAGTGGTAGAGCCCCCAACTGCTGCCCTTCCATGCGGGCGAAGAACGCATGGAGCATTTGTGAGGACCCGAAATCGAAAACGTAATAACTAGATGTGATTAAGGTGATTAAAATCAGTAAGAGGCTATACATGTAGTGAAAAAGTGGTAGTTAAAAGTAAAAAGTTAGAAAATACCCGAATTCAGCAAGCAGCCGAGTGGCGCCCGCTGGCCGCTTGAGCCGATCTATCGAGCGAAAAAACCAGTGCCATTCCGAATCCCTGCCGCTCGCTAGCCGCTCGAGCGGCTGGGTGCCGAAAGCCAATCGCTCGCTGGCCGCTCGAGCTCCGCTCCAGCGGCAGACGCAGCATAAAAACGTGATCTGCTTCTCTCCTCTCATTTTTTCGCACAGGTTTAGGGTTTTAGAGAGAGAGGGAGCACCGATTTTATAGAGAGAAGAAGGGAGAACGAGGCCCAGGAGCCCGAATCCATCCGTGAGCCAATTATAAAAGTTAAAGCACGCGTCAAGGTAAGTGTACCTCGACGTCATTTTTCGATTTTACCGTTTCTTTTGCTTTAAACTTGATGAAATGTTACGAAAATGATATTGATGCATGTGTATAGTACATGAAGCATGTTTCCTTCAATTAATTGGTTGGATTTTATGTTTATCCATATTTATTGTAAGATTTAGCTTCGATTTCGTGAATAAGCATGAAAATAGTGTTCGATTTGTCTCAGAAAGTATGTGACGAAACCCTAGCTTGAAAATGTTGTGAAGATTGAGTAAATTGCATGATTTAATGTATATACATGGCATCTATGACATTAATTTCATGAAAAATGTACATGTAAGAGACCGATTTGAGTCCGATGGTTTGGCGAAGCCCTTTTGAAAAAACGAAGAGGTTTTGATGAGTTTTAACCATAGTCGTTATATGAAAGTTAATTGACATCGAAATGAAGCTTCCCGTATAGTTTGTTTTTTGAAAATATGTACAAACTTATACTGACAAAATTTCCATGTAAATTTAAAGAAGTGCTGAAATTGTGTTGTGAAAGTTTGATTTGAAAATGGGATTTTTGATAAAGAGATGATTTAATTACAGTTATTTTGGGACCCAAGTGACTATAGTCCAGGTAAGTTCTTGGGTGAGGCATTAAAACTTATGGTGGTAATCGAGGATAGCTCATCCATGGAGCGATTCATGGTCCGCCCTGTCCTCAAGGGCGTTGCCGTGAGGGACATAGGCTGACCGGGTGGCACATCAGACAGATATCCTCGGGATAGGATATATATGACATGATAGGCCTTGGATTATGTGGACTGAACACAATCTATCCTCGATCATTCGCCCCTTCTGCTAGTAGGGTACACTTGCAAGGTCTGAAATTGTTAAGATATGTCACAATAAAAGATGAAAATGTATTGTACAATGAAAAGATGATAGAGTATCATCTGATGAAAAGATGATAATGAATCGTATACAGTGAAAAGATGACAGTGAACAGGATAGAGTATTATTTTCAGTTTTACATGCATCAGCAAAGTTTGTAGTTATTATTTTACAGTCTATAGTGTAATGATTTATGAAGTATGAGATTTAATATCGTTATAGTATGTCTTTACTGTTTTTTTAGATGATGTTTGATTAAACATTCTAGTTCCGCATGGTTATATGATCGTTTTGGCATAACCGTTTTGAGTTCATATGCATGTACCTTCAGGCCTCATCTCACTGCTTTAGTATTTTTCCCCCTCCGGATGAGATAAAAGTAGAGCTTTTATCCGACGAAAAAGAGTAATCAGAGAGAAGCTTCTTGAAGACTTTTGAGGACCATAGCACATTGGAGCTATTTTGGAGGAGCCTGTCGATGTAAAGGCTTAGCTGCATATGATTTTTGTATACTGATCTTGTGATTATTGATGTCTTAGAACATGACGATTTTTGTATAGAAAGCTCATGATGTGTATGATAGTAGAAGAGAAAATGATATGCTTCTACTGGTTCTTAGTTTACTTCCGCCATATACTCTAGATTTACTGTGCAGGTCCTAGATGACATCTCGTTATTAAACTGTTAGAGTAGTAAATGTTTTTATGGATTTATGCCATGGATGGCACATGTGATCCTGTGGATGCTTGTTGTAGGAATTGTGAATGATGGATAGTTGTGTGCTTGTTATGGATGATTATACAGAATTGTATTTTTGGGTTTTTCATCCTATTACAAATGAGACTCTGCCGAAATTTCTGCAGGAGTCTTGCATTATGTTTTAGACCGTTAATGGTATTGCTGTTTTGACGAAAGCTTTTAAGGACAAAAAAAAATCCGTTTCGTAACAGCATTTGCTTCATGTCTCTTACCTTGGCAAGGAGTTCGCATCCATCAAGCTCAAGTCACTCATCCACCTGACTACCGACTAAAGGGTCATCACCATGGGAGGTGGCATCCCTTGCCAACACTGTATGGGCCCAGATTTGAAAACGTAGAAAATTTCTGACATCGAATCTATATAATAAAGGAGTCGAGGAAAATCAAAGGCTATCCGGTCAACGCCAGTTGACCGGAAGATAGTTGAGGATAGTAATCTGGTGAACAAGTGTTGACCAGAAAGCGTGAGGAAGAGGAAGTAATTCGGTCAACGTCTGTTGACCGAAAAGTGTAAAAAGAAGGTCTCATCCGGTCAATGCTAGTTGACCAGAAGTAAGGGAAATTGGAAAGTAATCCAGTCAACACCCCTTGACCGGAATTTGTTAAAGGTAAGTAAAATCTGGTCACGCCAGTTGACCGGAAAGTGTGGGAAGAAACAGCTAAATCCTGTCAAGGCTAGTTGATCGAAAACGTGAAGGAGAAACCCAAATCCGGTCAAGGCAAGTTGACTAAAAATAATAAAGAAATTCCAAACAAAAAGTAGAGTCAGAAATAACCAAACCTGAGTAGATAATCTACTCCCAACCACCCTCGAGTGGTTGACCTGCCCTACCTACTACCTTCAGACCAAAGTCCTATAAATACGAGGTGAGAGCTTAAGGAAAGAGGTTAGGAAGAGGCACTCGACAGAATTCTCTACTGAAGGAAAAACCAGAATTTCAAGGCAAAGTAAAGGAATTTAGGCAAGTGTACACCCCCTTACTTTTAAGATCATGGTTTAATGCAAATGTATGCTCTGTTTTTGATATTACAAGTGTACTTCGGACCTTACTCTTTTAAGTTTTGTTTTTAAGAATGCCGCAAGTGTACTCACCTTTTTAAGTTCATGTTTTTAATGCAAGTATAGCTAATGGTGTTCAGTTATTTCTTGATGTTCGCACACATGAAGTTTAATTATTGCATGATTTAAATGATGACCAGTCATTTAATTATCAAAAAGTAGACCGGATTTTAGGAAAGAGACCTCCGACTTTTGATGTGACGGACCGGCTACATTCCACCGCATGTGGCCGCCCGTCGATCGAAACAGGTCATAAACTCTGGTTAAAAGGTAGACTTAAAATTTTTTCTTTTCTTTTATATATACATACATCGCGTGCACAGGATCGCGTACGGAAGCATACTATATTCATTAACTTTCACAGCGGCAGTGTTGTACAAAATGCTTCCCAAAATAAACAAAAGAGAGCTCATCAAGTCTGTTCATGCCATGACACATAATTTCAGCTAGCTACCCGTCTAGCTCGTCCACCTTACTCTAATTTCTCGTCCTTCATAAGCTTCTCATCATCTGAAAATAGTAAGAGTGAGCTACAAGGCTCGGCAAGGTACCCTCACGCAGAAATCATGCATAGTCATAAACCGTGAGACGAACAGGCATAATGCAATAGAGGCGTGCAGTTTCATAAAACATGGCTGGAGTCGATGCAAACAGATTCCAAAGTCATTTTCATGCAATTTGACTTCCAAAAACATGCTTCTGTTTCCAAATTCATTTTCGTCAAAAACCGGCTACATTTAAAGTCTGCAGCTACTCGACCATAACGCTACATTTAAGGTCCATAGTCATGACCCAAATCAAACGGCAGCATTTAAGGTCTGCAGCTCTCGACCCTCTGAATCAAATAACGCTACATTTAAGATCCGTAGTCATGACCCAAATCAAACGGCAGCATTTAAAGTCTGCAACTCTCGACCCTCTGAATAAGGCTACATTTAAGGTCGTAGTCATGACCCAAATCAAACAGCTACATTTTAAGCCTGCAGCTACTCGGCCATCAAATACTTAGTCCACAAATCATGCTTTTCCAAAAATCATAGCGCAAATGCCGATTTCAAACACATACAATGCTGGTTCCGAAATCAAGGTGCAATGCCGGTTTCAAAATACAATACAATGCGGGTTTCGAAGTCACAGTGCAACGCCGGTTTCAAGTCACACTTTTAGGGCCGGTTCACATTCATGGCACACATTGCCGGTTTCAAATATACATTCTTAAGGCCGATTTCAGTTTCATGCTCCAAGGGAGGTTGATCTCGTTTTCACTAAGCAAGGGTGGCCGGTTTTATTTTCTTACAAAGGGAGGCCGATTTCATTTTCTAACCAAGGAAGGCCGATTTCAACTTTATGCTCAAGGTGGCCGATTTCATTTTCTAACAAAGGACGCCGATTTCATTTTCTTACCAAGGAAGGCCGATTTCAACATCATGCTCAAGGTGGCCAGTTTCATTTTCTTACTCCAAGGGTGGCCGGTCTGGATTTTATACTCAAAGGTGGCCGGTTTTATTTTCTTACCTTGGGGAAAGGCCGATCTAAATTTCATGCTCAAGTGGCCGGTTTGGATTTCATACTCCAAGGGTGGCCAGTTTGGATTTTATACTCAAAGGTGGCCGATTTCATTTTCTTACAAGGGAGAGGCCGATCTAGATTTCATGTTCAAGGTGGAGGCCGAACTTGATTTTATCATTCAATGGCCGGACTTGATTTCATGCAGAAAGGGGAGGGCCGGACTTGATTTCATGCAGAAAGGGGAGGGCCGGACTTGATTTCATGCAAAAAGGGGAGGGCCGAACTTGATTAGGCTTAAGGGAAGGCCAAACTTCTTTTATGCTTAAGGGTAGGCCGAACTTCTTTTAAACATGCGGTTAACAGAGATTCTTCTTTAAATTAAACGATCAGAGCAATTATTATACATACCGTAACATAAATCCATCAAAATCATACATGCATTGCATACATGCATTGCAAACATGCATAACTTGAGTTAAATCAAAATGATCTTAAGGCAAAGGTGAGTATTCTTGCATCAAATCATGAACTTAAAATCGGAGAGTACGCTTGCCTGGAAATGCTTATCAACTCCTTACTCATGTCTGGCATGGAATTCTTCCCTTCCTTTCTTTCGTCTCTGACTCCTTACTTCTAACTTGCTCCCAAGTTTTCACATCTAATATTTGTAGGCGATGGAGTGGTTGAGAGTAGGTAGGGTAGGTCACTTACTACCAATATTTTATTTACCTCGCCACTTCCAGAGAATTTCAGAGCAGGTGAAAGTAGGTAGGAATAGTTTACCTACTCTGGGTAGGTGGTTGGGAGCATGTTACCTACTCTAGTCACTCTGACTTAAGGGCTTCCTTATTATTTCCAGTCATGTCTTCTTTTTTGCCATGCTCTCCGGTCAACATTAGTTGATCGGCTTTTGTTTTTTCCTTACGCTTTCGGTCAACATGAGTTGACCGAATTACGTTTTCTCCTTATGCTTTCCGGTCAACATGCGTTGACCGGATTACGTTTTCCTTTCATGCTTTCCGGCCAACATGCGTTGACCGGATTACTTTTCTCATTACATTTTTCGATCAACATGCATTGATGGGATAACCTTCGATTCCCCTTGACTCCTTGATTGGGATTTTCCATGTCTTAAAATCTGGGCCGTTACATTTGATAAATAACCTCCGGCTTTGTTAAGGTGAAAATCAAGTTCGGCCTTCCCCTTGCATGAAATCCAAACCGGCCATGTTGCCATGAAATCCAAACCGGCCATGTTTGCTATGAAATCAAAACCGGCCATGTTGCCATAAAAGCCAAACCGGCCATGTGTGCCATGAAGTTCCAAACCGGCCTCAAGGTGAAATCCAAACTGGCTATGTTGCCATGAAATCCAAACCGGCCATGTTGCCATGAAGTCCAAACCGGCCATGTGTGCCATCAAGTTCCAAACCGGCCCTAAGGTGAAATCCAAACCGGCCATAAGGTATAAATCCAAACCAGCCCCTTTGCATGGTGAAATCAAGTTCGCCCTCCCCTTTGAGCATGAAATCCAAACCGGCCACCCTTGTTAAATCAAGACCAGCCCTCCCTTCTTCATGAAACACAACCGGCCTTGTGAGAAGAAAATCTGTACTGGCCTTCACCTCATGAAATCACAACCGGCCAACTTTATATCATGAAAATGAAATCGGCTCCCTTGATGTGAAAAGAGCTCCGGCCCTTCCTTGATGAAAATCTAAACCGGCCATAAAAATCTAAACTGGCCCCTGATCATGAAATCGAGTTCAGCCACCTTTTGCATGATGAGATCCAAACCGGCCCTTTGAGCATCAAATGAAGTTCGGTCACCTTTTACATGATGAAATTTGAATCGGCCTTAGAATGTTTTGAAACTGAAAAATTGCCCATGAATTTGAAACTGGCTTGTAAAGCGACGTGTAAGATCAATGATTTGAAACCGGCTTTTGAGAAAAGACCTTCAGCTTTGATAAATAAGACCTGTAATATTTTGTCAAAAGACCTTTGGTTTTAAGATGTTAAAGGAAAGGATTTATAGATTTCAATTATTTGAAGTTATGAACAAAGTATATAAGAACAAGAAAAAATATACGTAATTCGGACAGCAAGTGGAACTCTACGACTTCTGACTTTGAACTATGATGGATGGCCATTAAAAGATATGAACTAAGAACCGAGTTTCCATTAAACTTGCTGTTAAAAATGGATGGAGGATATTGGAGTGACACTCGAGGACTACCTCCTAGGCCACGGGGGGAGACTTTTGGTGGCATAAGGCTTTCAGAGTACTACCCCGTATGCCGGGTTAAAGGCATTATCTCCCGCCTTGGGGAGCATAATGAGAGGATACGGCTTTAGGTTGAGACGGAACGGATTTTTTTTATTCTGTCATTCATAACACAATTGAAAACCCAAACTAAATTAATTCGGTGCAACACAGGATCACAGATGCCATCTAGGACCCATATAATTTTCACCATAATAAGTATAGCAAAAGTTATTCTAACAGTTGCGGAAGCATTCATATTCATTCCAAAATATTCATTTCTGAGTACATAGCCAAAACTGTTTAATCATAGAAGTCCATCAAGTCATTACAATAATATTTCTCCAAAGTAAGCTTTCGAGGTCTTTAATAGTCCTTCAGACAAGCTCTAATCACTCCAACTCGTCAAACACAAGCTCAAAAGCTTCATCTTAGGGGGAAAAAACATAAAACAGTGAGCCGAGGCCCAGCAAGGTACATGCGCATGAGTAGTAAAACGATGATACAGAACGGTCATGTAACTATGCATAAACAGAACGGTTAATCAGAATGCAGTCCAAGAAATAGAGAAAACATACCTTGACAATATTATACTTCAGAATCGATAATCGGTACAGTAAACGGTAAATAGTAACATAACGTATCGGTAATCGGTACGATAAACGGTGAGCAGTACATATCATATCGGTAAACAGTATTTCATATTTGATAATTGGTACTTCATATTCGAAAATTGGTACTTCATATTCGGAAATCGGTACGGTAACATAACATATCAGTAAAATAGTAAATGGTACTTCATATCATATCGGTACAGACCCTGCCAGTATACCCTACTAGCTAAGGGGGCGAATAATCGAGGATAGATTGTGTTCACTCCATACAATCTAAGGCCGGTAACTGTTATATGGGTATCCCATCTAGCGGGATCGGTACGGCATGCCACCCAAAGGTAGGCCGGTAACTGTTATATGGGTATCCCATCTAGCGGGATCGATACGGTATGCCACCCGAAGGTAGGCCAGTAACGGCAGTTCCCTCTGTCCATAACGCCCCGAGGGCAGGGGGACCACAAATAACTCCATGGACAGAGTTATCCTCAATTACCACCGAAAAGTCCTAAGGCATGCCGGAGAACCTATCCGAACTGTAGTCAGTCTCGGGTCTTAAAATAACTGTAACAGAAACCATTTCTTTACCGAAAACCCCTTTTTGAAATCTGACTTTTATAATATATCTTCAACTATCTTTAAATATACATGAAAATTTTCTCAGTACAGGTCGGTATATATTTTCGGAAATAATTTATACTTGGGCCGGTTTAGATTTTTATCAAGGAAGGGCCGGAGCTCTTTTCTCGTTAGGAGAGTCGGCTTCATTTTTAGCAGAAGTTCTTCTTTTTTAAAATGCAGGAGTGCTCGAAAGCCGGAGTGTTCAAAAGCCGGAGTGCACAGAAGCCGGAGTGCTTTTTCTCAAAAGGACAGCGTGCTCAAAAAGCCGGAGTGTTTTTCACTCAAAGGACGGAGTGCTATTTACTAACAGGACGGAGTACTTTTAAAAGCCGAAGTTTCATAAATCCGAAGTGCTTTTTACTGAAAGCCGGAGTACTTTTAAAAGTCGAAGTTCATTTTCCTCAAGGGACGGAGTTCATTAAAAGCCAGAGTTCATTTCACATTAAGGCTAGAGTTCATTTTCCACACAAAGCCGGAGTTCTTTTTGACATAGGACGGAGTTCTTTTTAACAAAAGCCGGAGTTCATTTCACATTAAGTCCGGAGCTCATTTTCTTATATAAAGCCGAGCTCATTTTCATATTAAGGGAGCCGATTTCATTTCAAGTACCAAGCTGGAGTTCAAATACAAAGCCGGAGTTCATTTTCAATACAAAGCCGGAGCTCATTTTCATATTAAGGCCGGAGTTCATTTTAAAGCCAGAGTTCTTTTTTCCAACAAAAGGACGGAGTTCTTTTTGACAAAGGCAGAGTTCAAAAGCCGGAGTTCATTTTCCTTTAAAGCCGGAGTTCATTAAAGTCGGAGTTCATTTCTCTCAAAGGACGGAGTTCATATAGAAGGTCGTGTTCAATTTCAAGCAAATGCCGTTTTCATGCCAAATTCTGATTTTATTTTACGTGCCAAATGTCGATTTCATTTTACATGCCAAATGCCGGTTTCATATTACATGCCAAATGTCGGTTTCGTTTCATATGTCAAATGCCGGTTTCATATTACATGCCAAATGCCGGTTTTGTTTTACATGCAAAATGCCGGTTTCGTTTCACATATCAAATGCCAGTTGTAACCTTTGATCCGGATTTCATGTAAGTTCAAAAAGTAGGAAAACGGGCGCCTTGAACTTCAGAACAGATTCAAACGAAAACTAAAAACGTATTAACGTCTGAATACTTGCAGCAAAACAGAGTGCAGTATATTTGCAAATGAACTAAAAACTGAACTTAAAAACAGCGTCTGAAGTAACATGCCTAAGAGTTGCCCAGTATCACCGTTTTGAAGTTTCTCCTTCACTCCCTCCTTTCTGCTTGTATTGGCTGACTTCATCAGCCAACCGACACTGGGTTTTTATAGAGGAGAGGTTGGGTGAGCTAAGTGGGGTAAGTCACCCACTTTGGTACCTCTTTTCAGAGGGTAGGTTAGAGCAAGTGGGTTAGGCTACTTACTATGGTACTTTTTCTCAGGGTGAATGAGGTAGTTTTTACCTATCCCATTTGGTCGAGGCCTAATTGGATTCTAACTAAATAATAAAGTTTGCATTTTTCTTTAGTTGCCATTAATTTATTCCGGTCAACTTTCTTACTTAAAGTCGGTCAACATAATACCCTCAAATCCAACCAACTCCTTTAAATCTGGTCAACACCTCCAATTCCGGTCAACTTCTTCCAATCCGGTCATTATCTTCGAATCCGGTCAACTCTTCAATTCCGTTCAACATCTTCAAATCCGGTCAACTCTTCCAATTCGGTCAATATCTTCGAATCCGATCAATTCTTTCAATCCGGTCAATATCTTCGAATCCGGTCAACTCTTCCAATCCGGTCAATATCTTGGCTTCTGGCCAACTCCTTATTATTCACTCCGTCCATCATCTTTTCATAAACTTCGGATTTCTTCTCCTTGCATCCACAATTTTACTCCGGCCTTACCAACACAAAGAGCCACTCTGGACTTCAAGGCCACTTCGGCCTCTCTTCACACAATTCACTCCGGTCTTCAAATTCAGGAGACAATTTCTGATTTCAAAATATGCTCTAAAGCTGGTTTACATTTTCCGAATAACCTTCAATTTTCCTCGATCCTTTGATTATTTTGACTCGATGACTGAGATTTTCTATGATTTAGAATCTAGGTCGTCACAATCTCCCCCACTTATAAAAATTTTGTCCTCGAAATTTGATGATCCTCACGGTCACATAATCACACATATTCTTTCATCCAGAAGTTATTTCATTAGACAAGGATTACTCTAGGAAACCTCAAGCATTCTTATCACAAAATAAATTCTGTCTCTCATATTGACTCAATCCAGATACGTACTGATTTTCTCAACCACTGATATAAGAAAGACCTTATAACGATCCTTGGAATTTCAAAAGCGACATACCAAAATGCTGGCCATTTCTCGAATTTAATTTGATACTTCAAATGGATCCGATGAACTTCCACTTTAGTTCATTCCATGCTTCAAAGGAATTTGATCACGGGGACCTTAACCTTACTCTTAGATTCCTGAGCCATGGGTTCATGCTGGGCTACCCTGATTTAAACAGTTCTAGGATAGTCATTTTATGAAGACAACCCTAAAATCATTGATTTAGATTGATTCTAAAATATTCATACCTCATAAATATCTCTCACAGATCCTCAATTCATAACAGGAGAAGAAGTCCTAATCTACGACCGTCTCCGTGATTTGGTTCAGTCTTAGACCATTGCTCAAGATCTCGAGGTCCTAACACTTAACAGCCTCAAAGTCCATATACCGAAGGAAACAACTTTTCTCAAGCCTCAACCCGTGGCAAGATCAAAACTGCGAATTATACGGTCACCACTGGTTTATTGTGGCTTCAGATTCCATTGTCCAATTCATTACCTTTACACTTAAACAATTTTAAGACCTCGTTGGCATGTGAATCGACACATTATTTGAAATCAACCTGGGGGTATCATTTGATCGTCATTTAAGTGGAGACATTTTATTACTGATTTCAAGTAATTCTGATAAGGGATTCCTCTCCTAATTGACCCAAGAGTATTAATCCTCAACAATCTAGGGAAGTTCATCCTTATAATTTTTAGAATTATCAGATCAGAATTATCTTTCAAGTGATTCTTCGCACATCCATTTGGAGACTTCTGACATTGACTATTGATCTTAGTACTCTCCTCCGTCAAATATATTGAGATCCATTTTTTTTTAACCTTAAATTTCCTTCAAGGGATCATTCTTAAGTCCTCAGAGGTCTTATCACAAAATTCTAATTACAGGTGGAGCAATCCCGTCCCACGGACGTCTCCCCCACTTTGGTGATTACTTATTAACAAAATCCCAATCTTTCTTATAAACCCGTCATCTATGCTAACTTACCTGATCATTGATAAGTCTTATTGATAAGTCCTGTCATCATATGGTTCTACGACTCCATTAATAGTGTCTAGTCAATACTCTTTTAATCCCTTAGAGACTAATGTCAAATTTAGTTTTCTTTAAACCACTTCATTAAAATAGATTAGCTTGGTCATACCTACGTTTCTTAAAACCTTCAGATTCTTAAATGGTCATCTATTAACTTCAAAAAGGGCAATCCTAATTCTAATTAGGTAGAATGTCTTTAACTCATTTAACCTTGCCTCTTATTCAGAATTTCATAACCTCGTGACAGGGTACCACATCTTTTACCAACGTCCTTGAATATTAATTCATCTCTAAAGGTTCAAAATTTCTCAAAATCATCCCTAAACTATCAGTTCTACTTATTTGCTATACCAACCAAATGAATCAAGTATTATCGTCTATGCTACAGTTTCTAAATCTCACAAAATCCATAAAGAATACATATATCTATATAATCAGGAAACAAATCAAAATTTCGTGATTAAGAGAATACCTTCATCCGCCTTTGGGGTGTCTCTGGGCCTTGCACTGTCGCCGTAATATTTTGACTTCTTTTCTTTTGACCTTTTGGTAACGGACAATCCTTTATTAGGTGACCCAACTTTTCACAATTATAGCACACTCCCATGGCTTTATAACAAGTTTTTCCTATGTGCTTCTTCCTACAATATGCACATTTAGTTGTTGATGTTGGCAAACTAGTCACTGACAAAACTTCAGTAGTGCTATTCCCCGCATCCACCATTTTTGCCTTCTTGGATGACTCAGGTGGTTCCACATGTGAGTTTCTACTAGGATCCTCCCAACTAGCAGCCCTCTTTATAGAAAAGTTTTGTGTCTCTAACTCTTCCTCGAGTACCGAGGCCCTATCTAGGATCTCAGTATAAGTTTGAAACTCCTGGATCACTAATTCATTATCAGAACATTGGGTAACTATAAGTACTTTCTTCAATTTTCTAATCCAATTTTCTACCTTCGGCGGATCTGCTTCTCCAAAAAATTCAGACACATTCGCTGTCCTAAACCTCTCGTACATAGATGGAATCGGTTGTGGTGCAGGAAGTAGGGCCACATGACGCCATTCCATCTTCTCTACAACATGCGTCATCCTATCCAGCAAGGTCACATACTCGGCTTCTCGATCATGGGGGGTACTAGCACTACCCTGGCCATATCTTCTTCTTCTTTTATTAGCCATCCTAAAATCAAGACAGCTGCAACATTGAAATCCCAAAAGTCAGTTAGAGAAAAGGAAAATATCCATCAGTTTTGTGAAATTCAAACTTAGCCCAGGAGTCAACTTCTTAAGAGTCCTAATCACCTTGGTTACCTAGACTTAGCCCTACGAAAATTTAGTTGAAAGATTCAAACCTATGCTTCCACTTTTCGATCGATCAATTCCTAAGGCATCTCAACTCTCTGATACCAATTGAGACGGAATAAATTTTTTTTTATTTCGTCATTCATAACACAATTGAAAATCCAAACTAAACCAATTAGATGCAACACAGGATCACAGATGCCATATAGGACCCATATACTTTTCACCATAATAAGTATAGTGGAAGTTATTATAACACTTGCGGAAGCATTTATATTCAATCCAAAATATTCATTTCCGAGTACATAGCCAAAACTGTTTAACCATAGAAGTCCATCAAGTCATTATAATAATATTTCTCCAAAATAAGCTTCTGAGGTCTTTAATAGTCCTTCAGACAAGCTCTAATCACTCCAACTCGTCAGACACAAGCTCTAAAGCTTCATCTTAGGGGAAAAAATATAAAACAGTGAGCCGAGGCCCAGCAAGGTACATGCGCATGAGTAGTAAAACGATGATACAGAACGGTCATGTAACTATGCATAAACAAAACAGTTAATCAGAATGCAGTCCAAGAAATAGAGAAAACATACCTTGACAGTACTATACTTTAGAATCGGTAATCTGTACAGTAAACGGAAAATAGTAACATAACGTATCGGTAATCGGTACAAAAAACGCTGAACAGTATATATCATATCGGTAAATAGTATTTCATATTTGATAATTGGTACTTCATATTTGAAAATCGGTACTTCATATTTGGAAATCGGTACGGTAATATAACATATCAGTAAAACAGTAAACGGTACTTCATATCATATCGGTACAGACCCTGCCAGTATACCCTACTAGCTGAGGGGGCAAATTAATCGAGGATAGATTGTGTTCACTTTACACAATCTAAGGTCGGTAACTGTTATATGGGTATCCCATCTGGCGGGATCGGTACGGTATGCCACCCGAAGGTAGGTGGTAATCAATCGTTATATGGGTATCCCATCCGGGTGGGATCGGTGACGGTATGCCACCCGAAGGTAGGCCGCAACGGTAGTTCCTCTGTCCATAACGCCCCGAGGGCAGGGCGGACCACAAATAACTCCATGGATGGAATTATCCTCGATTACCACCGAAAAGTTCTAAGGCATGCCGGAGAACCTATCCGACACAAAGAGTCAGTCCGGGTCTTAAAATAATCAGAATAAAACCATTTCTTTACCGAAAATCCCTTTTTAAAATCAGACTTTCATAATATATCTTCAGCTATCTTTAAGTATACATGAAAATTTCCTCGGTACAGGTCGGTACATATTTTCGGAAACAATTTATACTTGGGCCGGTTTAGATTTTTGTCAAGGAAGGGCCGGAGCTCTTTTCTCGTTAGGGGAGCCGGTTTCATTTTCAGCCGAAGTTCTTCTTTTTCAAAATGCAGGAGTGCTCAAAAGCCAGAGTGTTCAAAAGCCGGAGTGCTTTTTCTCAAAAGGACGGCGTGCTCAAAAAATCGGAGTGTTTTTCACTCAAAGGAAAGAGTGCTATTTACTAACAAGACGGGGTACTTTTTACTCAAATGACGGAGTACTTTTAAAAGCCGAAGTTTTATAAATCCGGAGTGCTTTTTACTGAAAGCCGGAGTACTTTTAAAAGTCGAAGTTCATTTTCCTCAAGAGACGGAGTTCATTAAAAGCTAGAGTTCATTTCACATTAAGGCCGGAGTTCATTTTTCACACAAAGTCGGAGTTCTTTTTGACATAGGACGGAGTTCTTTTTAACAAAAGCCAGAGTTCATTTCACTTTAAGGCTGGAGCTCATTTTCTTATACAAAGCCAGAGCTCATTTTCATATTAAGGGAGCCGGTTTCATTTTAAGTACCAGGCTGGAGTTCAAATACAAAGCCGGAGTCCATTTTCAATACAAAGTCGGAGCTCATTTTCAATACAAAGCCAGAGCTCATTTTCATATTAAGGCTGAAGTTCATTTTAAAGCCAGAGTTCTTTTTTCCAACAAAAGGACGGAGTTCTTTTTGACAAAGGGGGAGTTCAAAAGCCGGAGTTCATTTCCCTTTAAAGCCGGAGTTCATTAAAGTCGGAGTTCATTTCTCTCAAAGGACGGAGTTCATATAGAAGGCCGTGTTCAATTTCAAGCAAATGACATTTTCATGCCAAATGCCGGTTTTATTTTACGTGCCAAACGCCGATTTTATTTTATATGCCAAATGTCGGTTTTATATTACATGCCAAATGCCGATTTCGTTTCATATGTCAAATGTCGGTTTCATATTACATGCCAAATGTCAGTTTCGTTTTACATGCAAAATGCCGGTTTCGTTTCACATGTCAAATGTCGGTTGTAACCTTTCGTCCGGATTTCATGTAAGTTCAGAAAGTAGGAAAACAGGTGTCATGAACTTCAGAACAGATTCAAACGAAAACTAAAAATGTGTTAATGTCCGAATACTTGCAGCAAAACAGAGTGCAGTATATTTACAAATGAACTAAAAACTGAACTTAAAAACAGCATCTGAAGTAACTTGCCTAAGAGTTGCCCAGTATCACCGTTTTAAAGTTTCTCCTTCACTCCCTCCTTTCTACTTGTATTGGCTGACTTCATCAGCTAACCGACGCTGGGTTTTTATAGAGGAGAGGTTGGGTGAGCTAAGTGGGGTAAGTCACCCACTTTGGTACCTCTTTTCAGAGGGTAGGTTGGAGCAAGTGGGTTAGGCTACTTACTATGGTACTTTTTCTCAAGGTGTAATGAGGTAGTTTTTACCTATCCCATTTGGTCGAGGCCTAATTGGATTCTAACTAAATAATAAAGTTTACCTTTTTCTTTAGTTTCCATTAATTTATTCCGGTCAACTTTCCTACTTAAAGCCGGTCAACGAAATACCCTCAAATCTAGTCAACTCCTTTAAATCTGGTCAACACCTCCAATTCTGGTCAACTTCTTCCAATCCGGTCAACATCTTCAAATCCGGTCAACTCTTCCAATCCAGTCAATATCTTCGAATCCGATCAATTCTTTCAATCCGGTCAATATCTTCAAATCCGGTCAACTCTTCCAATCCGGTCAATATCTTCGAAGCCGATCAACTCCTTATTATTCACTCCGTCCATCACCTTTTCATAAACTTCGGATTTCTTCTCCTTGCATCCACAATTCTACTCCGGCCTTACCAACACAAAGAGCCACTCCGGACTTCAAGGCCACTTCGGCCTCTCTTCACACAATTCACTCCGGTCTTCAAATTCAGGAGACAATTTTTTATTTCAAAATATGCTCTAAAGCTGGTTTATATTTTCCGAATAACCTTCAATTTTCCTCGATCCTTTGATTATTTTGACTCGATGACTGGGATTTTCTATGTTTTAGAATCTGGGTCGTCACATAGGTTGTGGGGTAGCACACAACCCTTCCTTGATGTTATCGGCTCTCGTCCAGTCCCTAAAGATGATAAGTATTTCATTCGACTTTCTATGAATTTTCTGAAGAAAAGATAACAAGAAGAAGAACCAGGATTTCTGTACTTAAGAAGAATTGATATGATGACTGTTCACATGCTAAATTTATGTTATGAACCTCTACTTTGACTAAATTATATGTATGTTAATGTTTTCTACATGTGGTCACCTTGCTGGGCTTTGTAGCTCACTCTTACCATTTTTCAGATGATGAGAAGCTTATGGATGTCGAAATCGAGTAAAGTTGTATGAAGTAACTAGAGGCAGCTGGCCAGAGCTGATTAACAGAGAATTGATGTACTTTTCTTTTGATGTTTTGAGAAGAAATTGTAAAACAGTTCCGCTGCAAAGGAATTTATGGATGTTAGTATGTTTCCGTAATTACAATATTAAAAAAAAGGAAGTTGAGTTTTTTTTCTAGTAGCATCTCACGTCATGTCAAGGTAATTGTAGTTGACCAACATGAGTGTTGGCCGGCCAAGTGTGAGACTTAACTCTGTGATGGCTAACTCAAGGAGTTTGGCCCGGAATGATCTTGTGTATGAAATGAATAGTACATACATAAAAGAAAAGAAAAATTTTTATGTCCACCAAACTAATGTTATACCGTATATGTGTAAAGGTTGGGTTTGACGGCGACCGTATGTGGTGGAATGTGGCCGGTCCGTCACAGTTGGTATCAGAGAAAGAACTGAGATGCTTTAGGTTCGATCTGAATCAATACGGAAACTTAGGACAGAATTAGTTGAAGCAAAAAGGGGATTAGCTTTACTTAAGCTTAGGACGGAGTACTTTATGTTAACTGCCTTGGCTAGTGGTCTGATCAAAATATTCTTTCAGGAATCAAGGTTGTTGCGGAAGACATGTCTAATAGAGGAAAACGAACCGTTCGGGCTAACAACCCCTCTAAACCCGGAGACGAGGTACTTAAACCTGCTAGATAGAATAGCTGATGTCATAGAAGCTTTGACTCCACCAACTCTGGTGACCGCCCTAGTTCCGGTTTATCAGGAGAGATCGGTCTATGACTGCTTTACTAACGAGTGAGTTCCTGAATTCTCTGGGGAACCTGACCCGCTGAAGGTGGACACCTGGATCCAACGACTAAAGAAAGAAGGTATTCGCGGTAATTGAGTGTCCTACCGAAGATAAAGTCCTGTTCGCCACCCATAAGTTGGCGGGCGAGGCCCACCACTGGTCGGCGATGCAAAAGAGAGTTTTTGAGGTGCCAGAAAGGGATATTACTTGGGAAATGTTTGAAGCAGCATTCTTGGAGAAATGCTTGCCTGCTAACCTTCGTGGACAGAAGGAAGATAAATTCCTTCGCTTAAGGCAAGGCACTCGCACTGTGGCTGAGTATGATGCAAAGTTTGCAGAACTATCCTGCTACGCCCCTTATATTGTGGAAGACCAAGAGAGAAAGGCTAGAAGATTCTTCCAAGGATTAAGAGATGACAGTAGGAGCCATCTCTCCTCTCTAAAATTAGCTACATACGGAGAGATGTTAGAAATGGTTGTTATTTATGTGAAGGAACTGGAGAGAGGGGCACTTTTCAGACAAAGAACTTTTAGTCAGGCTTCGAGGGCTAGCGCTAGTGGAGGACCTTCTAAGAAGGCAAAACCGTTGAAGTCCAGTGGAGAACGGGACCAATCAGTACAGACTTCCCGAGCATCTAGCAATACATGTGATCATTGCGAAAAGTCGCATGAAGGGAAGCCATGCTATAAGAAGCTAGGAGTCTTCTATAACTGTGGCCAGGGTGGACACATGATCAAGAACTGTCCACTCGCCAAGCGAGCCCCAGATTTTAAGTCCCCTATTTCAGCTAAGGTATTCATTATTTCTGGCAAAGGAGGTGAAGCCTCTACCGAAGTGGTGGAAGATACACTTTCTATCTGTGGCAATTCTAGTCATGTGCTCTTTCACTCGGGATCCACCCACTCGTTTGTCTCCCATGATTTTACAAAATATCTTACGACCCTCCCCTAAGTTCTTGGTTGTCCATTAATGGTCACCTCGTCCACAGGGTCGTTTGTGATTTTAAATGTTTTGTATCCAGAGAATCCGGTTGAATTGAATGGATTCGTGATGCCTGTCAATCTAGTTTTGCTAGAAATGACGGACTTTGATGCAACACTAGGCATGGATTGGTTGGCAAGGCATCATGCCAATATTTATTGTTTTCGAAAGAGAGTGGGATTCGCCATCCCTGGAAACGGGCCCTTCTATTTTCATGGAGTCCGGCGTAAGGAAGCATCTTGCTTCATTTTGGCCCTCCATGCCTGGTACTTGATTGGGAATGAGTGCCAAGCTTACCTAACCTTCGCTAGTGTGACTGAGGGTCAAGGAACTATGGCCAAGGAGATTCCTGTGGTATGTGAGTTCGAAGACCTATTCCCTGATGAATTACCTGGGCCGCCACACAGGCGAGAGATAAAATTTGGGATAGAATTGGTGCCTGTATTAGCGCCAATATCTAAAGCGCCATATAGGATGGCACCGGCTGAACTTAAGGAGTTAAAGCAGTAATTGCAAGGATTGCTTGATAAGGGTTTCATCCGGCCGAGTGTCTCCATGGGGTGCACCAGTCCTGTTTGTAAGAAAGAAGGACGAGACTTTGAGGTTATGCATGGATTATCGGGAACTAAACAAAATCACCACTAAGAATAAATATCCTTTGCCAAGGATAGATGACCTCCTTGACGAATTGTAAGGGGCTTGTGTATTCTCTAAGATCGACCTTAGATTCGGTTACCATCAGCTTTGAATCAGATGGGATGATGTAGCAAAGACTACTTTTCGAACTAGATATGGGCACTATGAGTTTGTAGTGATGCCATTTGGGTTGACTAACACTCCAGCCATATTCATGGACTTGATGAACCGAGTCTTTCAACCCTATCTAGATAAGTTTGTGATAGTCTTTATTGATGACATCCTTGTTTATTCGAAGAGTTATGAGAATCATGAGAAGTATCTAAGGACAGCACTCCTGATCCTTAGGGAGCATCGGCTGTTCGCCAAATTGAATAAGTGTGAATTTTGGTTAGAGGAAGTGGGATTCCTTGGTCACATCATTTCCAAAGAGGGGATTTCTATCGACCCCAAGAAGGTGGAGGCAGTGGTGAAGTGGAACCGACTGACCTCTGTGACCGAAGTACGGAGCTTCTTAGGCATGGTCGGATATTACAGACAGTTTGTGGAAAACTTCTTCCAAATCGCCTTGCCTCTCGCACAACTAATAAAGAAAGAGGCCAAGTTTGAGTGGACCGGTGACTGTGAAGAGAGCTTCCAAGTACTGAAAGACCGGCTAACTTCTGCACCAGTCCTGACCATTCTGGATGAATCAGGAGGATTGATTGTCTATTGTAATGCCTCAAAGGTTGGGTTGGGCTTTATTTTAATGCAGCATGGAAGGGTAATTGCCTACGGGTCACGGCAATTGAAGGATCATGAAAGGAATTACCCAACTCACGACCTAGAATTGACTACAGTAGTGTTTACGCTAAAAATTTGGAGACATTACCTATATGATGAGAGATTCTTGGTCCATTCCGATCATAAAAGTTTAAAGTATTTATTCTCTCAAAAGAAACTGAACATGCGGCAGCGAAGCTGGATTGAGTTCCTAAAAGATTATGACTCAAAATCCAATACGAGCCAGGTAAGGCCAATGCAGTCGCCGATGCACTAAGTCAGCAACCAGGTGTCTTAGCAAGAATACTGGTTAAGCAAATGGAGATGTTGGACTGTCTAATGCACTATGACATCTGACAATATGTTCAAGGAAACTGAATGATTTTAGCATACATTCAAGTCCAACCAGAGGTGATAGATGAGGTTAAGAAAGGTCAGGTGAATGATCCCTTCCTTGTGAATATCATGAGTAATCTGGATGGAGATTTCCGAAGTGATTTTCGTGTTAAGACGGATGGAGCATTGAGGTTTAGGGATTAATTATGTGTGCCGGACAACAAGGAATTGAAAGAGAAAATTTTTAAGGAAGCCCACAGATCACGGTATACAATCCACCCATGAGTCAACAAGATGTACCAAGACTTAAAGAAAATGTTTTGGTGGAGGAATATGAAGAGGGACATCGCAGTTTACGTAGAAAAGTGTCTTGTGTGCCAACAAGTAAAGGCAAAAAGGAGAAAACCATCTGGGTTATTGCAACCAAAGCCGCTTCCAAGCTGGAAATGGGAAGATATTGCCATGGACTTTGTGACCGGCCTACCAAGGACACCAAGAAGACACGATGCTGTTTGGGTTATAGTTGACCGGCTGACAAAGTCAGCCCATTTTCTAGCAATCCAGACAACTTACTCCCGTGAAAAGCTGGCCCGGGAGTATGTAAATAAGGTCGTCAGGCTTCATGGTGTGCCTGCCTCTATTGTATCAGATAGAAACCCTCGCTTTGTTTCGAGGTTCTGGAAGAGTTTACATAAGGAATTAGGGACGGAGTTGAAATTTAGTACTGCCTATCATCCACAAACCGATGGCCAGTCAGAACGTATGATTTAGATCCTTGAGGATATATTAAGGGCCTCGGTCTTAGAGATGAAAGGGACTTGGGACAATTTCTTAACCTTAGCAGAATTCGCATATAATAATAGTTATCAGGCCAGCATAGGCATGGCTCCTTTTAAGGCTTTGTATGGAAGGAGATGTAGATTATCGATTCATTGGGAGGAGCCCGGAGATAAAAGAATCTTGGGTCCAGAGATTGTTAAGGAGATGACAGAGAAGATAAGGTTAGTGCATGAGAATCTAAGGATTGCCCGGAGTAGACAAAAGAGCTATGTAGATCAGAGGAGATCTCCATTGAAGTTTGACGAATGTGACTTTGTATTCCTAAAGGTATCACTATCAAAAGGGACGACCAGATTCGAGGTGAAAGGAAAGCTGAAGCCACGATTTATTGGCCCTTTCGAGGTTTTAGAAAGAATCGGAGAAGTGGCCTATAGACTTGCTCTATCACCAAGCCTGACAGAAGTACATGACGTATTTCATGTATCAATGCTGAGGAAATATGTCCATGACCCTACTCATGTGATTGAGTTTGAGCCTTTGGCATTTGACAGGAACTTGTCCTATGTAGAGGAACCGGTGCAGATTTTGGATCGAAGGGAGCAAAGGCTACGCACAAAATCAATCTCCTTAATAAAGGTACTCTAGAAGAACCATACCCCTAAAGAAGCAACTTGGGAACGAGAAGAAGAAATTCGAGACAAGTATCCATACTTGTTATATTAATGTCAGTAACTTCATTTAAAATTTTGAGGACAAAATTCCTATAAGTGGGGGAGATTGTAAGGGCCCAAATCCTAAAACATAGAAAATTCCTGACATCGAGTCTATATAATTAAGGAGTTCAGGAAAATCAAGGGCTATCCGGTCAACTGGCGTTGACCGGAAGATTAGTTGAGAATAGTAATCCGGTCAACAAGTGTTGACCAGAAAGCATGAGGAAGAGGAAGTAATCCAATCAACGTCTGTTGACCGAAAAGCGTAAAAAGAAGGTCTCATCCGATCAACGCTAGTTGACCGGAAGTAAGGGAAATAGGAAAGTAATCCGGTCAACACCCCTTAACCGAAATTTGTTAAAGGTAAGTAAAATCCGGTCAACGCTAGTTAACCGAAAAGTGTGGGAAGAAACAGCTAAATCCAGTCAAGGCTAGTTGACCGAAAACGTGAAGGAGAACCCCAAATCTGGTCAAGGATAGTTGACCGAAAATAATAAAGAAATTTTCTACGAAAAGTAGAGTCAGAAATAACCATACTTGAGTAGGTAGCCTACTCCCAACCACCCCCGAATGGTTGACCTGCCCTACCTATTAACTCCAGACCAAAGTCATATAAATAGGAGGTGAGAGCTTAAGGAAAGAGGTTAGGAAGAGGCACTCGACAGAATTCTCTAGTGAAGAAAAAACCAGAATTTCAAGGCAAAGTAAATGAATTCAGGCAAGTGTACTCCCCTGCTTTTAAGATCATGGTTTAATGCAAATGTATGCTCTGTTTTTGATATTGCAAATGTACTTCGAACCTTACTCTTTTAAGTTTTGTTTTTAAGCATGCCACAAGTGTACTCACCTTTTTAAGTTCATGTTTTTCATGCAAGTATAGCTAATGGTGTTCAGTTATTTCATGATGTTCTCACACATGAAGTTTAATTATTGCATGATTTAAATGATGACAAGTCATTTAATTATAAAAAAGTAGACCGGCTTTTAAGAAAGAGACCTCCGACTTTTGATAAATGACCTCCGGCTTTGTCAAGGTCAAAATCAAGTTCGGCCTTCCCCTTGCATGAAATCAAAATCAGCCATGTTTGCTATGAAATCGAAACCGGCCATGTTTGCTATGAAATTCAAACCAGCCATGTTGTCATGAAATCCAAACCGGCCATGTGTGCCATGAAGTTCCAAACCGGCCTCAAGGTGAAATCCAAACCAGCTATGTTGCCATGAAATCCAAACCAGCCATGTTGCCATGAAGTCCAAACCAGCCATGTGTGCCATGAAGTTCCAAACCGGCCCTAAGGTGAAATCCAAACCGGCCTCAAGGTATAAATCCAAACCGGCCCCTTTGCATGGTGAAATCAAGTTCGGCCTCCCCTTTGAGCATGAAATCCAAACCGGCCACCCTTGTTAAATCAAGACCGGCCCTCCCTTCTTCATGAATCACAACCGGCCTTGTGAGAAGAAATTCTGAACCAGCCTTCACCTCATGAAATCACAACCAGCCAACTTTATATCATGAAAATGAAATCGGCTCCCTTGATATGAAAAGAGCTCTGGCCCTTCCTTGATGAAAATCTAAACCGACCCCTAATCATGAAATCGAGTTCCGCCACCTTTTGCATGATGAGATCCAAACCGGCCCTCTGAGCATGAAATCAAGTTCAGTCACCTTTTATATGATGAAATTTGAATCGGCCTTAGAACGTTTTGAAACCGAAAAATTGCCCATGAATTTGAAACGGGCTTGTAAAGCGACGTGTAAGATCAATGATTTGAAACCAGCTTTTGAGAAAAGACCTCCGGCTTCGATAAGTAAGACCTCTGATATTTTGACAAAAGACCTTCGGTTTTAAGATGTTAAAGGAAAGGCTTTACGGACTTCAATTGTTTGAAGTTATTAACAAAGTCTATAAGAACAAGGAAAAATATACGTAATCTGGACAGCAAGTAGAACTCTACGACTTCCGACTTTGAACTATGATGGATGGCCATTAAAAGATATGAACTAAGAACCGAGTTTTCATTAAATTTGCTGTTAAAGATGGATGAATGATATTGGAGTGACACCCGATGACTGCCTCCTGGGCCACGGGGGGAGACTTTTGGTGGCATAAGATTTTCGAACTACTGCCCCGTATGCAGGGTTAAAGGCATTATCTCCCGCCTTGGGAAGCATAATGAGATGATACGACTTTAGGTTGTAGGGTAGCACACAACCCTTCCTCAATGTTGTTTGCTCCCGTCCAGTCCCTAAAGATAATAAGTATTTCGTTCGGCTTTCTATGAATTTTCTGAAGAAAAGATAACAAGAAGAAGAACCAGGATTTCTAAACTTAAGAAGAAATGATATGATGACTTTTCGCATGCTAAGTTTATGTTATGAACCTCTACTTTGACTCGATTATATGTATGTTAATGTTTTCTGTATGTGGGTACCTTGCTGGGCTTTGTAGCTCACTCTTACCATTTTTCAGATGATGAGAAGCTTATAGAAGACGAAATCGAGTAGAGTTGTATGAAGTAACTAGACGGCAGCTGGCCGGAGCTGATTAGTGGAGAATTGATGTACTTTTCTTTTGATGTTTGAGAAGAAATTATAAAACAGTTCCGCTGTAAAGGAATTTATGGATGTTAGTATGTTTCCGTAATTACAATATGAAAAAAATAATGTTGATTTTTTTTCTAGTAGCATCTCACGTCATGTTAAGGTAATTGTAGTCAACCAACCTGAGTTTGGCCGACCAAATGTGACACTTAACTCTGTGATGGCCAACTCAAGGAATTCGGCCTGGAATGATCCTGTGTATGAAATGAATGGTACATACATAAAAGAAAAGAAAATTTTCTATGTCCACCAAACTAGTGTTATACAGTATATGTGTAAAGGTTAGGCTTGACGGCGGCCATATGTGGTGGAATGTGGCCGGTCCGTCACAAACACGCTAACTTGTGCTCTAGTATTGACCAGTTTTTTGTTTGGAAAGTGAATATGGTGGTTACTGGTTTGACTTTTAAGTTGTTTCCATAGATGGTGCCAATGATGCATTCCTGGATTCGAGTTATACGGATTAGGAAATGGTTGGGTTTTTCACATTGGGTCGAATTCAAGTGGGTCTTGTTTCTATCTCTGAAAATGTAGGTTCTACGTACCATAAATAACGAACAATAGGTGAAGTGATTGATGGAATTCACTCCCCAATTTATCTTTCGATATTCAAGTTAAATATCTTTCTCAATGGATGGAAAGATGCAAAAATATAAGAAAATACATAAATGCATTTATGTTGGAAAAAGTGAGTTTTGTGGAGGATTGGGCTCCGAGAATGTGCTCGATGAGCTGGAGAGAGAGAAAGAGTTATGAAATTGAAAGAGAGTTTAGTTCTTTCTGAACTCTTATATGCTGACTTTTGTCTCTCCCTTCTCCTGAAATGGTGAAGGACATTTGTAATGTTTCGCAGAGAAGGTATTGGCGTTAAGGCTCATGACAGGTGTTGTGTTAGGATTTGCCAACCTATCTCGGCGATGGTCGTGGCTGACGTGTCTATTATCGCCTTACGGTGGTAGTATGACCACTGATGATCTTTATTGACATTCTCCTGACCATTCTAGCCGGTAATTCGTTGAGACATGTAGGCGATGGCAATGGCTTAGTAGCAGCAGTGCCTTTTCTAATCATTGACTATGGCCACAATGGCAAGCATCTACATCAACACCCTCTGCATTTGTTAGGCTGTCGCCCCTAGGTTGGAAGGTTCCTCCATCATAATTGGTCGTGTTGTAGGGGCTACTAGGGTCTTTATCTCCATCGGCCCACTGTGCATTGTTGTGGTTGGACCTATTGTTTGGGCCTTTTGGGCCCTAATCCTCGTGGGGCTTTACTTTGCAGATGAGCTTAACTTAGACTTAGGTCAGTCCATAGTATAATTGGACCCATCATAAATAATTTAATCAAATGTATTGAGAATGATGCGACTTGGTATATGCATTTGCACGTGATATTACTCTAGAGGCTGAAATAAGAACCACATTAACAATCAGATTACATTATCGAGATAGGAATTGAGAGCTAAGAGATTTAAAATTTAGTAGAACAAATAGTAGGTAAATAAAATATAAATTTAGTACAACACGGAGAAAATTGTGTGAAAAGGAATGTACAAAAGCTCAATCTAACGGAAATTTATTCAAATATCTTTAATCAGCTGCTCTAGATGATTGGGTGATAGATGATGACACCCATTGCTGTGGATTATAAGTGAGTTAGATGAAGTGGAGAAGTGTCTTAATGTTCTATAGGATCAAACTGCTCAAAGCTAGTTGATATTAACAATCAGGCTAGACCCGACATATAGAACATAGCGAGGAAGGTTTAATACCAACTTAGATAAACAAAAATGGAACCAACAGATGTAAAAACATAATTAAAAACTTTTAGTTTAAACTAATTAAAATATTAAAGCGTTAGGGTATTTTGAAAATAAGATAATAAATATGCCCTAAAGAAAGCTAAATTATAGGGAGCTATAGTCTGTGTGTTTTTCTTGTAAGCTCAATGAGTACTCACAATATTTAGTAGGAGTTGGCAAACCATGCGTAAAAAACCTTGATCAATTATGGGTTATCAGGACGAAAGAAGGATCCTCTATTAGTTTAGGACCAAATATCCTTTTAACCTATTCACTGCAACAATTATATAATAATACCAAAACATATACTATAAGAATCAATGATATGTAGGGAAAGTCCCTTGGCACTTTTAAAGAAAAAAGATGTGCCTTAGTTATGTAAAGCAAGGATCACCTAATGAATATGTGAAGGGATGCAAAAGCATGGCAGCAGTTCTTTATAGAAGAGATCATAAATTTAAACCTGATAGAGATTACAATCCGCAGTAGATTTAAATAAAGATAAATTCAGGTAGGTAGCTGCATTCTCTTAAAAGTAAACCTTAGTCTAGTTCGATTTAGTTCTCTTTATAAATCAAACCGTACAAACTACATTTCTTTGGTTTAAAACATATTTAAAAAGTTTGTGAAATCACATCGACATGATATTTTTTTGAAAAAATTATTACTAACACAAAATAAATAAATAAATAAAATTTTGTGGACCAATAGATTTCAATAGTTACAAGACTTGTAGGTCCGGTAGGCAACTTATTGTAAACGCTAAACATGAAAAAGATCGACAAATTCATTCATAGTAGTGATTATTAGATAGGAAAAATCTCAGTCAAATAATAAGTTACACATTAAATTTCGGTTGGACTCTTCACACATCTATGTTCCCGTTGCTCAATTAATTTTTAGGCTGCAGATTTAGTTAAAACGTTGAGGGATATTTTTAATAAATTTTTTTTATTATATAATTATATATTTTTATATAAATAAATTATTACATATAAATATATAAAATATTATATTATTTAATTTTATAAAAAAAATATCTAAAAATGTTACTCAAAATTTTAAATTTATGACCCCATCCTGGGGTTAGGAACGTGGAAAAGCTGTCCTCCGTGTTACGAGGAAAGATCCATAGCTTCATCATTATAATGACTGCAAAATGGGAGATGGCCCCACAATGCGTTGGGCCAAAAGACTTTGATCGGCCCACCTTGAATAGTGATCTCGCTAAGCCACCCGACAAATACTTCTGACTTCTTGACGCGTCACATCTATTTCTACATGCTAAGATGCCCCCGTGCCTGTTGCAATCATCATGTTTCTGACGTTTTCTTCTCACACATTTTCGTGGCAAGTTTAATATCAATTTAGTATATTTGGCTCATATACTGTATATTTATATATTATAAAATACATACATACATATAATTTTTAAAAATAATTATTAATCATTTAAGTATCTAATTTTTAAAACATAATAGAGTAATAATATATTATTGTCCTAGGAATTAATTACATTGGTTTATAGGAAAAAAGATTGGAGCTAAATAACCAGTAATTTACACACTCCACTCTCATCTTATCTCTATCATAAAGCTTTTTTATTTTTAGAAGAAAGGTAAATTATTTATCATTATTTTTAATAATTTATTTTTCAACATTTGTTTTTGTCTCAGTAATAATTTGTAGTAGTTTATCAAACAAATCATATTGTAGGAAGTTCATATTTTATAAAACACATCCTATAAGATTTGTAATAAAACATGAATCTTTTTTAAACATTTTTAGAAAAAAAATTATAATAATAACAAATAGTCAAAGTATTTTTTAATGTCAATGGCCAGCTAGCCAAATGCACTTCCAAATGGGCATCAATACCCACCATCTCTTGCCTGCCACCACTGGTATATTTCGATCTTATTTTGAGAGTAATATGTACTCTAGGGAAATGACTAATCTAATGTTAATTATCATATTATTTCTAGTAATATTTGCTGCTAATATTATTGATTCTAATAGTGAAACTAATATTCTCCATTGTGTGGTTACAAAAGAACCTACACCTCTATGAAATTAGTTATATAATAGACAATTTATTGCATCCATATACAGTCCAATCGGCTATGTTATTTAGCCACTGTAACACTCGACTTGAGTAAAATTTGAAAGATACGACAATAAAGCCACTTTAGGCCACTCAAGTAGGTGCTCACCTCAACAAGACCTACAGGTTTCTAGGTTAGCCGTCTTTTGTTTCTTTACCACTGGGCTCTTCTCTATTAACTGCAAGGTTCTTGCTGAGAAAATCACCAAATAATGCATGGCTCCTTGGAAGAACAAATGGTTCTTCTTTGAAGATAAGCTTTAACTCATCTCTTCCTTCCTCTTCTCATTCAACGTTTATAGTTATAATGTCTTCATCTTTCCCAAATCCATAATCAAACGAATTGATGGAAAACTCATAAATTCCTTTTGGCATGGTAATCAGAATAGACAGTGTGCCTAAAAAATATTTGCACTTTAAAGAATGAAGATGGGTTTGGTATCAAAGACTTATTTGCTTGTAACATAGTCATCTTGGCAAAACATCCATGGTGGCTTGTCATTTATGACCACTCCTTCAATTGGGTATTTTGGGCTCAGGCTAATATATTTAGAGATGATAATTTCTGACTACTAGAAGTATTCACATAATATTATGGAGCTTCATAAAAATTTTCAACCTGAGGTCATCCATCCAACCTTGTTGCCGGACCACCGGTAGAAACTGTTGTTCTTGGAAAATTAGTTATTTGGGCATGTCTTATTTGGTTTGATAAACACATCCATTTATTTTTTGGGTGGCTATCCTATATTGTTTTGATGGGTAGGCCTATGGCTGGCAGGCTCAATAAGAAAAACGGTCCAAAGTCTATAAAAGTCTAGATGTACGTTAGGCGATCAACGCTAGCGTTGACCGCCTAACACGTGAACCAGACTGGCAACGCGCTTCTTCAAGATGGTCAACATTTCTGTTGACCGAAAGTACTGTAACAGCAGGCCGCGAAAAGATATAAACCTAATACGGGCCTGGCCCAATTTGGCAGGTATTCCCATACACGACAAGCAACAGTCGTTTCCCTAATTTCACGCTTTCCTGGAAGTAAATCTCCTCTAAAAAGGCATCTATAGATTCAGCGCCCTCCCATGATGAAGGCGCCCGATTCTCTCTCCTTACCAACAATGGAGTCTAATGGTCACAAAAACAAAAAAAGAAGGCAGATAATCTGGAGATCTGTTACCCGCTCAAAAAGAAAATGATCCAATCAAATCACGCCAGTCAAGCCAACCCACTCAAGGAAGGCCGCCCAACACCGAGCTAGGGATTACACCTTCCTAGCCAAGGAAGGCCCCACTCCCCACCGTCTATATAAACCCAGAGTCTTCACTATGGAAGGACACACTTTTTGAGATAATCTAAATCACGCACACATACGCAAAATACAACGCAGCGCTTGAGCATACTTTCTCTTAATCGCTCACCCTCTAATCCCACTCCAAGTCTCCAGATTACAGAGACTTCTCCCACTCCCTGAGAACCGTCCTCCAAAGCTTCCACGCTTTTAGGACGTAGCTTCCACTCGTTCCTTGCAAACATCGAGTCGGAAATCATTCTCTCAATGAGTCACGGAAATGTCTCTACATCTACAGGCCAACACTCCCACCAATTTCATTCTCTCTCTCTCTCTCTTTTACTTACCAGTTCACCTTCTAAAGTTCGAAGGCTTGTTACTAATTTGAGCGTCAGAGTGTTTTCAATGGGACAATATCCCGCCGGCACCTGACCTCTTATTTTCTGTAGTGGTGCGCAGGGTTTAGACTCCATGAACGGAGCCGGATCCAAACAGTCAGGAAAATCTGAATCTATTCGAAGTCGGATCTAGTTACACATCATTGGTGCCATCTGTGGGAAACGCTTACAAAAAGCCAACCACGTTTCCCAAAATCCCTCTCTGATCAACACCCTTAAACAAAATGGTGAACACAAGGGCGCAAGCAAACGAGCCAGCCCGAGACATAGTCTCACCAAACTAGGGCCACACCATTAGCACCGTGGTCAATGCGGTAGTCGATGGAATGTTGGCATCTTTCTTCTGAAACCTGGTGGAGCACATGCACAACATAGACAGAATACTCCAGATACTCTGCTCTCGCTAGGAGCAAGCACAGTTGGGGGCTGCACTGGTGGTGGCCCAACACCGGTGTCTAGACGAGGAGGCCAGAGAAAGAAAGTTCTGGCCCGACGGACCAGAAGGCTAACCAGCACTCCCACGCCAGTATCCTCACATGCCCAAAGCCGTTTAAGGCGTGAGGAGCAAGGAACCTGCTAAGGAACCCCAACCGTCCTCACATGCCCAGAACGAAGGAACCCTAGATACTCCCGAGTAGAATCTAGGCCCCAGGCTCAAAAGGGAGCCTCCCGAGCTGCAAGATTAGCCAGAGACAGCAGCCGCCCGGCTGCTGAATAAGCCAGGGAAAGAATGGAGCTGAGGACATATCTTAACTCCAAAAGATTTGCTAATGTCGTTCCAACGGATCTGAGGCTGGAGAAGATATGGAACCGCATCGTTAAAGACAACGAGTGTGCAGCCAGCATCAACATATCTCCCTTCACAGAGGAGATCTTAAACAATCCCATGCCGGTGAATTTAAAATACCAGCCCTTGACTCTTACGATGGGAGTACAAATCCTGTCAAACATCTCACTCACTTTCGCACCCATCTAGGTCTACAAGGGCTGGAGGACGCAGCCATGTGTCGCTGCTTTCCCCTCACTTTAAAAGGGGACGCATACATTTGGTTCCATCATCTCCCCTCAGAATCAATCCGAAGTTTCCAAGAGCTTGCAGATCTTTTCATGTCTCAGTATGCCTCTTGCCGCAGGGAGGAAAAATAGTCATGACATCTATCGCACATCAAGCAAAAGCATGGAGAGAACCCGCAGAGGTTCCTGGATGGCTTTGTGGTAGAAGCTAGGCAGATCCCTCAACTCACAGAGAAAATAAAACTGGGCAGTTTTATTTCGGCGCTGGCGCATGGAGAGTTCTTCAGGTACCTGGAGTATAAGAATCCACAGACCTTTCAGGAAGTGGAATCTATCACTAGGGCCTACGTGGTAGTAGAGGAAGCCAACAAGGCAAAATGTCCCGACTGGCCTGAACAGCCTCGCTCTTTCCCGTCGAAGGAAAGAGGAAGCACAACGGTGGTAATCACTCCCACCAAAAACACCACAAGATTAGGCCACCAGAGCGTAAGGACTACAGGCCCATCAGCCTAATGCCCTTGACTAACACACGCTCCACCAGGGAAGAAGTTCCTTAAGTGGCCAAAACCACTTAAGAAGGTGGAGGGAGGAAATCCAGCCAAGTACTGCGATTTTCATCGATCTCCTGAGTACTCCACAGAGAACTGGATGACTCTTCAGCGGGAGATTGAGGAGCTGATAGAAGGGGACATCTCACCAAGTTCGTCAAAAGCCCTAGTCAGAGCTCTGACAACACGGGCGGAGAAGGATCGGGGTCCTCTCCACCACGAAACCGGGTCGCGATAGGAGTGGTCAACATGATCACCACCCGGCCAATCAAGAATCCAACGGACAACAGGGACCAGCATGCAAGGAGGAAGAAGCAACACACTACTAACAACGTCATTAGTTTTAGTGACGATGACCTAACACATGTAGTTTCCCCCCATGTAGACCTTGTTGTATCTGCACTCGTTTTCGACGGTAGCGTTCACTACCAAATGAAACAAGTATTTATTGACAATAAAAGTTCTCGTGATTTGCTTTACCTCGATACATTTTTTAAACTTGATTTAAAAAAGAGTCAATTAAAATCTACAGAAGACCCATTGTATGGCCTTAACAATGAACCGGTGCCCGTCCAAGGGACGATTCAACTAGAAGTCACCCTAGGAAGGTACCCAAGAACGGCGAGTCGTACACTTACCTTCTTGGTAGTCGACTTGCCCTCTATATACAACACAATACTGGGTCGGCCGTGCCTAACAGCGTTCAGGGCTGTCACTTCAATACAAAACCTTAAAATGAAATTTTCAATGCCATACGGTGTGGGCAAAGTACTGGGTGACCAAGTCACTGGACAGACATGCTACATGTCCCACATCGCTCCTAATGACAGCACCAAAATAGTAGGAGAACTTGACCATCAAGACGAGACAACCTTGCAACAGGCACAGTCTGGTGAGGCAACCGACCTAATCCCACCGAATCTGGAAGATCCAGAAAGGTGCATACGGATCGGCGGCTCAGTCACTGGTGCGCTGCACGAAGAACTGATCACATTCCTGCAACTGAATACTGATATCTTCACATGGGCCCCGCTGACATGCCTGGGATCTCAAACCAGGTAATTGTCCACAAGTTGGGCCTTGACCCCGGCCGAAAATCCGTTAGGAAGAAGTGGAGAAACCACTCAATAGAAAAACTCATCATCATCTGGGAGGAAGTGAAGAAACTACTGGGCACCGGATTCATCAGGGAGGTTCAATACCCTGATTGGCTCTCCAACGTAGTCTTGGTAAAGAAGAGCAATGAAAAGTGGAGAATGTGTGTCGATTTCACTGACATTAATAAAGCCTGTCCAAAAGACAGCTTTCATTTCCCTAGGATTGACCTGCTGGTAGACTCAACGTCTGGATATGAGCTGTTGAGCTTCATAGATGCCTATTCAGGTTATAATCAGATCCGGATTAATCTGGAGGATGAAGAGCATACCTCGTTCATGACAGACCAGGGGACTTACTGCTACAAAGTCATACCCTTTGGACTAAAAAATGCGGGAGCCACCTACCAATGACTGGTGAACAAAATGTTCGAAAAACAGATCGGCCGCAATATGAAAGTTTATGTCGACGACATGCTCGACAAGAGCAGGATTATAAGCAACCATATCAGCAACCTGGCGGAGTCATTTGAGGTACTCCGCAAGCATCAAATGAATCTGAATCCGACTAAGTGCGTCTTCGGGGTAGCCTAGGAAAAATTCTTGGGTTTCATCGTCTCTCAACGAGCGATTAAGGCAAACCCAGAGAAGATCAAGGCCCTCGCGGACATGGCTTCCCCACGAAGCGTAAAGGATGCCCAGCAACTGACTAGACAATTGGCAGCCTTGTCCCACTTCCTAGTGAAGTCTGGTGACAAGTATCAGCCATTCTTTAAAGCTCTAAGGGAAACAAAATCAAACGGGTTCCAATGGACGACAGATTACCAGGTGACCTTCAATTAGTTGAAGTTGTACCTGGCTAGCCCGCCATTACTGACATCACCCAAAGTCGGTGAAGAGTTGTACCTCTACTTGGTAGTATCGGAAGTGTCCCTCAGCTCCGTCCTCGTAAGCCATGACTCCGATACCCAACGGCCGGTCTACTATATGAGGAAAACACTACCCGGCCCAAAGACGCGCTATCCACGCACAGAAAAGCTGGCGTTAACTCTCATATTTTCCGCGCAAAAATTAAGGCCCTACTTTTAGGCGCACTGCATCATAGTTCTCATTGACCAGCCTCTAAAGAGCATACTCCAGAAACCTAATATTTCTAGACGGTTGGTAAAGTGGGCTATCGAGTTGGGTGAGTTCAACTTTGAGTTCAGACCTAGGCTGGCTATAAAGGAACAGGCCCTGGCAGACTTCATTGTTGAGACCATGACCCAGATTCTCGAAGAGCAGCCCTCAGAGAATGCGGACCAGCGCGTGGAGGCACCAGAATAGGTACTCCATGTAGACAGATCATCCACAGACACGAACAGTGGAGCAGGGGTGGTCCTCACGACTCCTGACTGGTTTGAGGTGAAATACTCCCTTAGACTCGACTTCCCGGCCACCAACAATGTTACCGAATACGAAACCCTACTAGCCGGGTTAAGATTAGCAAAGGAGTGCTCAGCCAAGCGACTGGCTATTTACAGCGACTCCGAGCTGATCGTCAACCAGATTAATGGAAACTTTGAGGCAAACAACCCGCATATGACCAAATACTTGGCCAGGGCAAGGGAGGCCATCCGCAACTTCGACAATCTAACCTTGGTTCATTTTCCCAGAACTGAAAATTGGAAGGCCGATCAACTGGCAAGAGTAGCGGTGACTGAAAATTCAGAACAGTACTTGAGGGATATGAGCGAGGTCCTGAACGCTCCCAGTATAGAGGGACAGAAGCCAATGCAGGTCTCCGAGACGGAAACCTGAACGACACCCTACCTAATGTATCTAGCGGAAGAAACATTACCCCATTTCGAAGCTACTTATATGTAGGACCCAGGTATGTATCTTGCATAATTATATGTGATCATTTGTGTTCACGATTCAATTAGTAAAATAAGTGTTTCCTTATCATGCTACATGTGCATATATATGTGGTTTTTATTGTAGGTTTGAAACGACCTAGGCTGCCCCTAAGTTGGGAGGGTCTTCACCTTCTCGTTACTAAACCTTGGTCATCCAGACGGCCCATGAGCGGTCGTATATAAACCCTGGTCATCCAGGCGGCCCATGACCAGTCGTATTGAAACCCTGGTCATCCAGGCGGCTCATGAGCGGTCGTATCTAAACATTGGTCATCCAGACGGTCTATGAGTGGTCGTATATAAACCTTGGTCATTCAAGTGACCCATTAGCGATTGAAAAAATCTTAGGAGGTTAACGCAGCGCACTCGATGACCTCCTTTGTAGGGAGATAGCGTGATTAGCCAACAATGGTCGACAGGATCAAAATGCTCCACCAAAGCAGGCAGCCCAAGTATGCACTTGGGCAACGCCACCAAGCTTTACTCACAAGCAAATTCTAAGCCAGCTAAACAACACGCGATGGCCTAGAAAAACACCATCAACGCCCCAAAAACAAGGTGGGCGGCCAACTCACAGGAATCCTGCCCAGTTGGCCGTCAAGAAAGGCAAAGAAGCAAAATACAAAGGCAAGAGCGTGTGACAAATATAATGCTACTTGTACCATTACTAAATCGAAAGATACATCATTGAATTCAAATGAAAAAAAACTACAATCACGAAAGCTATGGAGGCGGCGGTGGTGCTCGTCTGTCTCGAGGCTCCTCCATGAGGCTGTCGCGATGCTGTACAGACCGGTTTGACAAATTGATAAGATCCACAGGGAAGTCGGGATCAATCAGCCGTACAATACGTCGGCTAATGTTGATCCCTTCCCACAACCGTGCCAGCATCATGTCCTCAACCTCGTGGGGACAGATACGGAGGCTCAGGTCATTCTCTAAGGTCGCCATTTTCCCAGCAAGTTGATCGAGGCACCCTTTAGCTCGCTCGTTCTCCTCCTTCAAATAGGCAACCTCTGCTTTCAAGCTCAAGTTCTCCATCTCTATGTCCACCAAAACATACTCCAAGGCCACTGCGTCCTTTTAGTGCTCCGCCCCCAGAGCCACCAGCTTAGCATCGAACCAAATGATCTCCCTGTCCCTATGGAGATCACCAAGTCCCTTTGCCTGAGCGCCTTAGCAACTACGCTCAATACCTTGTCAGCCTGCACAAAAAAAGGGGGTAGAAAAGGCAAATCAAAGGACAAAGCAGGCAACAGAATTTATACCTCCCAAATTCTTCATACCGGCCTGTCTGGCCTCTCACCCAGTTCCGACGCAAAAGGTGGTGAGCCAGGAAGGGGACCCATGTCAGTGGGGCTGGCAGCAACCTCGACCATGAACTCCGCCGTGGGATCCTCTGGAGTGTCCTCCCTCCTGGCTGGTTCCCTGGGAACGGCGGGGGGCTCCAAAATCTGCTCCTGCTACTCCGCTAGAATTACCACAACAGGCGATCCAACCAACGACTCCTGTGGCCTAGGCACCTCGATGGATGGCTCCTAAGTCGACCCCGATGGCGCAGGCTACTCCAGAACAATGCTACCGCTCAACCTAGCCTCGTAAGCCTCAAGGGCCAGCTCCACTTCTACCCCAGATGCGGTGCCAACGCCCACAAAACGTATAGCAGAGAGGTAGTCAGGCCCTGAGAATGATGAAGAAGGCGCCACCGAGGCCGCTCTTTTGCCTTGGACTAGGAGGACTTGAATCTGACGAGCGGGGACCGATAATAAAACCCTTCTTCCTCTTCTTTTTCTATAAGACCTCCGGCGGCGGGATTTTTAATTTTTGGACTAGAGACGGAGGCCCCCACTTGACCTTCTTTGCCTCCACAAGAGAAACCAAGCCGTCTCTCCAAAAATCTCCTAGGTTCTCCTCCACCAGCTTAACCAGCCACTCCAGGGATGCCGTCTCTGCTTCCAAAGGTGCCCCTGTATACACCTCAAGCACCTGACCCCACTCCTTGGGCAAGGGCTAGGACTCTCTCATATTAACAAAAAAGATTCGGTTCTTCCAATTATTGAGGGAGTCGTATATGGTAGTGCTTATCTTGAGACCGCCGCGGGGGGGATAGAGAAATCTACTCTGCTCCCTGATTGATCTTAAAGATCCCCCTCACCATTGACATCGTCAATAGCCTCAAGTGTTGACGAAGGAAAATACAAAGGGATCACAGGTATTTGACGGCGTTGGCATGAAACTGAGCGATAGGGACCTGAAGCGCCTAAAAAATTGACATCAGCTTGTCGGTGGTTGGAAGGCGGAGCCCACTCCTTAGATGGGCTTCGTATATGGTCACGAAGCTTGTGGGAGGCAAGAAAGCTCTATCGTCCTTCCCTGGAACGCGAAAGGCAATCTCCTGTGGAATGTTGAACTCAACGTACAAGACTTTCACGTCATTTTCTCTTAAGACGAAGGCGATGTCGGCGATGGAAGCCATGGTCGAGGCTAGGGTTTTTCTTCTCAAACGGAATAAGGAAGACGAAGAAACAAGGAAGGCACAGAAAATTCAAAATGAAGCAAGCAGGCGGTTTAAAAACCCGTGTGAACAAGAAACCGTCTCTAAAGCCTGCGCCATCATTACCACCGTGTGTCATTTCCCTAAAAAGAAGCCTGTTGAATCAGATCCTCCAACTCATTAAATACCAGGATCTTGAACGTACCGCATAGAGACACGTGGCCTACTTTTCTGACAGGGCGACTCATGACCAACGCCTCCTTCTCCAAGTTGCCCAGAAACTTTTCAAAAACTGTCAACGAATCCAGTCAATGTTTTGAAAATACTTAAGGCTCCTCCTTAGATGGGCAACGACTCTGCCAGCGGAAGAAAGCGCATCCCATCATAAACATATTGGAGGCCAGAATCCTGACCACCTGCATGGGGGGCTAGTGATGGGTAGGCCCATGACTGGTGGGCCCAATAAGAAAAATGGCCCAAACTCCAGAAAAGCCAAGACGCGCATTAGATGGTCAATGCTAGCGTTGACCACCTTGCATGCGAACCAGACGGCCAACGCGCTCCTTCAAGACGGTCAACATTTTCATTGACCGGAAGTATTGTAGCAGTAAGCTGCGAAAAGACATAAAACCTAATACGGGTCAGACACAGTTTGGCAAGCATTCTCGTACACAACAAGCAACAGTCCTTTCCTTGATTTCACGCTTTCCTCGAAATCAATCTCCTCTAAAATGGCATCTACAATTTAGTGCCCTCCCTATGAGGAAGGCGCCTGATTCTCTCTCCTTGCCAACAATGGAGTCTAACGGTCACAAAAATACAAAAGGAAGACAGATAATTTGGAGATCTGTTATCCGCTCAGAAAGGCAACGATCCCATCAAATCACACCAGTCAAGCCTACCCACTCAAGGAAAGCTGCCCAACACCGGGTTAGAGATCACACCTTCCTAGCCAAGGAAGGTCGCACTCCCCACTGTCTATATAAACCCAGAGTCTCCACTCTGGAAGGACACGCCTTTTGAGACGATCTAAATCGCGCACACAGACGCAAAATACAACGCAGCGCTTGAGCATGTTTTCTCTCAATCGCTCACCTTCCAATACCACTCCAAGCCTCCAGATTACAGAGACTTCTCCCACTCTTTGAGAACCGTCCTCCAAAACTTTCACGCTTTCAGGATGTAGCTTCCACTCGTTCCTTACGAACATTGAGTCGAAAACCATACTCTCAACGAGTCACGGGAACGTCTCTACATCTACAGGCCAACACTCCCACCAATTTCATTCTCCCTCTCTCTTTTACTTACCAGTTCACCTTCTAAAGTTCAAAGGCTTGTTACTAACTTGAGTGTCAGAGTGTTTTCGGTCGGACAATATCCCGCCAGCACCTGACCTCTTATTTTCTGTAGTGGTGCGTAGGGTTTAAACTCGATAAACGGAGCTGGATCCAAACAATCAGGCAAATCCGAATCTGTTCGAAGTCGGATCCAAATACGTATCACGTTTGAAGGAGCATTGATTGCATTCATAGATTTGCCAATAATGTTTAGAATTGAGTGCTTTTCGGATTCTCACGATTACTTGCTTTTCAATTGTCCTTTCACCCAAAAATCACGGACGCTGGCTAGCAAGAGAAATAGCTGTTGTTGGCCTTCGTGGGATGGAATGAGAACATTAAGCTGGGCAACGCAGAAATTCAAAGGAAATAATGACGCAACCTTGGTCTTCCAGCTGCCTGTTGCGGCAACCGAACCATATTTGAGAGAGCCGTTGTCCCAAATGTTGCTTTTGTTGTTGTGACTGCAATCACAAGGGCAAGCTCTAACAAACTCGCCTCAACGACGTTTCCTGCTACAACTCATAGCAGGTCTCTCATAGACATCGTGGCCTTCAACTTATTTGCCTCTCCCTCTCTGTCCAATTAGCTGGCGACAGGTTTTGTGCATTGGTTGATTTGTTTCTGGTTTTTCAGGAGGACGATTGTTTGCCAACTAGGAGCTTATTTGGATTTGTTATATTTGTTTTCTGCTTTTTCATTTTGAGATCCGGGTACAGCGCCGCTAGTTAGGCCCCTTGCTTGCACTCGAGGCACGTCTCTATTCATGTTTTGGAGCCTCTCTTCATTGTACATCTTCTTTTACATATATGTACCTACACAAAAAACAAAGACAAGAAACAAAAGTGGGGGAAAAGGTTCAAGAAAATGGAAGCACCTAACAGAAGATGCACAGCTTAAAAAGGTGAGAAAAAAAAAACTACATTAAATATCTCTTCATGGTTCAATACAAAGACAAGACATCCTAGTTAAAAATAAGACTACTAAAGTCGTTACTCGGCTACTGCAGCGTCTCCTTAAAGAGGTAATAATCTTTCAGCAGGCCACTAATTTACATTCTTGGGCTGCGTGCACACTGCCCATCAAAATATTGGAGCAAGATCGAGCTCTTCATGATTTCTGAAGACTAGAGCTACAAAAACAGCTATAAGTGAATAGTCAGCCGGACAACTTATTGAAGTACTAACAAAGGGCCGGAAATGAAATGTCATACCACAAAGGAAATCAATGAAGTGGAAAGACATTCAGGGTAATAGAAAAGGATCGAAATCCACTAATCATGCCTTGTCAGGCATTTAACAGATCTCGGAGAGGAGCCTAGCATTTGCTGGAAGGAGGTTTCGGTCGATCTTTTCATGAGGTTGTCTTGGGTGGGGGTGGGGGAATGATTCATCAAGGGCTGAAAAATGAACTTCAGAAAAACAGCAGGACAAACTTATGATGGCTATTGAGAAAACCGATCGCATTTGTTTCTGTAGCAGCGAGTTTTTAGTGAAAAGCTTATGAGATACTCAGAAAAGAGCTCTGAAGAAGAAGAAAAAGAAAAATGGGAAAGCCAGGAAGGAATTTGTGAGAAGAATGTGCTAAGGAATGGTTGTAATTCGTCAAGACAAAGTCCCGACGCAGAGCCATTCTAATTGTAGGTGAAAAATTGTATCGTTTTAAGATCTCATTGACCTTTTATTAACATTTAAGGGGAAGCAGAGGTGACATTTCTTACTAGTGTATCTACTCTCTACATTGAACAATGGATGCAAATGTAATGATGTTTCTATTTTCCTGTCTTCCCCCAACTTTCTGACCATTTTTCTCGGTGCTTCACTTCCCCACCCCCTCTCTTCTCCCACTGTTTTTTTTTTTGCCTGCTCTGAATCTTTTTATTTTGGTATTATTCCATGGTGAAATTATGTCAAATCAGTTTCATCCAAGTTCAAAAAATGTGTAGTTGTTTTACACAAGCTGTATTTTCTTTTTTGGTGAGCAAATATACCAGAGTCTTGAGTTCCATTCATATACCAAATATATGCTTCCGTGTAGTGGCAATCAAATACAATAAACTACCAATCAAGTTTTATTTTGCCACTCATTCGCTTTGCTCCACATATCATCTATAGTAGCTTAACATCTGCAACGAAGGCAGTGGCTGTAGCTCTGATATATTTCATTCCGAATTTTTCAAGAAGACTGGCAAGCAACAGGCGCGCTTTTTCTGACACATCATTACATCGTCCTCATTTATGTAGAATAAAAATAAAGATGCTTTTTACATTTATGTAGAATATGCCCTCCCAAGTGCTCCTGAAAATGGAACGAATTATGCCATAACAAACTCAACTTAAAACCATATAGATCCTATTTACGCTTTGGGACCTTCTCCTCTCTCCTTTTGGCATAAAGCATCAAGCTACAACAGAACTAATTTATGATCTTCATTAAGTCAACCGCATTTTTTTTTTTTGGCCATTCTCATTTATTATCTCAAGCCTCAACTGTAATATCTCGGATCTCTACTTAAATTATTTTAATATTTATTATAATTTTAGATAATTTAGATATAACAAAAAATTAATTAAATATTATAAAATTTTAAAGAATATTTGGATCAATTGTGTAGTGCCCGAGGTGTGCTCATACTGTTGTCCGAGTATTAATATGGATTATGAAATAAAAGAAAAGAAAAATAGAAAATATAAATAAATAAATAATAATAATAATAATAATAATAATAAGAGAAGGAAATAAGAGGTGATGTTGGGGAGACAGAAAAGGAGGGAAGAAGATAGGAGAGGGGAAAGAGGAGAGAGAGGTGGGCTAGTGCGAATCTGCCGCTATCACCACTGTCGTCGCTGGAGGTGCCGACGCCAGAAACGGAAGCCGACGAAACCCTCTCCATGATATTATAGCCCATTTTGTGTACCGATATGAGTAGATGAAGGAATCGTAAACTGAAGCAAACAGCTACCGTTGTCACCGCTATTGCCAAAAGAAATGGATGAAATTGAGGCAAGTAAATCATTTCCTTTTTCTTGTGAATACTAATTTTGAGGTTGCATATACCGATTTTGAGAAAAATTAATCAAATTGCGGGGAAATGGGTGGATGAGGCACGGTAGAGAGAGAAAGTTGTTGCCGGCTTGCATGCACTACTACTTGTCATCGTGCCATTGCCAAGTCACTGCCGTCATGGTCGCCACCATCGTCCATGCCGGAAACGCCGCTGATGAAGGAGAAATGTGAAGAAAAAGGGGCAGAGGCGAGGTGAGTGAAGAGAGAGAAAGGGTGCATGTGAAGTACGAAGGAGAAGGTCCGATTTGAGTACCTCAGAGTATCCTTTTGGAAAATTTGCTCGGAGTAAAGTCAAGAGAAGTATCTGTAACCCCTTTCTTGGTGTGATTTAATATATGATATATTTAGACATTATTTTAAATTTTTACTAACATGCATAAATTTTTATACACCCGATTTGTTTATTCTCGATATATATATATGGCTCATTGGCTGATTTGGAGGTTTCTTGTATAGATTTTATGATTTTAGAGAGTTTAATATTTTTTTAAAAGTTTGAATAATTTATCGAAACTATATATATTTATATCAGTATGTATATACGAAAATGTGCATGAAACTTATATAGGCCGTGCATTTTCATATGCATATGCTAGGTTGTAGTCACTACATTTGGATTTAAGTATTGGATATTTTGGTCAGCTTTCGATGGGGAGATATTTATTATTTAAAAATTTAATTTTGCCTGTAGGAAAAGTTTAGAGTAGTAGCTTTTTCCATTTGGATGATTTGATTAATATTATATTTTGAGGTCCTAATATATTTGATAAACTTAAAAATTATATCCAAAATTACGTGTGGTAAAACATAGTGAGAAACCTTACTCACGGGAGACAGAATATGAGACGACCCGAATCCTAAATTATGATAATTAAAATGTAATTAGGTTGATGATGATCAAAGATTGGGCTTAGAATGTGAAAGATGTGAGTTTGAAAGCAAAAGAGGAAGTTAGGCCCTGTAAAGTACCGATTTTCAAATTATGATTAATATGGGTAGAGAGGTTTTGGATATTCAAAATATAGTAATCGGAAGGTTATTAAGTTAAAACAAGTGAATTAGGGTCAAAAGGTACAGGAGAATTGGATTAAAAGCCCAAAGATCCGCAATTGGTAAAATCGAGAATCGAAGTTGTAAACCGAGAAATGTTATTACGTAAATAAGATTCTGAACTTTAAATTATGATAATTATGGCCTATTAAGGTTATATAATCAAAACTAGGGTCCAAGGATGCAAAGAATTGAGTTGAAAGAGTCAAAACTGGTCCCAGATAGCGAAAATGCGAAGTAGGCTTGTTGTAAACTCGAGCGGGCCTGACTCGTGCCCTAGTAGCACTCGAGCGCAAACGGGGCGTGAAAAACAGAAGCTCCCGCTCGAAGTGCGCTCGATGACTGCTCAAGGAGCGGTGTTGGTGGGGCGGTGCTACTCGAGTGCCCAACTGCATATAAAAGGGTGAACGCGATTTTCGTCAGCCATTTTTGGCATTCCATGGGAGAGAAGAAGGAGAGACTAGGGAAAGGGAAAGAGGAGAAGAGGAATCCGCACGTTCCACTCCGATCTGGATAAAAGTAATGGTAGATCTGTAATATTTCGGATCCCGATTGGATTATTTTAATGTTAATTGTGATTTTAGGTATTTCGGATGTGGTGAAAGTAAATTAAAATATTCTAACATTTTAAGGAATGATTGGGATTTTGGAGCAACGCCCGAGACGCGCCTGTGCTGTTGTTCGGAATCTGATTTGAATTTTAAAATTAAAGATTATATATAATAATAATAAAAAAAGATAAAAAAGAAAAGAAAAAAAAGGAAAAAGGAATGGAAAATTAGAAGAAAAGAAGAGAAAGGAGTCGAGGAGAGAGAGAGAAGAGGAGAGAAGGGCGGCTAGGGTTTCCTGCGGCGCGAAGGAGGAGGAAGAGGAGAAGGAGGAGAAAGGAGGATGCGGCGGCGGCGTTGCAGGTGAACGGCGGCGTGCGGTGGTTGTGGGGAGGCTGCGATTGTCGTGGGTGAGGCCACGGCGGTCGCGGATTGAGGCGGCGGTGGCGCTGGGTGAGGAAATCGGTGTCGGAAGAGTTGACGGCGGCCATTCGGGGTGGTAGCGGTGACATCGGTGGTCACGGTGGTGGGCGGAGGCTGTGGCGTGCGGTGGCAGTGTGAGCGGTGCGAGGGGAGAGAGAGGACGGCGAAGTCACGCGAGGAGAGAGAGGATGTGGCTGTGACGGAACGGATTATTCTCCATTGAATAACCTCCGTCAATGTCTAAACCCACCCTAGAGCCCATAATTAACCTATAGACTCTCTGAGAAAATCCGTGAGTTTTCTCTGCAAGGGGACGAAACCGAAATACAACCTGCTTAAATATCATTCTATACAAGCACACATCTAATCCAGAGGCTTAACTCAAAGCCTACAACACGCCACACAGGATCAACAACACTGCCATATCATCCATGGCTCCAATCCAGTACACAACCTACAGTACTGGATCTAGAGAGATGCCATCTAAATGAAATCAAACTCAAAATATATACACAGACGCGGAAGCATAACTAAATCATCATACATCTGCGGAAGCATAATAAAACCATAAAACAACAATAATGATACTAAGTGGCTATCCACAGTCCGATCCAACTTATTTGTCCAAATCTTCTGATCACACGCCGTCCAGCCAATCACATCAAGCAAGCCTCTCCTTGCTCTATCTATCCGGCGTCGGCTAAGTGTTCTCATCTGAAAGGAAAAACATCAAACAGCAAGAGTGAGCTAACAGCTCAGCAAATGTAATCATAAACACCCCTCCAAGACATGTACAAGAACTGAAACGGGAGGGGATACACACACTCTCCACAATCAAGGAACAGGACAGGGAATAGGAAGCAACTGGGATCACTCGATCCCTACAGTTCTCACGGTTTCATCCGGTTCTTCATTTGGATTCACAGGATTCTCATTGCAGTTCACGGTTCTGTCTTGAATCACTTGATTCACGGGTTCATCGATTGGACATTATTCATTTTCATTATTATATCATCTTTGCGGACCCCGGCTAGTAGATTATACTAACCAACGATGCGAGAGAACGAGGACAGGAATGTGTTCGCTACACATTCTAAAGCCACGGCTACTACTTTCGGTCGGTAGCACACGACCCTCGGTTGCATCCATGCAATAATCATCTCAGACGACTACATCTCAATATGTAGCGTCGACACACCCCACACCCCCGGGGTCCAGGGCAATCCTCGTTCTTCCACAGCAGTTTCCTAAAGCGTACCACAGACATCACCCACTCACACAAGCGGCCGGAATACGTGGCCAAGTATTCCTCGGGTTCCCACCACGATGGACATGGTACACTAAAGAATACTACCCATATGACTCAGGGTCCTAGTTTCAGGATTAGGTTCGACACTTGGAGAGGGAAATCCACACTTGCCACACAATCATAACTTGGGAAACCTCATTCCCATCACAATCATCTCCAACCGGGAGATTACATCATCAACACATATCCATCCAGGAGATCATATCATCACAAGCACAATGTGGACTCCCTTCCATTCACATCACGGTTCATGATATCCAATGGGACTCCAATTCCCTTAATCACAATCGGTGGGACTCAATTCCCTTATTCACCATCGGTGGGACTCAATTCCCTTATTCACAACGAGTCATCACAAGTTCAATTCCACTTCCTACGGGATCCAGTTCCCTTAATCACGACAATCAATCCCAAATCCTCAAGAGAGACTAGATTTCATACCTCAGACGATCACATATCATTTTGGAACCTCCGGGACTCATTCTTTTGCCCCCAGCACAAGGATTCACGTTCGGGGTTTACATTTACGTTTAATCATTTAAACGTTACTTTCATTACAATTATGATCGCATATCACTTTGCATTTCTCATTTCGTTTTGGGTGAACATTATCGGATTACTCTTTGAACACCCGGACGCCGTACATGGTTCGATACTTGGAAATCGGACGTTCGGTAGATTCGTACGTACAATTCTTACACGATATTTCACATTCGGGTTCGATTTATCTTAACACGAGGGTGGAAGTATGCAACTTCCCATTTACTTTCGGGTTAACGACACGGAATTCTTTCAAGGCTCCCGGATGCCACGAACGGGTCAAATCTTGCGGGATTCGCATCCGGTCGATATATACACACAATTGGGGTTCGGGATTCGTATTCTAGGGTCATTTCATCATTTCACGAAGGAGGAAACATGCATTTTCCACCTTCGGTCTCGTGTGAACAGTAACAACGCCCCTTTAGAGGGGACTCCATGCGAACGGGTCCAACGTGCGAGATCGGACCCGCGGCCGACATATATACATCATTGGGACATGGGCACTCCAATTTTGGGGTCAATTTCATGATACGAGGCCGGGAAACGGAAACCCCCAAATTCCCGTAGGTTAGGGTTTGGTAAAACCCACCGGCGAATCGGACACGAATCGGACAACTAACTACATTTTCATGGACCTCAAGGCATGGGTTTTCAATGTCCTAACATTCCCCGTGGGTATCGACACAAAATACCCAATCTAAAATACACAAAACATCGAAAGAGAACGAGAAGTGGGTATGAGAACACTTGTCTCGACGCGTGCTTTCACCTTTATACCGGCTTTCGGACGGAATCGGACTCCCGGCTCGATCTCCTTCCTTCTCTCTCTAGTCGCGCCCCTCTCTCTTTCCTCAAAACCTCGGCCCGATCGAAAATGAGGGAGAACGAATCGCGTGGCGCAAATATATATCTGCGCCGCCGCTCGGCGGCCGAGGCTACGGCGGCCACCGCTCGGCGCCCTTTCGAGCTGGCCGGGCAAGCGGCCAGCCCACGGGTTACGGCCCGCTTTCTCCGCTCGAGCCTCGGCTCGAGCGCCCCAGCCTTGCAAGCTCTCACGCGTGGCTCCAAGAGGCCGGACTTGAATAATTTCCGATTTTTCTTCCGATACCAAACCTTAATCATCCCGTAAGATTAGTATTGATCATTAACATACTAATCACCTCATAATTGTCGGGTTCACAAATCCGGAACCTCACAGTGGCAGGCAACGGCGCCACGCCGGCTGGGTGGTGCTGAGGAGGCCGGCGATGGTCATGTGAGGAGGTGCAGTGGTCGAGCGGCGGCAGCAGAGCGGTTGGCAGCGGCTGGCAAAGGCCGCGTGCAGATGAGAGAGGAAGGGGCGAACGGAGGATAGAGGGAGAACGCGGCAGCGCAGAGAGAAAGGCTCGATTGAGTGCTTCGGTACATCCTTTCTTCAGATCTGCAGAATATAATATTAAGGCAAGTATCATCTAGCCCTATTCTTGGTCTGATTTAATTTTCGATACATTTTGACTGCTTTGGGAGATTTTACTAACATGCATGTATTTTTATATACCCCTAATTTATCAATTGTGTACATGCATGTATATTTTATCTGTTTTGCGGTGGTTTTATATTGGTATTTATAATTTGGAGGAATTTTGGACACCCGGACGATATATATATATGTTTGTGTATCCGTTTATTGTGGAACCATAAACCAGGCCGTGCGTTGGTCCACACACATGCTGCCGGAGGCGGGATCACTAGAGACCATGGCGGTCCGAGACCCTAGGGGTCAATTTGTGATCCGAGGCATTGTCTATTTGTGGTGCCACTCCCGACGGGGAGACTTAGTCCCGACAGAGACGTATATGGTAGGCCACTTCTCCCGGAAGGAAGGTTGAGACTTTAGTAGGTGACCCTGCCCCACTGTGTATTTAATTGAGAACCATCATAAGGAATTGATGGAAAACTAATATATTCGGATGTCCTAATATATAACTAAAACTTGAGGTTGCACCCAAAGTTGCGGGTGGTAAAATATAGTGAGCAAGTTTCTAATCTATGAGAGACAGAGTACATGGATGGCCTTGAGCTACTGGCCTAAACCGTAGTGGAGCCTTGAGCTGCTGGTTTAAATCGCAGCGGATATAGCCGTGGTTACCGGACGAGGGTAACCCTTCCTCAAGTTGGTATCATTGATCTTTGGTTCTCCGATTTCGTACATGCTTTGTATTTCTACATGTGTTGCGTGGACGACGATTTGAGATACGTGGTTTGGCCCACGGGTGGGCAATAGGAATGACTTGTTCGTACTGATGTGATAAACCCGGAATGTGTTTTGATTTATGTTTTAGTCCCGATGCTCTTCTCTTGATTTCTGCATTATGAGTTTTAGATTCGGATGACGGTATGTGTCTCACATGGATGTGGTGATGGTCGCGATTATGTAATGTGACCTTGGATCATATGATATGATATCATCTACGAGATTTTACCGAATCGTGATTTATATGATTTTGTCCAGAATGGACGAGTTAATACGGATGACGATTTAGTACGAGACATCTCTTCGATTTTTAGGGATTTCACGGATATTATTTTTTGTTTTACGTGATTGCTATGTGATATCCCTACTTCTGATTTATGTGTACCGTTTTATACGATGTTGATACTTGCTGAGCTCTCGACTCATGTTTTTATATTTTATCCCTTCAGACCAGTGGCTTGGATACGCTTGTAGAGCTTGGACATTGTCTGATGCAACAGATCTCTATCGATGAGTGGAGATGTTCACATTGGTTATATTTCTAATCTCGAGAATATTTATGGTTTTGTCTATGGTCAGATGAGGGCATTGATCCATGCATAGAATATGTTTGAAATTATCGTGTTATGTTAATGAGTTGTTGTAATGTTGAATACCTCCCTTGCGATATTTGGATAGCAGGTTGTATATTGTGTTTGTCCGGATTTATATCCAATGAGATCTTGTGCAGGGTTTATCATGTTAGGTCCTGTATGTGTTCGGATTATCACGCATGGGTTGGGTATTATTATTAATAGAATATATATTATTGATTTTATTTTGACTTGCGAATATTGTGTTCCTGGGCCGTGACAAGATCGGGCACAGGCAAGTATACCTCAGACGTTATATATCATTTTTACAACGTTTTAATATCTCCATGTTATCGTTTATGCTCCAAAAACCTTGTTCTGTAATATTTGGCATGAATATTAGTCCGAAAGTCATGAGATTTTTTTTTTACTTACCAAAAAAAAATCTCATGACTTTCGGACTAAAGTTCTTATTTATGTGAATATATTTTGATTGATGACTCTGATTTCATGTTTTGCCTCTGTTTCGTGTCCGAACCGTATATCATAAACCCTAGCTCGAAAATTGAGATTTTTTGGTTTAAATGCATGATTTTGTATAGGTATTTAGAATTATAGCATCGATTTCATGAATAAATATGTATTTGGTGCCCGATTACTGTCCGAGAATTTTGCCTGGAACCCTAGAACAAAAATTGAGAAGTTTTTATCAGAAACTTGGAATTTTGATGATTTAAATATAAATTGTTGTCCTGTATCATTTATTGAATGATTTGTATTTGAAAACCCTGCATGGAACTATATTATCGAACTATGGAAACCTTTGAAATTGTCTGAAAGAGTGACTGATAAAATTTGGATTTTGGCCTTAGAATATGATGATTTTGATTGTGGAACTTCAAACAAATGTATCGAATTAAGCTAATCTGTAAGAAAAATGGACCTAGATTATTGAACAGTTAGATGAAGTTCTCCAGCATGCCTAGAATATTATGGTTGTGGTAATCGAGGATAACCATTAGACTATCAAAATATCAAACTATCAAAACTATCGAATTATCGGCCTTTGATTGTGTGGATTGAATACAATCTGTCCTCGATTGTTCACCTATTGACTAGTAGAGTATACTAGTTGGGTCCTTAGAGTAACGAATATAGACTTTCTGAGAACAAATGAACTTTGGAACTATCTCATAGATTTCTGCACGTGTTCAAATAGAACTATGCATCATTCCTGTTTTTCGTTAATGCTTCTGTTCTTTTGATTATCACGATTTCTGTTCCAGTATAGTTTTGTTTTACAGGAAAGCTTGAATTATGATTTATTGAAACCTATTCACATGAATGCTCTATTTTTCTGATATTATCATAGTATTCTGTCTCATTGAATATATGTTCTGCATAGAAGCATTACGTTCTGCATGACTTGGTATCTTGCTAGGTTTTTGCTCACTGTTTACTACTTTTTCCTCCAGATGAGACCGTAGAGCTGATGTCAGATGAGAGAGAGTAATTTGAAGTTTAGCCTGAAGATTTTTGTAAACTGAAGTATTTTGGAGACTTCGAAAAAACTGTTTAAATGTAAATGTTGGATTTTGTATATGGGTCTTGTGTGTATAGATACCGCATATGAAATGCATGTCATGTGTGTGATAAAATAAAAAATATGCTTCTGTAAGTTTACATAGTTGCTTCCGCTATTTGTTTTCTAAATTTTATACAGGTCCTAGGTGGCATCTCGTATATGTTTCTGATTTAGTGGATATGATTATATTAAAGCCATGGATGGATATGGCCTTGTGATCCTGTGTATGTGTGTTGTATGATGGATTGTATTACTTTGGATTAGTTGTGTGCATGTACGTATTGTTTAATACATGTTGTATATTTGGGTTTTTTGTCCAATTTTAGATAGAACTCTGCTAAAATTTCTACGGACATTAAGGATTTTAATTTATGATTTTGTTCTGAACATGTCTAACAAAGGATCCTATGGAAATTAGGACTCATTTTATCACAAATGATATCAGAGAAAATGAGATGTCTTAGTAATTAATCGATCAAAAAGCAAAAGTATAGGCCTAAATTTCTGTAATAAATTTCTGTGGGATTAGGTCAGGGTAGCTAAGGTAATTAAGACTTTTAGAAAATTAGTCCATATGCTAGATTTAAATTTCATTAAGTTATTGAATACCTCGTCCTTTAACTGATTTCTTCAGGCTATAATGTTGTGTTTATTTTGATTATAGGATGGCTAATAGAAGAAGTCGAAGAAATAATTGTGATAGTGTTAGTTTGCCCTACGATAGAGAGGCTGCTTATATTGATTTGTTAGAGAGAATGACTAATGTAGTAGAATCTGTCGAGCAGAGGCATATGGCTCCTGTCCCTGCACCTAAGCCAGCTCCGGTACATTCTACTCCAACGACTTACGATAGATTTACAGTGGAGTACGCACCGGGATTTTTAGGGAAGCCTAATCCGGCCGAGGTGGATGTGTGGCTTAAGAGGATGAAGAAGATTTTCGCTATGATTCGGTGTATTAATCAAGAAAAAGTCACCTTCGCGGTGTACAAGTTGGAGGGTGAGGCTGATAGTTGGTAGAGCATGAAAAAGAGGACATTTGGTGTGCCCAATGATGCTATCAATTGGGAGATATTTGAGGACACTTTTATGAAAAAATATTTATTGTATAGCCTCCAAGATCAAAAGGAGCAGGAGTTCATGCAGCTAAGGCAGAAAAAAATATGACAAGAATCGAATATGATGCAAGATTCATTGAGTTGTCTCATTTCACACCTTTCTATGTGGAGGACAAGATGAAAAAAGCAAAGAAGTTTCTGCAAGAGTTGCGGGATGATATTAGGAAGTCACTCTCAATTCTGAAGCTCCAGACTTATGCTAACATTCTGGATAGGACGGTGATTTATGAGAAGGAAGCGGAGATAGAAAGATTTTATGCAAAGAGGACGGCTAGCCGGGCAAATCTTAATCTGGAATCAGATGTGAAATTCTCTGGGCCGTCTAAGAAGGCAAGAACGGTAGATGTAGGAAAGAGTGTTACTGAGATTTTATCGGTGACTAGCACTTAGGCATCCGCTGCTGAGTGTGCATACGTGGGAGAAAGCATGTGGGAAAACCTTGTTATAAAACGACAGGAGCGTGCTATAATTGTGGGAAGATGGGTCACCTGATGAAAGATTGCCCATTACCAAGAAAGTCAGAAGTAAAGAAGTCAGCTCTTACAGCTAGGGCATTTGTGGTAATGGTACGAGACCCTGAGACACCCCGAAAGGCAGATAGAGGTATTTCCTTATGGAATTTTGATTTCTGTCTTAATTGATTTGGGAATTGTGTATTCTCTAAATTTTTCCAATAAAATGCATGATATGCCTCCATTGTCTCGAGGATTCTTGATTGTTCTATGATTGTATTATGGGTTCTTTGTGAATTTTGTGGAATATGAATAACTGGCAATCAAATGTCAACTTGAGGAGTTGATGGGTTGTGTATTGATGGAAGGAGGAAATATTTGGTTAATTGATCAACATAGTGGGTAAGAGGAATGGGCGGTTTGGAGATGAGATAAAATCTTCATGGTCTCTATGAAATATGTAAGAAATTAAGGGAGCATTGTTTGGATATTTTTAAGAACACTATGAGACCTTTGGGAAGTGAGATTTACTAATGTTCTTAAGGAAAGTTGAGATTTTGTTAGTCCACATCAATAGGAAATCACCCACAAGCAAAGTGGGGGAGGAGTTTGTGGGTTGGAATTGTTTCACCTATAATTGGAATGGTGTGATGAGGCTATTTCCTTGAGGAATTGTGGATAATGTTTTCAAAAGGAATTAGTATTTTGAGGAGCTAAGAGTAGGAGCTGAAATAGGGGCGACCTCGAAGAATATATGTCAAGATCGATGGTTGATGTTGGAAGTCCCCTGTTGGGAATTTATAGAATTACTCCGAAGATGAAAATGACTCTTATCTAAATACTTTCAGGGATTAAAGTAGTTGAGTTGTGATGAGAAGGTAACCCTAGGAAATTGTTAATAGATTAATATGTTAGAAGGTTATGAAGATAGTCCTTGATATCATTAAGGAAGCGAAATTAATATAGACAATTGAAGTAGGAATTCTTGGACTTGAAATGTCCTTGGTGCTTCATAAGAAATGCGAAAGAGTAAAGTACAAGTGAATTTGAATGTTTGGGAAATAAGATATCGTGCTCCTAAGTTAGGAAACAGAAAACAAATTAACAGTATTAGAACTATGAGATTTTGAAGTAAAAAATTCTTATGGTTTATTTCAGGACAAAAGGCGATCCACTCATTATAGCTTTGGAAGAGGTGATCAAGTTTAATTTATTAGCTTATCGGTATGCCAAAAAGATCTAAGGTTACTTAACATTTAGACTTTGAGATTTGAGGTTGTTATGTGTTGGAGTCCTGAGATCTTGAGTAATGGTCAAACATTATGCCAAATCCTCAGAGATTATATAATTATGGTTTTCAGTTTTAATGTGGTATAAGGTTTTGTAAAAAAAAATTCTTTTTCATGATACGAATATCTTGAGATCAGAATAATTAAAGCTATCTTATTAATTGGGTGTCCCGGAATAGGGAATATGTGTTTCTTGAAAATGTCGGATTGAAACATGCCAACGAATGGGGAGGATGTAAAATATACTACCTTGGAAATTTAATTATGATTTGAGGTTCATATTGAAATCTTAGAGGAGCTTGATGAAAGAGATTGAGTGTTAGGTTACATTCGTTATGATGGAAATGGTAATCGGATGATTAGACCTTGTATGTTAGGATTTAAAATTTCAAAAATTGAGGAGAATGCTCCAAACTTGAGGCCTAGCATGGATAGAAAGGTTTGCAGTCTATTTAATGCTTAGAAACAAGTCGAAAAATAGTTAATGGGTTTGGTTTGCTTCCAAGTTTGATGAATTTAGGTAAGTCTAAAATGAGTCAGGTGCTAAAGATTGGAACAATTAGGAAATTTAAGGTTTTTCAAGGTAACCACCTTAATTTGAAAATGATTTGGAGACGTTAGGAAGGTCTCTCAATTATGAGATTCGAGGATAGTTAATTTTCGAGGGCGAAATTTCTATAAATGGGGGAGAGTGTGACGACCAGAGTCCTAAAATATAATAATTAGAATGTAATTAAGTCGATGATGGTCAAAGATTGCACATAGAATGTGAAAGAGGTGAGTTTGGAAGCAAAAGAGAAAGTTAGGCCCTGTAAAATACCGATTTCCAAATTATGATTAATATGGGTGGAGAGGTTTTGGATTTTCAAAATATGGTAATCGGAAAATAACTAAGTTGAAACAAATGAAATAGGGTCAAAAGGTACGGGAGAATTGGATTAAAAGCCCAAAGATCCGGAATTGGTAAAATCGGGGATTGAAGTTGTAAATTGAGAAATGTTATTATGTAAATAAGATTTCAGACTTTAAATTATGATAATCATAGCCTATTAAGGTTATATAATCAAAATTAGGGTCTAAGGATGCAAAAAAATTGGATTGGAATGGTCAAAACGGGTCCCAGATGGCGAAAACGCAAAGTAGGCTTACTACAGGCTCGAGCGGGCGTGACCCGCGCCCTAGTAGCACTCGAGCACAAACGGGGCACGAAAAACAGAACCTCCCGCTTGAAGTGCGCTCGAGGCACAGTGTTGATAGGGTGGTGCGCTTGTATGGCGCTCAAGCGCCCGATCGCATATAAAAGGGTGAATGCGATTTTCTCAGCCATTTTTGGCATTCCACGGGAGAGGAGAAGGAGAGAAGTGGGAAAGGGAAAGAGGAGAAGAGGAATCTGCGCGTTCCACTTCGATTCGGGTAAAAGTAACGGTAGATCGGGCTCAGGCAACTATACCTCAGACGTTATATATCGTTTTTACAGCGTTTTAATATCTTCATGTTATCGTTTATGCTCCGAAAACCTTGTTCTGTAATATTTGGCATGAATATTTGAGGAATCTCATGACTTTCAGACTAAAGTTCATGTTTATGTGAATATATTGTGATTGATGACTTCGATTTCATGATTTGGCTCACGTTTTGCCTCCGTTTCGTGTCCGAACCGTATATCGTAAACCCTAGCTCAAAAATTAGGGTTTTTTGGTTTAAATGCAAGATTTTGTATAGGTATTTGGAATTATAACATCGATTTCATGAATAAATATGTATTTGGTACCCGATTACTGTCCGAGAATTTTGCCCAGAACCCTAGAACGAAAATTGGGAAGTTTTTATCAGAAACTTAGAATTTTGATGATTTAAACATAAATTGTTGTCCTGTATCATTTATTGAATGATTTGAATTTGAAAACCCTGTATGTAACTGTATTATCGAACTATGGAAACCTTTGGAATTGTCTAAAAGAGTGACTGATGAAATTTGGATTTTAGCCTTGGAATATGATGATTTTGATTATAGAACTTTGAACAAATGTATCAAATCAAGCTAATCTGTAAGAAAAATGGACCTAGATTGTTGTACAGTTAGATGAGGTTCTCCGTCATGCCTTAGAACATTATGGTTGTGGTAATCGAGGATAACCATCGGACAATCGAAATATCGAACTATTGGAACTATTGGCCTTTGATTGTGTGAATTGAATACAATCTATCATCAATTATTTACCTCTCGGCTAGTAGAGCATATTAGATGGGTCCTTAGAATAACGAACATAGACTTTCTGAGAACAAATGAACTTTGGAATTATCTCATAGATTTCTACGCGTGTTCAAATAGAACTATGCATCCTTCCTGTTTTCCGTTAATGCTTCTGTTCTTTTGATTATCGCGATTTACATTCCAAGTATAGTTTTGTTTTACTGAAAGCTTGAATTATGATTTATTGAAACCTGTTCACATGAATGCTCTATTTTTTGATATTATCATAGTATTATATCTTATAGAATATATGTTCTACATAGAAGCATTACGTTCTACATGACTTGGTATTTTGCTGGGTTTCGGTTCACTGTTTACTATTTTCCTTCCAGATGAGACCGTAGAGCTGATGTTAGACGAGAGAGAGTAATTTGAAGTTTAGCCTAAAGATTTTTGTAGACTGAAGTATTTTGAAGACTTCGAAAGAAATGGTTTAAATGTAAATGCTGGATTTTGTATATGGGTCTTGTGTGTATAGATACTGCATATGAAATGTATGTCATGTATGTGATGAAACAGAAAATATGCTTCCGTAGTTTTACATAGTTGCTTCCGCTATATGTTTTTTGGATTTTGTACCGGTCCTAGACGGCATCTCGTATATGTTTCTGATTTAGTGGATAGAATTATATTAAAGCTATGGATGGATATGGCCTTGTGATCCTATGTATGTGTGTTATAGGATGGATTGTCTTACTTTGGATTAGTTGTGTGCATGTACATATTGTTTAATACATGTTGTATATTTAGATTTTTTGTTCAGTTTTAAATAGAACTCTGCCAAAATTTCTACTGACATTAGAATTTAAATTTATGATTTTGTTCTGAACCTGTTTGACGGATAATCCTATACAAATTAGGACCCGTTCCGTCACAGAGTATATGGGTGGCCAAACATGCTGGCCTAATTTGTATTTAATATGGTTCAATGTTACTGAGAGTATGTGTAATATTTTCTCAAGTTAGTCTTTAAATAATCAAAACTCAAATTTCATACATGATTTATAATTTTTGAACTGATTTGTATTAGACTTTGATTTGGATTTGAATTTTGGATTTAGATTTGAAATTCGTTGATTTTGCCCACAGATGGGCCTTCGTATATCTCATACAAATGATTTTGATTATATATTTTTATTCGGACCTTTGGACTATCTATTGTAACGTTACTTCGACTTCTACGCACACTTATTGGATCATCCGATTATTGGATTATGTCCCATATTACGAGTTGATTGGGCCTTTGATTTAGATTTGGACTTGAATTGGACTTTGAAATTGGATATTTGCTTATTGGAATCGATTCGAATCACTTCTATTTTGTTTATATATATATATATAGTGACGGACTAAAAATTCTATAAAAATCTGACAGAGTTCTTTCTATAAAATGAACGTCCGCCAAATACAGAACTTATACATAATCCACAACATACATACAATATATTCACAAGATCTCAATCGCCACAACAAACACATGGGTGGCACTGACATCATAACTCCATTACGACGCCGGCTGAAAAGGGATGCCAGTTAGGAATCAACTATAATCATAAAAGATATCTGCGGAAGCTACTACATCCATCAATGAACAGCAAAAACTAACTATACATCCCTCATCATCATGACATACATATACATAATCATAAATATCAAATTAATTATTACAATATCCATGCCTTATACAAAATAATAAAACTAAATCCTTAAAAGCTTTCCAATTAGTATCAGCTGCCTATCTTACGCTTACAACCTATTCAGACTCGTCAGGCATAATGGTTTGCTCATCTAGAAGGAAAGAGAAATAAGGGTGAGTTAACAACTCAGAAAATATATCATAATCAAAAGCTGTAGAAAACATAAGTGAAGATAAGGGAAAGAGACAAAATCATGAAAGAGATGCATAAATGGGAACATGATCAAATATACTTTGGAATACAATTTACTTATCTTTAGGATATACTTTATGCATGATTATTCATATTTGCAGACTAGGGTCAGTAAACCTTACTAACTAAAAGTACAGAAGAACGAGAAAATGATCATGATACCCCACATGATTTAAAGTCACAAGCTCCTATTATCTACCCAGAGGCGGGCCATTTATATATCATTCCTATAGACAGGCCATAAGGCCCCCACATGTTCTCCCAGGGCCCAGGGGCAGTTCTTGTCCTTCTACAGTAATATTCAAAAGCTTGCCAAAAGTGTTACCTACTAAAATATACGGTCAGGATAATCCTTGAGCTTCTACTATAATGCTATTGGCAGGCCAAAGGGTACTATCTCTGTATCACAAATGGTCCTAGTTTCACTGGTTCTTATTCATTTGAAGGAAAGTCCATCATAATTCAATTCACAATATCTCCATTTGAGCATCCGGACGTCGTGAATGGGTCAATACTTATGAGATCGGACACCTGGCCAATATATATGCATAATTGGGACATGGTGATTCATATTTGAAGGACAAAAGTATAAATAATCGGAGGGAATGGGAAATCCAGAGCTGGGCATGAGTTAGGGTTTGGTGAAGCCAAACCGGATGAATCAGAAGGCAAATCAGACAATAAATCATAAATACTTTGGGCCAAATTGAATGAATCAGAAGGCAAATCAGACAATAAATCATAAATACTTTGAGCAATAGTCATGGGTTATATATTCTTTTTAATTTAGGCGGGTATTAGAACGAAAATATCCTAGAGAAAATGAATAAAAATCAAAAGAGGAGGTAAAAAGGGTATGAAAGTACTTGCATCGACTCGATCTATGGTTTCTCCAACTAGCTCAAAGCCGAAAACGGACTCGGAAGCTTCGAATTCCTCCTTTTCTCTCTTCTCCCTCTCCCTCCCTCTCTCTTTTCTCTTCTAGAAACTGCATAAAAATGATGCAGAGAGAAGCTCGACAGCTTTTGCGGGCCCCTTTCAGCGGCGCAAGCGCACTTTGAGCACGGAGCCCTTGGATTTAGCGCCTTCCCTGGGTGCCAGGCTCTTGGAATGGGCGCTTGCCACTGGCCTTTCAGCGCCCGACAGTGCCGGCTTGTTGGACACGTCCATCCCAAGTGACTATTAAAGATCGCTCCGACTTTAAGATTCTCATGTATCTTAAGCCTAATTTTCGGTTATCTTAATTTTAATACATCGCGGTTATCCTAAATTAAAACCCAAATCTTATACTAATCGATATTTCGACGTTTATAACACTGGTTCCCCAATTTTTCCCAATTCCGGGTCTTTGGGCCTCTCGATCCAATTTCTTCCGTATTCTTAGACCACGATTCACTTATTTTAATTTAATCACTTCTAATTACCATATCTTGAAAAACGATACGTCACATATATAAATCCCGATGAGGGCTATTTCTGATTTAGACATTTGTTTTAAATTTGGATATTTGATTTGAATATAAGGCTACAATTGGATTTTAGATCTTGGATTTCTATTGGATTTATTTTGTCGACGATTTAGATTTATTCTGTTATTTGATTAAATATTTATCCATTTGAACTTCTCTCTGATTTATTAGACTCGTTTTATTTAAATATGATAATTGTAGAGTATTAGGCTCATATTTTCTAATTTGTCCCCTCAGAGTAAAGGATTGAAACATATTGTAGGAGCAGGATCGAATTTTGGCATGACATTATATTTTTCGATAAATTTTATATTTATTCAAATAAATGGTATTTGTCATATTTGATTTATGAATGGATTCTGTTGGATTACTTTGGCAGTTGAAGTCGGCTGCATGTGGACCTTAGATTGTGTATTAAGATCTCTTTGGTGGATTTATTTATGTGGATGTGATACTATTATTATTTGGTTTTCCTTTACTGTTATTTAGTGCAGTCATGATTATTTTATCAGGATAATAAATACGATGAGGTCTTGTTTGGGTTGTTTTTGGGTCCCATTTGTGTATTGGTTTATTACACTTAAAAATTTTGGGATTCGGTGTTATTTATTGAATTTATTTGAGAATTTAAATTTTAAAAATTATAATTAATTAATTATTTAATTGACTTACTTGGTCCGAATTCGTGATATCAACAAATTACCATTTTCACAAATACATTATTTGGACTACAATTTAAGGAGTTTGAACCATTATAAAAAAATTAATTAAATATTATAAAATTTTAGAGAATAATTGGATCTGATGGGCCGGCGTTCGAACTATGCTCATTCGGTCGCTCGAATATCGATTTGGGTTTTGTGATTTAAAGTAAAAAATGGATATAATAATAATAATAATAATAATAATAATAATAATAATAATAATAATAACAACGTTGGAGAAACTTAGAGGCAGAGCAAGAAAACGTAGAAGCAGGGGAAAGGGGTGCTGCGCACGCCCCCTCCACATAATCCCTCTCCTTTTTATTTTAATTTGGGAATTTTGGGAAATTAAAGGAAAGAGAAAGCTGAAGCCATGAGCAGAAACAAAGACAGAAAGAGCAGAACACGAGGGTTTCGCGAAGGGAAAGAAAGGGAAAAATTCACCCATTCCGATTCGATCCAACTAAAAATAGCTGTAGATCGAGTTCAGGCAAGTATACATCGCACATTATTTTCCGTTTTTTCCGTTTCGTTTGTCTCCATTTTCGTTATTTAAGCTTAAAAACCCTTGCCCCTTCCGATTTGTTGCGAGTATTGTATGTTTTGTATAATTTTACTGCTAAAATTTATGTATGTTCATGACTATCATGGATTTTGGCTTCGAAATTACTGTTTGGATCATGTTGTGCGCCGAGTTTCATGTCTGACTGATTACCCCAATATTGAGAATTAAATTTGAGGGTTTTAGGTTTGAAGATCTTAAATTTTTGCATTAAAATTTATATTTGGTGCCTTGTTAATGTTCATTAAACAAATTGTAACTGATAGGTTTGCGGGGAACTATATTATGAAATTTTGACAGCCCTTTGAAATTATTTCAAAGACTGAATGTATGAATTTTGGACTGGCCTTTGGATATGTTGGATTCCGGTTATGAAATAGGAAATTTTGACTATGAAATATGAGCTTTTGGCCCTAAGTTAAGCTAATTTTGTAAAAAAAAGTGGACCCAATGCTGAAGTTTGGTCAGGTAAGGTTATTAGACATGCTTTAGAATGTTATGGTGGTAATCGAGGATAAATTATCAAACCTTTAGACTATCGAACCATCGAATTGAGATAAATACTATCGAACCATCAGCCTTTGATTGTGTGAATTGACCACAATCTATCAACGATTATTCACCCATCAGCTAGTAGAGTATACTAGATGGGTCCCTAGAATATCGAACTAGAATTTTGAAGACCAAATAAAATTTGGAACTGTTTTATATTTTTTGAAACATGTTTAAATCGAATTATACTTTATTCCTATTTCTATGGATGCTTCTGTTTTTTTGATTATCGTGATTTCTGTTCTAGTGTATTTATGTTTGAAATGAAAGTATGAATTATATAGAATTATGCTTTTCTCATGATTTTTGTATCTATTTCTGTTCCTTGGCACTTTTTATGACATTCTGCACTTATGTTCTACATGACAGCATTATATTCTGCATATTTTGATACCTTATTGGGTTTTGACTCACTGTTTTGTTATTCCTCTCTTCAAATGAGACAGTTGAGTTAGTACCAAACGAGAAGGAATAGTTAAAGTCTAGTCTAAAGACCTTTGGAAGACTTGAAGTATTTTAGAGATCTCAGAAGGAGACAGTTTGAATGTAAATATTGAATTTTATATATGGATTTTATGTATATGGATCTTATATATGAAATGTATGTGATGCATGTGATGAAACAGAAATTATGCTTCCACAGGTTTATATTATGGATTTAGTTGCTTCCATTATTCTATTTTTTGAATATGTATAGATTCTAGACGGTATCTCTTATCTGAAATTTGGTATAGTAGATAGAGTTGTTGAATTAAAGACATTGATGGCATTTATGGTCCTGTGTATGTGTGTTGTAGGATGTAAATTATGATATTTGGATAGTTGTGTGCATGTACTAATTTTGTTATTTTAGTTTAGCCCAATTTTAGGGGAACTCTATCCATTTTTTCCTAGAACCTTAAGTTGAGATTTTGAACTTTAGTTTTCTGTATCTGTTTTGACATAATAATCTGAGAAAAAAAATCCGTTTCGTCATAATTGGTATCAGAGAAATGAGATACTTTAGGATTGATCGATCAAAAAGTGGAAGCATAGGTTTAAATTTCTGTATGAATAGGTCAGGGTAACTAAGGCAACTAAGATACTTAGGAAGTTGATCCTTAAGCTAGGTTTGAATTTTCTTAAACTACTAATAAGCCCTTCGCTTAATTTGATTTCTTGAGGTTTATAATGCTGTGCTTACTTTTAGTTATACGATCTAAGATAGCCAATAGTAGGAATCGAGGAAAAAATCGTGGTGATACTAGTACTCCTCACAATAGGGAGGCTACTTGTGTGGATCTATTAGAGAGAATGACAAATGTGGTGGAATCTATGGAGTAGAGACATATGGCTCCAGTCCCTGTACCCAAGCCAGCTCTAGTAAATCTTGCTCCGATGAAGTATGATAGATTTACAGCGGAACGAGATCCGAGATTTTTGGGTAAGCCTGATCTGACAGAAGCAGATATTTGACTTAAAAGGATAAAGAAGATTTTTGTTGTGATTCAGTGTACCAATCAGGAGAAAGTTACCCTTGCGGTGTATAAGCTGGAGGGCTAGGCTGATAGTTGGTGGAGTATAAAGAAGAGAGCATTTGGAGTGCCCGATGATGTGATTACATGGAAGATGTTTGGGGATACTTTCATGGAAAAATATTTTTCGTCCAACCTCCAAGATCAGGAGTAAGAGTTCATGCAGCTAAAACAGGGAAGTATGACTGTGAGGGAATACGACGCAAAGTTCATAGAATTGTCCCAATTTTTGCCCTATTTCATGGAGGATGAGTTGAGGAAAGTGATGAAATTCCAGCAAGGACTATGGGATGATATCAGAAGATAATTATCAACCCACAAGCTTCAAACCTATACCGATATTTTGGATATGGCGATGATTTATGAGACGGAGGTGGAGACTTAGAGATTTTTTGCAAAAAGGACAGCTAGCCGTGCTAATTTCAGTACTGGATAAAATGTTGAACCCTCTAAGCCGTCTAAGAAAACAAGAACAGTAGATGTAGGGAAGAGTGTTACTAAGGTTTTATCGGTGACTAGCACTCAAGTATCAGCTGTTGAGTGTGCATATTGTGGGTGGAAGTACATGGAAAAATCTTGTTATAAAGTAATGGGAGCGTGCTATAATTGTGAGAAATTGGGTCACCTGATGAAAGATTGCCCTTACCAAAAAGGTCAGAACTAAAGAAGTCAGCTGTTGCGGCTAGAGCATTTGCGGTGACGATACGAGACCTGGACAACCCTGAAGGCGGATAAAGGTATTTCCTTACTTGTGGAATTTTGATTTCTATCTTAATTGATTTGGGAGTTATGTATTCTCTAAATTTTTCCATGAAATGCATGATATGCCCCTATTATCTTGAAGATTCTTGATTGTTCTATGATTTCATTGTGTTCTTTGTGAATTTTATGGAGTATGGATAATTGGTAATTGAATGCCAAATTAAGGAGACGATGGGTTGTGTATTGTTGGAAGGTGAAAATACTCAATTGATCAACATAGTAGATAAGAGGAATGGGTGATTTGGAGATGAGATAAAATCGGCATTATCTCTATGGAATATGTATGAAATTAAAGGAGCATTGTTTGGGTGTTGTTAAGAATACTATGAGGCCTTTGGGAAGTAAGATTTACTAATGCTCTTGAGGAAGATTGGGATTATGTTAGTCGGCATCAATAGGAAATCACCCACAAGCAAAGTGGGGGAGGAGTTCATGGGTTGGAATTGTTTCATCCATAATTAGAATGGTGTGATGAGGCCATTGCCTTGAGGAATTGTGGATAATATTTTCAAAAGAAATTAGTATTTTGATGAGCTAAGAGTAGGAGCTGAAATAGGTGGACCTCGAAAGATAAATGTTAAGATCGATGGTTTATATTTGAAGTCTCCAGTTGAGAAATTGTAGAATTGCTCTGGAAATAATCCTAATCTAATAATTTTAAGGATTAAAGTAGTTGTGTTATGATGAGGAGGGAACCTTAGGAAATTTCAAGTAGATTAATTAGTTAAAGGATTATAAAGATAAGCCATAATGTTATTAGGGAGGTGAACTTAATATGGGCAAATGAAGCTAGGAATCTCGAACTTGATATGCCCTTGGTGGTTCATAAGAAATGTGAAAGGGTAGATTGTGAGCGGATTTGAATGCTTGAGAAATAGGATATCATACTCCTAAGTTAGGAAACAAAAAACGTATTTATTTAAAGTGTTAAACTATGAAATTTTGAAGTAAGAAATCCTTATGATTTGTTTTAGGATAAAAGACGATCCACTCATTATAGCTTTGGAAGAGGTGTTCAAGTTTAATTCATTGGCTCATTGGTACACCAATAAGTTTTGAGGTTACTTAGCATTTAGACTTTGAGATTTGAGATAGTTAAGTGTTAGGATCTTGAGATCTCGGGTAATGATCAAACATTATACCAAATCCTCAGTGATAGTATGATTATGGTTTTAAGTTTTAATGTGGTTTGAGGTTCTATAGGAATTGTTTTCATGGTATGAGTATCTTAATATTAGAATAATTAAGGTTATCGCATTAATTGGACGTCCCAGAATGGGAAATATGTATCTCATGAGAAATGTCGATTCGGAGACATACCAACGAATGAGGAGGATGTAAAATATCCTACCTTGAAAATTTAATTATGATTCGAGGTTCATATTAGAATCTTAGTAGAGCTTGATGAAAGAGGCTGAGTGTTAGGTTAAATTCGTTGTGGTAGAAAATAATAATCAAACAATTGAAAGTTTAATGATTTGATCAGAGTGCGCAGCGGAAGTAATCAGATGATCAACTTCTATATGTTAAGATCTAATTTTGAAATTTGAAGAGAATGCTCTAATTTTGAGGCTTAGCATAGATAGAAGTTTGGGATTTATAATTTGTTTGATGTTTAAAATCAAATCAGAAAAATAGTTAATGAATTCGGTTTGCTTTTGGGTTTGATGAATTTAGATAAGTACAGAACGAATCAGATTCCAAATATCAAGGTGATTTGAATGCTTAGGATTTTTTAGGATAATCATTTAATTGAAATGATTTGGGAACATTAGAAAATTTCCTTTGATTAAGGAAAATTCAGAGTTCGTCGAATTTCAATGACGAAATTTCTATAAGTAAGGGAAAATGTAACATCCTGAAATATTTTTATTCGATTAAATTTAGATTATTTATTATTTTGGGTAATTTGGGTATGAGAAAAATTAACTAAATATTATAAAATTTTGGAGAATAATTAGATCTCATGGGTTGGCATTTGAAGTACGCCCGTTCGGTCGCTTGAATATCGAATTGGATTTTGCGATTTAAAGAAAAAAATGGATATATATATATATATATATATATAATAAAGGATTATAATAATAATAATAATAATAATAATAGCAAAATAACCTCAGAGAAACTTAGAAGCAGAGGAAAAAACGTAGAAGCAGGGGAAAGGGGTGCTGGGCACGCCCCCTCCACGTGATCCCTCTCCTTATTTTAATTTAGGGATTTTGGTAAATTAAGAGAGAGAGAGAATGCCGGAGCCGTGAGCAGAAACGAAGAGGGAAAGCGCAAAATGCGAGGGTTTTGTGAAGGGGAAGAAAGGGTAAAATTCACCCGTTCCGATCTGATTCGGGGAAAAATAAGTGTAGATCGAGCTTGGCAAGTACACCTCGCACGTTATTTTCCGTTTTTACCATTTCGTTTGTCTCCATTTTCGTTATTTAAGCTTCAAAACCCTCGCCCCTTCCGATTTGTTGCAAGTATGGTATGTTTTGTATGATTTTACAGCTAAAATTTATGTATGTTTATGACTATCATGGATTTTGGCTTCGAAATTGCTATTTGGATCATGTTATGTGCCCAATTTCGTGTTTGACCGATTACCCCAAAACTGAGAACGAAATTTGAGGGTTTTAGGTTTGAAAATCTTAAATTTTTGCATTAAAATTTATATTTGGTGCCTTGTTAATGTTCATTAATCAAATTGTAACTGATAGGCTTGATGGGAACTGTATTATGAAATTTTGACGACCCTTTGAAATTATTTGAAAGACTGAATGTATGAATTTTGGATTGGCCTTTGGATATGTTGGATTTCGATTATGAAATTGGAAATTTTGACTATGAAATATGAGCTTTTGGCCCTAAGTTAAGCTAATTTTGTAAGAAAAGTGGACCTAGTACTGATGTTCGGTCAAGTAATGTTTTCCGACATGCCTTAGAACGTTATGGTAGTAATTGAGGATAAATTATTGAACCTTTGGTCCATCGAACCATTGAACCATCAAATTGAGATAAATACTATCGAATCATCGGCCTTTGATTGTGTGGATTGAACACAATCTAGTCTTGATTATTCGCCTCTCGACTTGTAAAGTATACTAGATGGGTCCCTAGAATATCGAATTAGAAGTTTGAAGAACAAATGAAATTTGGAACTATTCTATGATTTTCAAAACATGTTTAAATCGAATTATACTTTATTCCTGTTTTCATGGATGCCTCCGTTCTTTGGATTATTGTGGTTTCTATTCTAGTGTACTTATATTTGACATGGAAGCATGAATTATGATCATAGAGGCCCGTTTATATAAAATTATGCTTTTCTCATGATTTTTGTATCTGTTTCTATTCCTTGGCGCTTTTTGTGATCTTATACACTTATATTCTGCATGACAGCATTATATTCTACATGTTTTGGTATCTTGTTGGGTTTTGGCTTACTATTTTATTTATTTCTCTTCAGATAAGGCAGTTGAATTAGTGCCAAACGAGAAGGAATAGTTAAAGTCTAGCCTGAAGACCTTTGGAAGACTTGAAGTATTTTAGAAATTTGGGAAGGTGACAGTTTGAATGTAAATATCGAACTTTGTATATGGATTTTATGTATATGGATCTTGTATATGAAATGCACATGATGCATGTGATGAAATAGAAATTGTGCTTCCGTTGGTTTATATTATGGATTTAGTTGCTTCCACTATTCTGTTCTTTGAATATGTATAGGTCCTAGATGGCATCTCTTGTTTGAAATTTAGTATAATAGATAGAGTTATCGAATTAAAGCCATGGATGGCATTTATGGTCCTGTGTACGTGTGTTGTAGGATGTAGATTATGATATTTGGATAGTTGTGTGCATATACTGATTTTGTTATATAGGTTTTATTCAGGTTTATATTTCAGTTTAGTCCAATTTTAGTGGAGACTCTATCTATTTTTTCCTAGAACCTTAAGTTGAGATTTTGGGCTTTAATTTTCTATATTTGTATTGACGGAATAATCTGAGAAAAAAAAATTCGTTCTGTCACAAAACCCTTTTTGTCGAACCCCTTTGTGTCTGTATGAATTGTAATACCCGAATCCTATTTAATTTATTTTATATTATTAGTTTATTTTGGGGTCATATTAAAAATAATTGTATAATATAAATTTGAAGAAAAAGTTAGAGAAGAAAGTAGATTTGGTGCTTGAGGTACGTTCGGTGTGCATTATGACGTACCGGTTTTCAAGATATGGTCGTTAGGAGTGATTAAATTAAACTAAGTGAATCGTGGTCCAAGAATACGAAAGAAATTAAACTGAGCGGCCTAAAGACCCAAAATTGGGAAAAATTGGGGAATCGGTGTTATAAAGATCGAAATGTCGATTAGTATAGGATTCGGGTTTTAATTTAGGGTAATCGCGATGTATTAAAATTAAGATAAGCGAAAATTAGGCTTAATATACATGAGAATTTTGAAGTCGGAGGCAGTGCCGGGCAGTCGCCTATCGGGCGCTGAATCCAGGGGCTCCGCGCTCGAAGTGCGTTGTTAGGCTCTCGTGCGTGGGCCTGTTATAAAGCCGTGTCGGGCTTCTCACCAGGTCATTTTTACGTGCTTTCCAAGAGAGAACAGAGAGAGAGGGAGAGGGAGAAGAGAGAGAAGGAGAAATCTGAAGCTTCCGAATTCGATTATGATTATGTCTCTTTCCCTTATCTTCACTTATGTTACCTACCACATTTGATTATGATACACTTATTGAGTTGTTAGCTCACCCTTACTTCCTTTTCCTTCGAGATAAACAAGTCATTATACTCGACGAGTCCAAATAGACCATAAGCGCAGGATAGGTAGCTAATATGGATTGGAAAGATTTCAAGGACTTAATTTTGTTATTTTGTATAAGGAATGGATATTATAATAATTATTTTGGTGCTTATGCTTATGTATATGTATGTCATGATGATAATAGATATATAGTTAGTTTCCGTTGTTCATTGATGGATGTAGTAGCTTCCGCAGGTATATTTTATGGTTATAATTTGTTCCTAGCTGGTATCCTTTCTAAGCCGGCGTTATACCAGAGTTACGATGTCGGTGCCACCCGTGTATTTGTTGTAGCGATTGGGATCCTATGAATATGTTGTATGTGTGTTGTGGATTCTGTGCAGGTTTTGTATTTGGCGGACATCCGTTTTATAGATAAAACTCTACTAGATTTTCGGTAGACTTTTCAGTCTGTCACAGTTGGTATCAGAGAAATGGATGCCATAGAATTGATCTAAATCTTATACGAAAGTTTAGGTTAGAATATGATAGAACGAATAAGTTGATGAAGGTGTAGGATGATTCAGATAGGTTGGATAGTTCTTGTTGCCCTACTATATATGACTTAGGCTAAGATTAAATTAGGATTAGTAGCCAAGTTCTATTATCTAGTTACGGTATCCTAGTTAGTGTATTAATTGAGATAAGTCAGCTAATTTAGGCTAGAACTAAGTTAGAAATTAGTAGGTAAGTTGAATGTCTAGCTCACACTACTCTAGTTAGTGTAACGACCTGGCCTTCGAAACATAGTAAATTTTGGTAATTTGGTTAAAATGATTAAGTGTAGGATAAATGAATTAAGGAAAAACGAAGATAAAATAAATTCAGAAGCTAAAAGTGGGAACATGGCATTAACGCCAAGGTGGCGCCTGAGGCGCCACTAGGGCGGGTTTAACAGAATGTGGCACCCGAGCCCAAATAACAGAACCCCCGTCCTGAGTGGCGCCTGGCCAGCGCTTTAGCGTGGGGTAAAAAAAAACTCAGCGCCTGGTTGGCGCTCGAGCGCCGACCGGTATAATAGCCACATGCATTTTGTTTCGGCTGACTTCGGCGTTTCTAGCAGAGAGCGGTGGGAGAGAAGGAAAGGGGAAGAAAGGAAGAAAGGAAGGAAATTTTGGGCCATTCCACTCTGATCCAAGTAAAAAAAAAAAAGGTAGCTCGACTACGGCAAGTGTACCTCAACCTTGTTTTCCGTTTAAATACCTCCATTTTGTTATACATGTTCGAAAACCCCCCGTTCCTGAAGATTTTTACGATTTATGTGTTTTTCTTGTAATATCTTGAATAGATTTTTAGTTTATGCATATATTTGTTAATGTATAACTCCGATTTCATCATTTGAGGTGCGTTTTGCGTTTGTTTTGCATCTGAACAGTGGGCTTAAAACCCTAACACGAAATTTGGGGTTTTATGTTCTGAATGCGTGATTTTGTTTATGTATTTTGAATTATGACATTAATTTCAGGAATAAACATGTGTTGGGTGTTCGATTTATGTCCGAAAACTTTGTACGAAACCCTAGCTCGGAAATTTGGGGATTTCAGTTCGAATGTATTATTTTGTATATATATTATGATTTAAGGCTTTGATTTGAAGTTTTTGTTCAAGATTTATGTACGATTTCATCTGAAAATTTTGTATAAAAAAACCCTAGAATCAAATTTTGGACTTTTAGCTTGGAAACTTGAGATTTCGAGATGTAAGTGTTAAATTAGTGCTTTGTTAAAGTTTATTAGATAATTTGTATTTGAAAACTTTGCATGGAATTGTATGACTGAATTTTAGAATCTCCTTTGAACTTATCTAAAGGGATGAATATATAAGTTTAAATTTGGCTTTCCAATATGAGGAAAATTTGGCTAAGAAAATATGAGCAAGAATTCCTTCAGATAAGCATTTCAGTTCAGTATTTTAATTTAGTATTTTAGCTAAACTTTTCAGTTCAGTATCTCAATAAGTATTTCAGTTAAATGTCTCGGTTGAGCATTTGAGTTAAGGAATTTTAGATAAGCATTTCAGTTAAGTGAGTCAGTAAGAAATTGGTCCTAACACTATGATTTAGTCAGATAAAGTTCTTCGGCATGCTTTAGAACGTTATAGTGGTAATCGAGGATAACTCTGTTCATGGAGTAATATGACGGAATGAATCCTAATTCTCATAGGACTCTCTGTCAAACAGATACAGAACAGAATCCATATATTTTTACCAGTAATTTCTGTAAAAATTTTGGCAGAGTTCTATCTAAAATTGGACGAAAATCCCAATATATAACCTGTATATTATAACTTGTACAAGTACACAACTATTCGAATACCATACTTTAACGTATAACACACATGCACAAAATCACTAAATTGCCATTTCCATCCATGGCTCGAATATAATTCTATCCACTAAATCAGAAACATATAGGAGATGCCATCTAGGACCTGTAAAGAATCTAGAAAACATATAGCGGAAGCAACTATATAAACCTGCAGAAGTATATTTTCTGTTCCATCAGAATACAAAACATATCACAATTATTAATACATAATTTTCTTTACAAAATTTTATGGAACATACAAAATTATCAGATCTCCCAAAATACTTCAAGATAATCATCGAGAATTTACTGAGGCTCAAGAATCTTCCTTGCTAATCTCTAGTTAGGCTTGATAATCCAATATCATTTCTATAGCTTTATCTGGAGGAAAAAAAATAGTAAAATAGTGAGTTGAGGCCCAGTAAGGTACATGCAGGCATGCAGTAAAACTTTCATGCAGAACAGAAAGCAGTAAAATGGATACAAATGCATATTAAAGTATAAATACTCTAAAGCAGTTATTTACAGAAACTATAGTAGAACATGATACAGAAGGTTACAGAACTGCCAGGAAACCGAAACACTCAAACTTCAAAAATTAGAAATTAGTGTAATCATACTTTGTTAATGATAAATCGGTAAGATAGGCTTCAGAAAGTAGAAATTGGTCTCAACTCTATAAATTATAGAAAATTTATTTTCTATTAGTAAAGGACCTAACCAGTAGACCCTACTAGTAAATGGGCGAATAATTGAGGATAGATTGTGTTTACACACAATCAAAGCCAGTAACAGTTATCCATTTTTCTGGGATATATCCCTACTTGTGGGATTCAGTATAGAAATGCTGGCCAGTAACAATGAACTACCTTCTAGGTTAACGTCCTGAGGAAGGGTGGACTACATATAACTCCATAGATAGAGTTATCCTCGATTACCACCATAACGTTCTAAGGCATACCAAAGAACCTAACCCAACTGTATATCGGTCTGAGTCCTAATTAACAGTATCTGTGATGTCTTACATCAAATGGGGAGGGGAACAAAGTATGCCTTATAAGGGCATGGATACCTCTCCCTTGTAGACGCGTTTTGGGGGCGGTGGAGGCCATCTGTCAGGAACAAAGCCGTGTGCCTGTGTGGCAAAGCAGACAATATTTACAAGCAGGTGACCGAAAAAGTTGCAAATGGTATCAGAGATGGGGCCCTGTTTGGTGTGACAGCACGGACGCTGGGCTCCCAAGGGGGGTGGATTGTGATGTCCCATATCGGATGTGGAGGGGAATGAAACGTGCCTTATAAGGGCGTGGATACTTCTCCCTTGTAGACGCGTTTTGGGGGCGGTAGAGGCCGTCTGCCAGGAACAAAGCCGTGTGCCTGTGTGGCAAAGCGGACAATATTTACAAGCAGGTGCTCGGGGACATTACAGTATCAAAAACATTTTTCTTATTATTTCTTAATTGAAAACCCTTTTCAGTTTCAGAAGTCAGTCTGAGTTTTATAATAATTCTTCAATTAGTTTTAGAATATAGAGCAACAATTTATAACCCTTCAATTTTGCTTCAGAATATATATAAATAGTTTAAAACTCTTCAATTTGTTTTCAAAATATACAGTAACAGCTTGAAACCCTTCATTTTTATGCTTAGGGTTTCACCAAACATTTCGAACACAAAACGAATATTGAATACATGCTTATTCATGAAATTAAAGCCACAATTCGCAATACTCATATAAAATCATGCATTTTAACTATAAAGCCCCAAATTTCGAGTTAGGGTTTCACAATAATCTTTTGGACAACAATCGGACACTAAATACATGTGCATGTACAAAATCAGAGCCAAACATTGCAATATATATGAGTAAACACGAAATCTGTTCGATTAATTAGGAGAAATATGGATTGTTTACACTAAACATGGAGAAGCATGGGTCTAGAGTATAAATATAATTTTTGAGATATTAAAATACTGTAAAAACCATAAATAACGCCTAAAATACACTTGCTTGAGGTCAGTGTACAATTATTTTTACCCGAATTGGAGTGGATTGGTGGTTTTTTTCCCTCTTCCTTCTCTTTTTTTCCCTTTCCCTCCTCTCTTCTCTCCTTCATTCACTATCGGGCTGCTGCTGTAAATGAACCCCAAAAACCCCAAAATCCCATTTAAAATACGGAGTGAAAAGAAACACATGATTGGGTCTGTGACCGACGCTCGAGCGCCAACTGGGCGTTCTTTGAGTGCCTGGTTCTGTTAAACCCGCTCAGGTGGCACCTCAAGCACCACTTCGAGTGGTGCATTCTGTTTTTCATGCCCCATTTGCACTCAAGCATTACTTGGGCACGAGTCAGGCTTGCATCGAGCCTGCAGCAAGCCTACTTCGCATTTTCACCATTTGGGACCCGTTTTGACCCTTCCAATCCAATTCTTCGCATCCTTGGACCCCAATTTTGATTATATAATCTTAATAAGCCATGATTATCATAATTTGAAGCCCGGAAGCTTAGTTATGAATTAATGTTTCTTGGTTTATAACTTCGGTTCTTGATTTACCAATTTTGGATCTTTGGGCTTTTCGATCCGATTCCTCCCATTCCTTTTGACCACAATTCACCTATTTTAACTTAATTACCTTCCAATTATCATATTTTGAAATTAAAAAAATCTCACCACCCATATTAATCATATTTTAAAAATCGATACCTTACAGGACCTAACTTTCTCTTTTCGCTTTCAAACTCACTTTTCTTACATTCTTAAATCTTATCATGATTTTCATTCACATAATTATTTCATAATTATCATATTTTTAGGGTTGAGATCTCACAAGTAATATGTGGTCTACCTCTCCTCGGGGTGTTAAATCGAAGGGTAGATTCAGTTCAGTTCATTTCAGTTCAGAATCAGATATACCTTTGTGAGGTATTCTGATATATAAATCCGAACAAATGTGATTTTCAGTTCAAGCCTTGGATTGTGTAGAGTAAATACAATCTATCATTAATTATTTATTCCATCAACTAGTAGGGTCTACTAGTTTGGACCTATTTGGTTAGTAAAGTTGGATTTTAAGAATAAGTAAAGTTTAAACTTAGTTTAAGACATTTGATTTGCTTTCAGGACAAATTAACATCTTTTCGTATTCATTTTGTTATATGTTATTCGTTTGCTCTATCTGTCTGATATTTGCATAAATATTTTCCGTTACATTCATGTTTATATGGAGCTATTTAAATTGTGCATGTTTTTATGGTATCTGCCTGGGTTTCAGCTCATTTGTCTATTTTTTCTCCTCCAGATACACTAAAATCTGATAATGTTTGAAGATAGGACTAAGCTAGAAGGAAGAACATTTCGATGGACTTGAAGATCTTTGAAGAGTATGGACACCTTGAAGGATTTTGGATACACATGATTACCTTAGAGCATAGATTGTATCTTCTAATATCGTAATAATTATGTATTGCGATAAATATTGGTTGTATAGCTACTTCCGCATTGTTTCGATGTTTTAGTTAGTTTTGGACCTAGATGGCCTCTCTAATTAGATTTAATGCAATAGTTAGGAGTACTGTGTTGGAGCCATGGATGATATGGTGGTCTGCGATCCTGTATATGCGTGTTGTTGGATAAATGGTAATATTTGTTTAGTCGTATGTTTGATGCAGGTTATTTAAGCAGGTTGTAAATTTTAATTTCAATTTCAGTCCAATTGTAGAGGAAATTTTGTAAAAATTTTTATAAATTTTATGAATATTAATTTTATTTGTTTATTGATGGAAGGCCTTTAAAGAATAAAGATCCGTTCTGTCATAGTTAGTGTCCAAATTAGGGACTAACACATTATTCTTGTCCCAGGTTGGATATCCATAGCCGATCATGCCGCCCAGGTGAGGTTGAGACGTAGAAATGGTCAACCACATGATATAGAGGCAAGACGTCTAAATCTATTGAATAAAATAGTGAGACTTGAAGGTCTTAGAAGGCTTTATCCAAGCGAGGACTAGGGGATGGGATGTTGAAGAAGGATCCCTTGAGGATTAACCTAGGACGACGTTGGACTGAGGACTTAGGATAGGGGTGAAGCTTGCATAGCATGGCAAGTGAGACGGATAAGGTGAAATCGTGGGCTCGAGGTCTGGATGACTTGGATTTGATTCCTGGTGATTGTGAATCCATGGATGATGAATTGTGATCGATGTAATAATGATCAAGTGTTTGAATTCTTGGTGGCTCGGATTTTGTAGAGATTGAGATGTGAATCCTACAAATTGAAATAGTGTTTACGGAGACCCAATGTTTGGGAAGATAAGAGATATTGTAGAATATCTTCGTGGGTATTCTTTTATCGATAGGTATTCTTCCTGATGAATTTTGGAAGTATGTTTCTGATTGTACTCAGTTCCATAGTAGGATTGAGGATTATCCTTAGCCATGGGTTAGACAATAAAGAGGTCCAGCTCCTTGAATTGGGGTTCTGTGGTGATGACACAAGGTGTAGAGTGTCATCTACTGTGATAGAAGATAAGATTTCTGGAATTGATATTGAAGACCATGTATCATTTTGGGATCCTGAATATATAATTTTTATTTGTGATTCCTAAGTTCATTTGTTTATTTAAGGATGTAAGCTTGATACTAGTAGTATCAAGGTCTATGACATTTCCTTGGGTCCGTAGATATGATTAGCTGCACTGAATTAAATTATTTTAACATATCAAGCTTTGATATGATTTTGGTGGTGATTTGGATGATGAGCCACCATACTAGTATAAATTGGATTTCTAAGGATATTACATCCTGTAATTAGATTGTGTGATTTTGAGCACGAATCGAAATTGATCGAGGTATCAGAAAATTAGTATCATTTTGCCTGCAAACTATTTAATGGGGATTTGTGCCCAGTCTACTTAGGATAAGAGACCACATTTGGAGGTCATTCATGGTCATTGAGGAGTTTGGCCATGTGAATATTTGAGGATGTTTTTGGAAGGAAGATTAGGTGATTAATCTTTTAGTCAATAATTCAAGGTTGTGTCAAAATTGACACTAATCTTTAAAGATTTCGAACAGAATTGAGAAATCATCGGTTATGTGCCACCGTAGGATGCTCTAGAACCTTTGAGGCACATAAGATAAATCAATGATGTAATATGGGAATTTTAAAAATTGGGTAGTCCAGGAGATTAATGATTTGATATGTGGGCACTGTGAGCGAATAGGTGAATTATTTGACCTATTTAGGGCTATTCCATGAAATATGAGGCTATTAGCCATGCATTCAATTGAGGTTAGAGCGTGAGTTCTGAAATAGAGGAGGTCATATTGGGTAGACGGATTCTTCGGTAGCGTAATTGTTGTCCTATAGAGGTTTGACTGATGGCTCTTTTGGGAAGGATTGATTGATATCACGGAAGTGCATGTATTTCTTTTTGGTCTAGGAAAATCCAGTAGGATGTCTGTTATGTGCTCCTTGAGGACTGCAATGTCCGTGGAATGTAACTGGTGTCCATCAGAATATGGTATGTGGGAATAACTTTTAAGGATTGAATGACTAACAATTGCCTGTCTCATTTGGGTTGATCCCTGATGGATTAGGAGAAATTGCAGTAGAATGTAGTATTTTTGAAGAAGGTTTCAAAGTATGCTTTTCTTTCGTCGTGTGTGGGTGGCTGTCCTTGATATAAGTGGGGGAGAAGCCCATAATCAAAATTATTCTAACCGTGGTTTGGAGTTAGTAGCTGGGGTCTTTGCTTCGAGGACTTATAGGTTTTCATCATAGATGTGGCTATTGTCTAGCTAATCCTAAAATTCTAAGTAGTTGTGCCTTACAGAAGATATGATCTTGCATTGGCGCAAATGGGTAGCCTGTTTAAGGATTGTGAAGATGAACTACTATATCTTTTAAGAAAAACAGACATTAGGACCGATAATATGATGTGAGGAGTCTTTAGATTTAATATGTTATCAATGTTTCATTTGAAAGGTGAGTTGTGAGTTGCAAGTTGTTCCAATATTTGGATTAGTAGAACGTTGTACTCTTGATTTGGGAGACAGAATCATATTCAAAGTATTGAAGTTATGAAATTATGAGATGAGACGTCATTGTGATTTTGTTTCAAGCTATTAGAAGAGCAAAGATTTTGGGAGTCGGAATAATGGTGGATTAGCTTTTGAGGACGTTCCCTTTATCTCAAAATTGGATAATGCGTGCGGGTCAAATATGTCAACTCGTTGGTATGCCAACAAGATAATAAGATGCTGAATACTTAGGTTTCAAGGCTTAGGTAGTGATTTGAGGTTGAGTCGAATTTTTTTGGGTGATCATCACAATCGTGATTTCTAAGTTAATCATGTTCTGAGAATTAAAGGCCTTGTCTTGGTTGTTTTGATATCTTTGGGTTTTTCTTGGGTCTTTAGCTGCTGTGTGGCATAGGTGCCTAATATGAATCATCGGACAAGAATTGAAAATTGATTTTAGTGTACAAGAAAATGGTTGATTAGGGTAGCGCAGCGATAGCGTGATGCCCATGACTTAGAGATTTTAGGATAAGATCAAGGATCCAAATGAACAATTACTTTGAGACTCGGGATAATCTGAAGTGGTAGTTTACAGGTTGCTTGATGTTTTAAATTATGTCGAGGGAAAAGCTGGTAATTTTAGTTCCCTACAATTTGGGTAGACTATCAGGAAGTTTTCCCCTGCCTCATGGATTAAAGAAGTGAGTTTATGATTGAATTGGGCATTTGTAGAAACATTAGGAGCTTATCTTGTGATGTGTTCTATGATGGAACAGATTTTTTTGGTACCTCTAATATATTCCGTCAATGACCATATAGAACTGAAGCTCAAATTATCATCTTAGAATTCTAAAGAAAATCGAACAGAGTTTTTTCTAAAATGGGGCTAACTGATACAATTAACCAGAATAAAACTGGCAAGTATGCAAAATAATATCCATCTACACATATTTCCATCACTAACACATGATCATCAGACGTATTAATCCCTACATTTTTACATTCAACATACCTATCCACTACACTTAAGTCCAGAATAGAGATGCTTGCTAGGACCTGTACAAAACAAGAAAACATATAGCGGACGCAGAACTATATCCAAAATACATATGCTTGCGAAAGCATACTTCATTGTTTCACCACACTCATAACATACATTTCATATACATAGTTTATCAATGAAAATCAGATAATTACATTCAAGCTAATCTTCCCAAGGCCTTCAAAATAGCTTCAAGTCTTCCAAAGTCTGCTGACTATGCTTTATCTATTCCTTCTCATCGGGAACTAGTTCTACCGTTTCGTCTAGAGGAGGAAAAACAAAACGGTAAGTTGAAGCCAAGCAAGGTACAGTAAAAACATGCAAGTGTAATACTTTCATACAGAATATAAGTGCAGATGAACAGAAACACTGAAATATTCAAGAGCAAAGAGGTGCATGGAAACATGTGAAAACATAATTCAATACAAACTTGCTTTGGAAATCATGAATCAGTAAAACAGGCATTCAGAAATTAGAAGCCGGGGTTAAACTCTGTAGATTCTAGAAATCCCTTTTTAGGACCAAACTAGTAGACCTTACTAGTCAAGGGGACGAATAATTGAGGATAGATTGTATTCACTCCACACAATCTAAGGTCAGAAATAGAAACAAGATATCCCTTCTCGTGGGATTGATACCGAAATGCCTCCCAAAGGTAGGCTAGAAATAGAAAACTACCCTTTAGGTTAACGCCCCGAGGAAGGACGAACCATATATAACTCCATGGACAGAGTTATCCGCGATTACCACCATAACATTCGAAGACATGTCAGAGAACCTTATTTGACCATATATCAATCCTAGGTCCTAGTAAACAACATCGGAAATATTTTTCTTCTTATTTCTTAACTTATAACTTATCATATATTAGAAAGTAAATCAGAATTACTCAGATTGCTTCAGAAATTCACAGAAATTCAATAGTATAGTTCATTGTAAATTTTTTGGAAATAAATCATAACATGGGTAATACTCTTTTACAAATCAACCCTTACATGTAGAAACTCATGGATTTAAAACACCAAATCCCTCAATTTCATATCTAGGGTTTCTCATGAACCTCTCGGACGTAAAACGGACACCAAATACATATTTATACTTGAAATCAAAACTATATATTGTCGTACATACATGTAAACATGAAATCTAGTCGATTAATTAGGAGAAACATACTTTATTTACACTAAACATGGGGAAATATAATTTTAGAGCATTAACACAATTTTTAAGATATTGAAAAACTGTAAAAATAGTAAATAACGTCCAAAGTACATTTGCCTTAGCCCGAACTATCGTTATTTTTACCGTAATCGGATCAAAAGCAGTGGAGAAACCCTTTCTCCTCTCTTCTTCTTTCTTCTCCCTTTGCGCTTTCTGTCGTTGTTGCTCCTTTTCTCTCCTCCTTCACTGCTTCTAAACTTTGACCCCAAAATCCTAGACTCAGTATTTGTAAACTCAACTCCCCACTTTCCAAAGGATTCTAGATCTTTCTGGAACTCACCCATACCAATCCAATGACCTTTCCGACATTTTTACCCATTTTCATCTCGGTATTTTGGCTACAGGGCATACTGATCATTTTGCCACACAAGAATTTCATCCATACTGGCCCTTCATTCATATTGGTAATTTTGTTCATCTCAGTAAAATGCACCAAACCTGGCAAATTGTGCATCCCGGCAATTATTATGCATATCGATCACCTTGCTCAATCTTGTCATTTTTCCTTACAATCATACCGGTCAAATATTCTTCCACATTTTTACCCATTCTTGCATTTATAACTATTCTAGTATTTTACTTCATACCGGGAAATTTCCTTACATGCATACTATGAGGTCTCGATCCTGAATATATGATAATTCCTAGTTATTAAATTGATATAAATGTGTTTGAGGTGAATTGATTAAAGAAAAATGTGGGAGGAATTTGGTTTAGAGGCGAAATGAAACCCCAGGGCATCGGCTCCCGGGTGGCGCCTGAGGCGCCACCAGGGCCCAATTAATAGAAGGCCTCGCTCGAGTGCGCTCGAGACACCACCTGAGTGGATTTGGTACAACTGGGTGCTTGAAGCATGCCCGGTTGGTGCTCGAGCGCGCCTATCAAATTACACGGGGTGCCGCTCGAGCACTAGTCATGGGCTCCCTCACGTAACTTCTTCCCTTCATGTTTTAAAGGGGAAGTTGGGGGGTTTTTCTTTGCAGCAACCCACAACAGCAACGAGAAGAGAAGAGATGAGGGAAATAGTAAAGAAGAAAAGGGGAAATCTTCCAATCGACTTTGATCAGAGTCACGGTAACTGTAAACCGAACTCAGGCAAGTGTATCTCAGACGCTATTTTCTGTTTTGACTACTTTTCTGTATCTCAAAATTGTCATTTATGCTTTAAAAGCATGTTTCACCATATTCTGAACAAATAAAGCCGGTTTCTATAAATTGTTCGGACAGATTTCATGTTTATATATATATACAACAATATCTGGCTTCAATTTCATGAAAATGCATGTGTTTGGTGTCCGTTAATCGTTCAAAAATTTTGACAAAACCCTAAGTACAAAATTGAAGGGATTTAACTATTTTTGTGTCCA